>JACATO010000948.1:600000-1135000 GCA_018389105.1 Nautilus pompilius | reverse complement strand
GATAACACTCTTACAACGGGGAAACACTAGCAGAAAGACTCCGGGAATCTCATGGAAGAAGAACGAGAGACAACGAAAAGTAGTTTGAAAATCTCTCCGTGTGTAGCTCAGGTCGTGAACTTTCAGCCAGAATCGTCTATAGCTGAAGAAGAAACAGCCTTCCAAGAATCACCTTCTAGGCCATACTTTCCCGAGTAACCAGGGCGTGAGAATTATCTTGTAATAACAATCTTATCGCATTGGGATACATTTATAGCATGTTTTTTTTTTAAGTACACATCAATTTTGAATACTGTTTCGGCGCCTATCATCGCAGTGAGAACCGATAAGAGTTAGGAAGATGCATTCAGAAGAAAATTTCTTTCTCTCATTTACTTATCTCTCTCTCTCTCTCTATCTCTATCTAAGCCTCTCTCTCTCTCTCTCTCTCTCTCTCTCTCTCTCTCTCTCTCTCCATCTCTCTCTCTCTCTCTCTCTCATCCTCTCCTCTCATCTCTCTCTCTCTCTCCCTCCATCTCGCTCATCTCTCTCTCTCTCTCTCCTCCTCTCCTCTCTCTCCTCTTCCTCATCTCTCCTCTCTCTCTCTCTCTCTCCTCTCTCCTGTTAATCGCATTAAAAGTTTTTAAAAAGTAAATTAAATGCTTGCTTTTTAAAAACTTTAACATTTAAAAATGAAATCAAATGAATAAATGTGGTAAATAAATACAAGAACAAAAAGGAAATCTTATTTGTTGTTTACATAAATTTGAAAAAAAACAAACTTTTAATGTTTATTTAGTCGATGTTTGGTCAAGTAGATTGAAGACTTTTCAAAAGTAATGGAACTGATTACCTATAGTTATTCTGATAATTTAATTATCGCTTTTTTCTAAACACGAGGCTTACATTTGCTGAACTTCAAGAATCGAATAGTAGTAAACAGCTTACTGGGATCATGTTAGAAAAGTTCCTAAGATGAGTTTATTTTCTATCTGTGTGTGTGTTCAGTAGCACATCAAGCAGAGCCGGATAAACGCCTGATGGCAGGGGGGGGGGTTTCCACGACGAGACTGGATCAAAGAGTACCTTGCCTTTAACGAACGATCTCCACTCCTACAAGAAATAACGCACTGCGAGATTTACCGTTCGCTTTCAACGTCGGCCTTATAAATAAAAGTCAAATATTTTGGAACCATTAATTAATAGTTACCGCACTTCGGTAAAAGGTCGCGAGTTTTCCTTTTTTTTCAAAAATGGCAGTAGTAAAGAGAAATGATGACGTGGGTTAAGATTAACCGTTTTAGGCTGACAGCAGCGGCCGATAACTCTTCCGGCGACAATAAACGATGGCTGCTTTACGTGCCTCCAGTGAATACCATTTCGAGATCACAAAAGAAAAACAAGAGGGATAACTCGCGAAATTACTAAGTATCTAGAGAGAGAAAAAAACGGAAAAAAACCCTAATATATTTTATTTTAGAAATGATTTGGTTATCCAAGAAATCAAACTGAATTAAAACTGCTTAAATTAATTTTAAAATGTGATAGCTAGTGATGCGTAAAAATATGATTTCCAAGTCTGTTTATTCGTACGGTAGCCCTAGCAACCGAGAAGGCCGACTAATTAAATCTCTTCAGTCGTCTTCGAGTTATATACATAATATTGCTAAAGTGGTGAAGGCAAATATGAAGAGGATTAACGCAGACAAGAGAAGTTTCAGAAGTATCTGGAAAGTTTATTAGATTGATCAGTCAAGTGGAAAATGAAAATTAACATTTTTAAATGAATGTAAATAATTCAAATATCAAATAGGCAAACTTAATACGTTTACTATATGCAAGATAATACTCTGGAGCACGGGGTTTCAGAAAAGGAGTTCGTAATTACCATTCAGGTAAATACAGCGAGCTGCTCACACTCAAATTTAAAGGGTTATTTTTTATGTAGGAGACAATGACTTTTGTAATTATTTTTTACGAGTTAGCCTTTTTTTTGTGGAAGCACAAATTCGTGTATTGATTATCTTGCAGCATACAGCGGCAACAATTTTCAGCGTAATGATGTCTTGCGCCATTAAGGCCGACAGTCGATGATTTTTTTCCGTCTTACATCGTACCTGGAAACACGTGTAGCGCCGTAAACAAACGTTAGTCCATCTTAAAGAGAGCAGAACTTGGTGAGGCTTCCCCATCGCTACCAGAGCCAACACCCAGACGTCGGACCGATGGTAATTAAGTCGAGAATTCAGTCATTCATCTGCGCTCGGATTTACTAGAACACACACACAGCGCCCACTTAGCCCGGGGTACGAGAAAGCTGACATGATTGAAGTCTCTTTCCACTAGGAAGACCTCGTTCTGCCTGTCATTAGCGGAAATGGCTCAAGGTAATTTCATTAGCAGCGAGTTACTAACAAATGAAATGGAAGTAAGGTAAGAGAGAACAAGAAGAACATCTTGCTATTTTCTTCTGTAAAGCAAAGATTTCCCTGGTGCTAAAACAATGATCGTTCGGCGAACCGATTCTTAATAATATTCAGGAAATAAAAATATCAGTGCTCTTGAAGACGTTTGCAAGTGGAAATACAAAAATTTTTAAAAAATTTTTTAATTAATAAGTCAGTTGGCCACTTGTCGTAACCGAGCGTTTAACCAATATTAAAGTTGCTAGAAAATTAATGAATCCAAACCATTTAAAGAAACTATAAATTTATTGCAATTTGACAACGTCTGGAAACCTCGCGGTCCAGTTTCTGAACGACCTGAAACTTGAGGTTTTGGTTAATTGAAATCTGAATGCGATACACGAACTGGAAGCATTCCTTTTTGCACGCGCGCTCAGGTAACGTAAATGAAGTGTCCGCATTTGCGCACGGATAGCCAAATATCATTTATTTTTTTAAAAAAAAGAGAGAAAATCCACTAAAAACCTTCTAACTGGTAGTGTAAGGAAAGCAAGAAAGAAACCCAAGCGGAACGCAGTGCTAAAGACTCGAAAAACCAGCCATAAACATGTCTACATTTTGGCAGCCCGGTTCCGCTGCTCGCCACAAAACCACCGAGACCTTAAGTGGACAATTCATTGGCTTTTTATAACAAAAAAGTGATTTTATGTTTTATTCAGGAAAAGCTGACTAAATCAAAAACAAACAAATATAAGAGTCCGAATTTGGTGTTCAGCTACAAATGTTTACCTGGTTCACGCCTCGGTTGATTAAGAAGATGATCGATAACCATGGGGAGGAAACTTAAACGGACTGCGTTGGAGAACTATCTGATTTCTAGACTCCGTGAAGAGTCCTGAACGGGTGGATTGTAGTCAGACAGCATGGAAAAACAGATATAAAATAAATTGAAGCTAAATAAATATGATGACAACGAGAGTACTCGACCCAGAGAAAATGCTAGGAAGTGGATGAGTTCAGATAGATAATCGTGGTCCCTGTCTGGCAATATGCCAGTTGACGGCCACTCTCGCTCTTAGGTTTTGGCGCTGGACTGAATCAGAGTCTGCAGCTAAACAAAGCATCTAGCGCATCTTGTTGATGGAAATCGTTTCTCTTGTTTGTAAGTCTTTTCTTCTGTCTTTTGCAGTGACAGCGTCTTAGCCTCAAGGTTTCACGCAGACTTTGTGCCATGTCCTTGTTAGCACCGTTTTACCTGGTTTTTGCACAGTAATTATTGGTTCTCGCTGTTTCACATAGATTGTACGTAGTTTCTTCCCTTTAAGGTGACTCAGTGTCACGTATCATACGGTTCATTGAGCGTGACTAACAAACACATATGCACACATATACATAGTTTAGTTCGTTAAGGTGAAGTTTTAGAAAGTAGAGTCTATTTCTGTAGATGGTGAGGACACGAAAATTCATTTTACATCGTTTCTCCTTGGATACACGACGCTCCGACTCGAACCACGGTAACTGCGCGAGGTTTTTTTCCTCCCTTTTTATTTACGTCGAAGTTTGTAGATGTTCTCTCACTGACTTTGTCGTTGATTTAGCTAAATTGAGAGAGTTTTGCCGCGAACCGAATATTACTCAGGTTGTTGCTCTGGCAACAGTCACGGAGATTTTGGTTAGACGCTGGTTTGGACGGAATAAATTCTCACAAACGTTTCCTCTTTCTTTCTCATTTTTAACAGTTTTTTCTTCTTCTGTCGTCTTTATTTATTCTTGTTTCCTTTAAATTATATATATATATATATACTCCTTTAATTCTTTCTATACACCCGGCGAAAATTCACCTTTGTATCGTCTTTAACGACTGACCAAAATGCCATCTTTACACGGTATTTACTGTTGACTATTTTCTGTCGCGTCAAATATTACGTAAATGTGGTCTTTTATTTTCCTATGTCTTCGTATTCGACGATGGTCGGTGTTAGCTGATGTAACCATCTACCCGGGCTCGCACCTTCGAGGCTATGGCGCGAGCAGGAGACGTTTCCAAGTCGAGACTGGGACAGGAGATAACCCACGAGGATGGACTGATAATCAAGGGCAGGTCACCACCAAACCGAGCCGAATCCCACTCAGCCCGGCCTCTAGCGCGCTCGTCTGACCGTCCGCCCGTTCTTTATGTAAGGTGTCAACGAGGGGCTTTCGTCTGGTGTTTTAATTACAGTAACCATCAATGGGTTTTTTTTCCTTCCTCAACTCCACTTCTCTCTCCTTAAAAGGAACATCTTTTCAAATTATTCCGTTGTTCTTCCTCTTCTGTCGTCACTCAGCAGATGCGGCGAAGATAAGCTATTTTCGGGTCGGCGGATAGCACGACCCTGACACTGGCTTCCCGTGGAGATCCGTGTGTGGGGTCAGAAAGTAATCTGCAGGGGCAAAGTGACTGTCTTTCTCTCGGGTGACTGACTGACTGGTCGCTTTCACTTGACCCTAATACTATCGTCACTACTTTGAGGCAGCTCGTATGAACTCATCGCGGCGAGAGACGGCGACCCCTGCTCTCTCTTTCCCCATCTCCATCTCTCTCGGTGCTGACTTTAACCGGCCGGCGGCCACGGAGGATATTACATTCGACGCATCACATTTTCAGAGGAACTCGCCTGCCCATCGCTACAAATACGTGACCGCCTTAACGAGCTGTAGCAAGGTTAGACGTTACAGGGGCAGATAACCGTTCCGAGCAGCTGTAGCTAGCCGGCGGTACACTCGTAAGGGGGCGCCGTCATAGCGCAGACGATCGATAAAAGACGCAGTTTCACTGGTGACAACTTCCGATGGCGATTTTCCCACAGGACCACGCTCACAAAAACTCCGCCACTGTCGCCATTGCTGTTTCCATCCGCGTGAGCAACGGCAATGACTTAAAGCCACGCTCGCCAATCCCGTCACCGAACCGATCTAGGCAGACGACCCTCAAAACAGTACATTTTTGAGGTATGTTAACCCTACTCCGGACCGTGACAACGAGATGTATCGCAGCCACGGCCGTCCTGGTGGGACCACTTGCCACTGTCTGCCACAGTTCGATTATCACTACACCACCAGACGTCACGGACAGCAGCATCACGTGATATTTAAGTTCTACTGAACTCAGTAAATTTGTTCTCGTAGTTCATCTCTCTCCGTGTCCACTGAAATACAAAGCGCGTGCGAAGTACCTTTTATGGGTTGGCTTTCCTTACTTTCAAATCAAAGGGTCACCAGACCCCTGTATTGCTCCCCCTCCCCAAAAGTGTAAAAATCTGTTATGAATTCTCTTTGAAATTCTTTCCACCTATACCCAACAATTCTGATCTGCGCTTCCACGTCGTCTCTTGATTTCCGCCTCTGGCCACCAAAGTACGTTTTTAAACCGAAATTATTGTTGATGCTAATTCTTCGACCTGGTGCTAAACAGCCCTTTAAAAATTATTTGTTCTATCCCCTACTCTCTACTCTCTCCTCCCCCCCTCTCCCCTCTCTCTCTCTCTCCCCCTCCCCCTCTCTCTCTCTCTCCCCTCTCCCCCCTCTCTCTCTCCCCCTCCCCCCTCCTCTCTCTCCCTCTCCTCCCCTCTCCCCTCTCTCTCTCTCCCCCTCCCCCCTCTCTCTCTCTCTCCTCTCTCCCTCTCTCTCTCCTCTCTCCCTCTCTCCTCTCCTCCCCCCCCCCATCTCTCTCTCTCTCTCTCTCTCTCTCTCTCTCTCTCCGACAAACTTTTATTCTTTTAATTTTCTGTCTGCGATCTTTTTATTAACATAGCGGCCCTGAGCAACTAAACCTATCTGTATGTACTACTGAAAAGCACAGGTGATAAATAAAGAAACTGAAATAGAGCCAAAAATATCAATCAATCAATAAATGAATCGATAAGCGAAGAAAGAGATCAGCGTATGAAATAAATTCAACGACACCTCGAGAGAAGACAGGTTTTTTCTGGTTTGTATGTGGTAAGAAAACCAGTTAAAGCTGCAGAGTCTGTTTGGAGTTCCACGTGTTGCAGCTTTATTATGAATGCATGCTCTCCCCTATTTATGGGGTGGTTGTGTTTTTTTTACAGTTTCTAGGTTACCAGGGTGGCTTGTTTATATAACGAAACACTCTCTCTCCTTTCCATTACTCGCGCGGAAGCCGGCTTGGATATCTCCATCAAGTTTACATTTGACAGGCAGAAGGCCAAATTCGCATGAGTCAAACTTCATGCATGACACAATTCGTCGCTGGCCCACGCAGATGTAAACAGATCGGAGACACAGGAAAGCGATATGCAAGACGGGGAAAGACTGGAGGCTCCCTGAGCCACGGTGTGTTGGGTCTGGGGTCAGGCTCGCCAGTCAGTTACCATCCACACCGTCATGGTGCCGTTCAGTTCCCCTGACGGTCGCAGTGCGCTCGACTTCTCCTTTTACTATCTTTCATTCTTGAACAGCAGCTGGATCTAGCGTTAATCAACAGTCAGCGCGAAAGGAGGGGGAAGGAGAAAAAAGAATAAGGTAAGTGTGTATTTTGTATATTTTCTCGTTCTTTCCTTTGTGAAAGTTATATATCGGGCGACGCGCGCGCGTGACGATAGCCGAGATTGAAGTGATAAGCAGGTTTGTTGATACGGTTTGCTGCTGATGCAAACTTTCTGCAGCGAGAGAGACTTTGCGGATGGAGAATATCGATGTAGGTACGGCTATAGTGAACAGACCGAATAGCTGTGCTTCAAACTGCCAGATGATCAGAACGTCTGGTGCACGCACACGAATCTTTACTTACGTCTCTGAACCTCACGTAATTCGTTTCATCTGTTTTTGGGGTGAGAGGGAAGAGAAATGTGGCTAGAGTTATGTATTTAATCGCTTGCCCGATTCCAGCTAACTAACTCGGCGACTCGACTAGTGGTCGGTCGACATTTGGAAGGCGGCTCGCAGCCGACTCAAAAACTCTGGGCGGAGAATTCGGCAGAGCTTGCTTACCGGCGACGGCGAATCCGGGGGGAACGAGACTGCTGCCGTGTGGGTAGGTGGACGGATAGGTCGGCCGGCCGGCCAGGAGCGACGTGTCGCCAGAAATTCTTCCCCGGGGGAGGGAGGGAGGATTTTGGCGCTTGTTGAAAGGAAAGGTTGCTGGAAGCTGGTGAGGGAGGGACAGCCGACGGTCTTAAAGAGAAATTAACGAACAACAAAGAAAACACGTGCTTCTTAGCAACACTATGAAACAAACACAACAAAGCTCTCTCTCTCCATCTCTCTCTCTCTCCATCTCTCCATCTCCATCTCTCCATCTCCGTCTCTCTCACACTCTCTCTCCATCTCATCTCTCTCTCTCATCACACTCTCCATCTCCCTCTCTCTCTCTCCACTCCATCTCTCTCTCTCGCCCTCTCATCATCTCTCCATCCTCTCTCGCTCTTCTCTCTTCCTCTCCATCTCTCCACTCTCTCGCTCTCTCTCTCTCTCATCTCCATCTCCCTCTCCTCTCTCTCTCTCTGTCTCACACTCTCTCCCTTTTATTCTTCCTCCTCTTTTTTTTTTTTTAAATCTGTGCGTGCTTTCCTTTTCAGAACGATGCTGATTTCGTATCGCTGGTGACGTAGTTAAGTGGAACTTCAGCCGTGATTCGGACCGTACTGCCTGCTATAGCGCGCCCCACGTCCGGGTTCCTAGAGTTCAGGTCCGCAATGCTGCTCAAGTCGGTGACAGGAGTTCTGCTGGTGGTGTATCTGCTGACGGGCGACGTGGACTGCGGCCGGAGCGGCCGTGGTCGAAGGAACCGTAGACGGTATCGGTGCAAAGAAATTCTCTCCACGGTCAGCAGGATGGTGGAGGAGAAGCTGCGGAGATTTGAGGAGAAGTTCCCGTTCGTGGCGCGGGACAACGACTCGGCGCGGGTCGGTGACATCGATCTGAAGTTACATAGGCTGAGCGGGGACGTGCACGACACGAGGACTATGCTCCGCTCGCAGCGCCACGCACTCAGTATCGTCCGCGAGCAGGTGCTCGCCCAGAAAAGGGATATCGTTCACTTCGGGGACAACTTTACACTTCTCGAGGGTGTCGTGAAAAACCTGTCCGTCATTGTCGATCACCTGCAAGACCTCATACCCGCCATGTACGTGTCATCGCCAGCCTTACCTGTCATTACACCTGTACCGACACAATCTACTACGTATCCGAAAGGTGAGTCCTCATTAACTCGTTTTGCTTAGAGCGCCGAAGCTAACTTTCTATTTGGTGGCGCATGGAAGCTAGCCGCTGTTAAAGTTAATCCTACTTAAAGCTGTACCATCTCTCTCTCTCTGTACTGATCTGTACTGACGTCATCTCTCTCTCTCTCTCATATTTGTGGTGCGCATTACTTTTGATGATGAATCCTTTCTAATGACTAAGCATCTGAGTAATTCCATACTCTATAAAACATATGACCTTTGCTGATGATTGGGTTTATTTAGACATCGTTCAATAATTTGTCAGTTAATTCTGTTGTTGCTAATGATAGTAATTTTGAAATTTTTTCTGTAAGCAGCAGCAAGTAGCATTCTAAATCGGTGGGCGTAGATATCGGTAAAAGTATACGCTTTTATTTTTAAAATTACGAGGGTTTTCTACTGAAAACCAAACCACTACTGAGATTTTGATAAAAATACATTTAGATCGAGACGTGTTGAGCTGGTTTCATTAATTCTGATTCGTGTGTACAATACTTCCATTCGAATAGCACCACCATCAGCTAATAGGGATACGAGGTTGGCGATGTCACGATCGCCTCTAAGATTGCAAGAGTTTGAAACTGGTTTACAAAGATGCTGTTGTCTGATTACAAAGGAAAACCCCTAAAAAGAAAAACACAAAGCAACAGTTATTCGATGTATGGGTGCATTGATTTCATAGTCCCCATTTTTTTTTTTGATTAGGTTTGTTAATTAGACCCTTTGAAAATCTGAAATTAAAAATGTAAAATGACTGCGTGTGTGTGTGAGAGAAATATACATATAGAGAGACTCAGTAATGGTAGAGTTATATTTGCACACAGGTTTATCTCTTGGTCTGGATGCTGACATGAGTATAAACGCTGCTGTATCTGAAGCTCTGTACAGATGAAGACTGATATTCCCGTTTTCTAGTAGAAGCGCCTTGCTGCTTATCTCGTATTTATGAAAACAGTTTATTAGACTTGCAGCCTGACACAGTCGCGCATCGTCTATCCATGCGTAACAGCGCACTCACCCGTCTCTTGCTGAACGGCTGAATTCAGGTATCGCTGATTAACGCTGACAATATCTATTGAAGAGACTCACGAATCACCAGTTATTGAGTAAAAAAAAAACAAACAGCAGAACAAACAAAAACCACTTGTGAATTCACGCGGTACGCGGCATCCATTTTAAATACATTACGTCAGTCGGGATGGGGCCCAAAAACCAGCTGCCAGACTCAGCAACCACCTTTTTCCCCCTGGTCAGAATTAGACGTCGGGAGACCTATTCAGCCTTACCTGTAAGGACAAAATTGATAACAAGATAGCCCGTCGCACCTGAGATGTGAAGTAAGCTATTAAAAACTACAAAAGGTGAAAAGGTCTACTTTCCGAATTTCGTGTTTAGGTTTAATGTTAATTCCCTGTCGACCATGCAGTCGGGTATTTAATTAGGGATTTTTGTATTTTTCAGTTTTTCTGATGTACACGCGCATGTGATTAAGAACTCACTTTCTATTTGCAACTTTTAAATAGCTTTCGTTATAATAGGTGTAGGAACTTTATTCTAGCGACTCGGAAAAAAAAATGTTATGCCATTTATCCTGATTGTAATTAGTGTTCAGCATGAGCTTCTACATTATCAACACTCTTTTTAACAGAGTTTGCAAGAAAACTCCATATCTTCGCATTCAACTCTTCCCAAAACGCGCGGTTTTGTTGCATAGATGTTTGACTTGACTCATTTTTATGAGAGAAAGTTATCCGAGATCAGATCGAGGCTCTGGCCAGCTATTTCGTCGGGTCTCACCCCCCGCTCCTTCCCCCTCCATCTTTCATCACACCTGAATCAAACAAAAGTCAGAAGAATGGCAAACAATTATCTTTCAGATGTCATCAGAATGAACCTTCTGTTTTGATTTCAACTAAAGCGATAGAATTTTAAAATAGAAACTGACTTTTTAGTCACCCTGTACATAAATGTCCGAAATTAATTAAGTACGTATTTAAATCTGTTGTTGAGAGTACAACTAACTGATGTTTAAGCTCACTTCTTACATCATTATATCTGGTTTCTAAAAGGGTTTCCTGAGTTTCTCTGCCCCCTTTAATCATTAGTAGATATACAAATCTGGTAAGCATAACTTCGATCGTAACATACAAAATTTTTTTTTTTAAAAAAAAAAGAAAAGATGCCAAGTGTTTGAAAGATGCGCTTATTAGGAGATTGCATCTCCCGGTTGAAGCTGCAGTGTCCGATTACAAAACCGTTCACTAATTAGTTACTTGCTCGTGTTTGCTGGCAGTCACTCCGAGATTTGCGTTACAGTCTGGTGCTTACCTCTCTCTGACGGACGGCTGGACGGATCCCTTCGGCTGATGCCTAAAAAACTCAGACGGATAGTCTTCCAACAGATCGGATGACATTAAAAAAGATGATAACGACAACGGACCATCACAGACTCGACCTCGGTTTGCGAGAAAAGAAAACAGAAAGTGGGGCTGTCATTGATTTTAGAAAGGTTTTTCTTTCGGGACGACGATATTCGCAGCTTTCTAAAAAAAAGAAAAAAAAGGTAGAGTTTGATTAAATGTGCGTAACGTTTATGTTTATTCCCAATCCAGGAACAAGAAAACCCCACGTCCGTCCGTTTGTTTGTTTTCTGTCGTTTTATTAATTCACCCCGCCCCCACCCGACACACACATTGCTTGCTTCACGCCTCTTGCAGTTTCCTCCCATCCATTTACCCAGTAAAACTGAAGCCGAGACACTTTTATCTTTGGTATCTGGAGTAAAACCTCGCTATTTGCGGAGTAACACGGCTGGTATCCCGCCATCTCTTGCTGCTTTCGCTCTTAAAGTGATGTATTACTCTTCCTGGACGAGGCGGACGTTTGAGGTATTTGTAGTCTTGCAACGGCCCCTGCTTCTAATTTTGGACCTTTTCTCTCTGTTTAGGTTAACCCCCCTTGTGTTGCCTCGACTGGTTAATTAATTACCATCCTCTGTGGATGGGGCGTGGTAGGTGCTAGCTTAGTTCCTGATTGATACAAAAAATCTATTTAAAAAAAACAAAACAAAAATCAATAGCAGCAAAGATCTTCAGAACTCTACTGATTATAAGACATTTGCACATTCTACAGAGCGCTTGGAATTGTTCCGTTCACATGGCGTGCTGCTGACGGTAATTAGTTCTTACTTTGGCTATTTGACAACCTCCTTCTCCTCCTCCCAAAAACAACTGTTACATCTCTTTCATCATAAATTTATCTAAATACATCGTTCAAGATGACTTTCAGTATTTTAAAATTTTATTTTAAACATTTCAATAGTTTTCCTCTTATTTTTTTTGTATTTGTTGAGTTAGTAATCAACAAAAAAGCCCTTGAAATACAAGTTTATTGATGAAATACAACAGAGATCCCATTTAGTGAATATCACCCATACTTTTGAGCAGCCGAATCCGACGAGGTCTTCACTCGTTCTCTATTTAAATGCCATGGAAGTTCCACGCAGTGGTTTTAAAAAATAAAAAGCTTTTCCTTCTCCAATAATTTAACCATTCGTACGTGTACACTCCGGAATTTACTAATGTTTTGATAAACTACAACTTGCTTTTGTCAATCGTTGTTTTGGCTTCGATCCATTAATGGTTTATCGTCGATTCTTTTCATAAAGTTACACGATTCTCAGCTTTATACGTCACAGACTAGTGACAGAAATTACCTCAAATCTCTTTAAAGCGATTACGTCAGCAACAACAAAGAGGAAGTTTCTATAAACCATATTGCTTTCAGCTCTGAACTTGAGCTTTCTCTATATATAAAGTCAGCACCACCGTCGTAGGATTAGGGTGTTTTTGTAGAATAAGGTAAATCTGACTGTTAAAGAATCTCAAATATCGTGTAATTTTAGTTTGTTTTTGTGCTAAGCAAAAGAAATTTCTATCTGTAAATAAGATGAGTTGGGCAACAAAGAAAGATGAGGTTTAGTTTTTACATATAGAAAAAAATCTTTAAGTTGGTTTTTATTTCCCGTTGGCCTCGCTATAAACCTGTAGTTCAATTTTCCCATATATAAGAAAATATTTCTTTAGAATCGAATACTATAAACCACTGTAATTAAATCTGTTTATATAAGAACACGTTTTTTTAGAATTGGATACATCATAAACGGTGTTCACTTTTACCAAGGGCAGCTCCCTAATCAAATGGCTAATTTTCACACCGTCTTTATCCGCCCTGAAGCTTCTCTCGAGGACATACTTCGAATGACTCGCTGAAAGGACAACACTCCTCACTATATACCCGATCATTAAAATGCAACGGTGGGTATAAAAAAGAAGAAGCAAACAACAATGCTTTGGGAACCTCCCGCTCCCTTGGTCCACAGCCGAGCCATTATCGTGGAAAGACTGCGACGGTTCACGACGCGATAAATAACTGCCTTTGACATCCTCGACATTTTGACTCGTGTCCCCCCGTGAGTCCTACGATGCTGTGCTTAGAGCTGCCCGTATTGCTGTTAACACTCACCGGGGTTTTCACCTGAACCAAATATCCTTTTTGTATTTCCGAAGTTTAAAGAGAACAAAAATAAAAAAAAAATGGGCAAATTATTCTCGGACCCCTCGAGTCTGTGCAAAAACGAAAATGACAACGTTTACGAAATCCATGCATTAATATTGCTCTGAAATGTCTACTTTAGCGTTGGTTGCTTTCTAATTGTGATCGTAGCCTTATAGATTGCATTGAACATTTGCACAGTAAAATTATTGCATACATATTTTGTCTTCTATAGATTTTAGGTGAAATATATAGACGAATTTTTTATTTAAAGTAGGGCGAAGAGTATTAAATATATAAAGTGTCTTTTTATCCTGCGATCTCCTGTATAGCTACGGAGGCTTTGCAAGGCTTTTTGATGGGTAAAGTATAGATAGGCTTTACGATTAGGCCAAAAATGTTGTTACATATAAAAAAGAACATAGATATAAAAAATAACTAATCTCTTTGTTGTAGGCCGTTGCTAATAGAGACGACTGATGAGCGAAAATCGTGGTCCGTCGACGGTCAGTATTCGTTGCTGCTGCGTATTACCGTTGACCATTTTCTAACCGAACCGAACTTTTTTTTTTAAAGAGGAGCAGAGATCTGAAAGGTTTTTTTTAAAAAAATAATTAAGGGGTGCCTCCATGAAGACATATAACAAATCCTAGTTAAAAATACTAAGGACCATAGTTATAAACTGCCCCAAGTCTCAGCACGACACCATCAAGAAGGTTTGGTTTAGCCACAGAAGGAATATTTCTATTAGTCTTAGTATAAACCAGTTTAAAAGTCTAATTGGTCAACATTTTCTTTGCCTGGTTGAGGAGGGAATATTTCACATGTAATCCATGATAGTCTAAGGAGTAGACGGCGGTCATGCTGTAGCGAATCCATCCCTTTTAAATGGCAGCAGTTAATTAAATTTCTTTAAGCGACTTTCATTTTTGATTTCTTCGGGTTACTAAGAAAACTAATTCTGTCTAGAGGAAGATAATGTGTGCAGAGACAGTATGTTGTTGGTGATGGTGGCAAAAAGAAAATTTACAAGTTATATTTCCAGAACGATCTCTTCTCCACTTCAAGTTAAGATGGCGACTTCTGTAACATAACCCGGACTTGTAAATGGAGTTTCGAGGCAAACAACTCTATTGGCGGCGATTCTTCGAGGCTCACATAACAAATTATATTATACCTTTTACTTATGTTGTGCACAGAGAATGGCCGGTTTATTGCCAGCATGGAGATTACATTTAGTTTCTTGATGTACCGGAGAAAATAAATAAATAGAAGTGGTTAACTACACTCCAGAAATGCAAACAAATAAAATTATATATTTCTAAGTTTAAATAAACACGTTATTCAATGCTCTGTAGTCTGAGAGGATATCCATTCCTTTCCCAAGTATACAAGGTCAACTTTAATTTTCGTTTTTATTTTAAAACAACACAGTTTGAGACGATTTTTCTTGAAGTACCTGCAATTTTACCTCTGGAAAAGATGCTTTACTGACTCACGTTGCATATACAGTATATATATATGTGCGTGTGTGTGTACTCTGGTTATGGAACTACACCTTTTCCCGTTGAATTAAACTCACAAAACGATTAAAATAGCCCATAACAGATTTACGGCCAAGATATTGTGATGCGTCTGCTAGATTCGATTCCGTCGGTCGGTAGATTCGAAGGTGTGGAGAGATGTTTGGTCCGATAATGATCCCGCTTTCTTAATATGGGTCCGCCAGAGTTAACAAAGCTTTGCGAATTAAAGATAGAAATTAGACACTCCACCCCCCCAAAAAAAATCAATCAGTGGAGAACAACAAAAGATTTTAAACATTGAGAATTGGATCGCTGTGCTAATTAAACTGAAAGTACTGATATGTTCAGCTGGGTGGATGCTTCCTTGGGTACAGGGAAGAGCTGGATTCGCTGAAAAATAAGAAATAAGTATTTTAGATTTTAACTACTATTATCAGTTTAAAAACAACAACAACAACAACAAACCTTTCCCCGCTCCCGCTGCACAAGATACTACTACCAATAAAACGTTTATTTTAAAAATTAGTACCTGGCATAAAATTATATAAGTTCAGGAAATTGAAAGTACTGCAGTTCACACATCTATTGACGGGTGAATGATTGCTGGTGGGTGGTTGATTTTGTCAGTATTAGTAATAAAAAAAAATACACTAGAATGCATCACCACACATCAGCAGTATAGTTTACAAAGATGTCAGTATTCTTTGTAATTGAACTGTGGCTGAGTTACCAGCGGTTGTTCGTTTAAGGCGACGTTAGCCAGTTCATTAAACGCATCGGTAAATAGTTCCTTACTGTGTCAGTGAGCTACAACGACTTCCAGCGGCTTCGCGTTGATTAAACTGCAAGGTGCAGTACTGTTGGAGACCTAATACATTTTAAAACGCAGAATTATTTAAGTTAGCTGATGTCAGACAAAAGACGCGAGGTTTTGGTTTATTTAATATATTTACTCAAAAGAAATAAAATCAAAAGTGATTTTCACCGGCGGTAAGATGCCTCATGTGCCAGCAGCATTGGCATGTGCAGGTTTGAAGAAAAGAAACTCAAGAAAATCACAGAATGTATTAGTAGCAGATATTCGAAGGTTTCTGAGACGAACATTGGACAAGGCAAAGCCACGTTTCCTAGCTGATGTAGCCGGCAAGGGGTGGGGGAGTCTGAATGGTAGGAAAGCGGTGCAGACGATGTTCAGGCGAAGAAACAGTTTGCTATCTCCCGACGTTGTAAGATTGAAGCCACATGTTAGCATATATAACGTCTCCTGAACGATCGCTATTATCAGACTGTAATAGCAGATTGTCCACATTCTGTATCAGTGTGACGATGTCCAGGAAGTCGACCGATTGACTCAAACGCTATCTCTCCATCTTTCGCCTCTCCGCGCCATTATCGCCGCCGAATTATCACGATTGGTAAGGGAACTGGCTGTAACAGCGCATAGAAGAACGCGCCGTTGCTGTTGACAGAGAAGAACGTAGCGGAAAAAAAAAGTTTTTTTTCTTATAGATAATATTTATAATGAATATACACGCTAGATTGGTTCCTTAGCATAAGTAAAATCGTTATCGGCGCGTATTAACACTGTCTCGTAGATAATTATTATTCATTTCGCTTACGTCTGTTAAGAAAAACTATTAGACTAATCTGGTATACTGAAATCGCAAGTATTTTAAACTGACTGTTGGTGTAAAAATAGTATTCCAATCTTGTATTAGTTTTTATTTATGTTTACAGGAATTAGAAATAACTTGACTGATTCCGTGTTAGATAAGATCTTTCTTCCTTCATCTGGCTATGGTAAAAAAAAATATTAATTCCTGAAATAGTTTGCAAGAGTTTTCTTCATCAATCGATTTCGAAAACCGTTTCTAAATTTCTACATTTTTATGTAGTGGAGGAAAAATCGGTTCAGTTGATTTCTTCCTTTTGTATCTTTTTCCAAAAGCAAAACACACAACACACACACACACACACACACACACACACACACACCACACACGCACATACACACACACACACACACGCGCACACACACACACACACACACACACACACGCACGCACATACACACAACACACACATACGCACACACACACACACACACACGCACACACACAGAGTAGTAATACCTCGAAATGCCAATATTCAATATACGAACGAAGCTTCAGGAACGCATCTACTTCGTATACCGAGGTATTGTGTATCTATTCAGATGTCCTGCTGCTTGCATTTGGTTAGTAACCAAAATTTAAAATTAAAAAAAAAAGAAATCGTTGAAAAAATATCTATGTAATCGATTTGTGTTTGATAAGCCATCCAAATATGAACCTGTTCGGAATACGACTGGTCTAATCAACAAATTCTGGAATAACAATGATAGATGCTGTTCTGTAATTTTTACCCTTTGGTTTGCTTTTTGAAGGTTACATACTTGGCAGATCCTCTCTTGGATCGTCCTAAAGGTTTAAAATTGTATTTAATTACAGTAGCGAAGTAAAGAGAACGAAGAAGAAAGGAAGCCATTGTTGCTGTTATAGTTCATAGAAGAAGCTAGAGAAGTTAAAACACCGCTCATATTACTGACTTTCCCTGCGACATTCCCTCCTGCCCTCTTACAAAAGACATCGCATATATATATATATATATGGATTTTAAAAAGTAATAATAATTTAACCAGAAATTGTTTTCATGGACTTCTACAGAACAAAAACTTTTGTTGTTGTTGTTGTTTGCAAAAGGTTTCGGTAGAAATACGACGTGGTTAATAAAGCATTAAGCAATTCCACTAAATTCTGATAATTACAGAGTAAACACAGCGGCTGGCTGGGAACTCGGTGTCGTCTGGGAATGTGCTGACATTTATCTGTCTCAAGGCGGTCGGTGCACTAAGTGTTGACCGACCCTTCCCCGACACACACACACACACACATACACACACACACACGCACGCACGCACGCACATACACACACATAAACACACACACACACATACACACAACACACACACCACACACACACACAGCACGCACACACACACATAAAACACACACGCACGCACGCACATACACACACATAACACACACACATACACATACACAACACATACACACACATACACACACGCACGCACATACACACATAAAACACACACACACGCACACATAAACACACACACACACACACGCACGCGCGCGCGCGCACGTGTTTTCCACCATCCCAGCGGCGAATATTCTGCTCTTCGAGCGACTTCATTGCCATCGACTTTAACCCATCTGTCTGCTCCGCCTGTAAGAGCCGCAACAATTTCGCGGCCATTATGGCCAATAGCTTCTTGCGTATGCAACGCGGCCCTGTGTTCATGAATCCTTCTTTTCCTATTCCTACAAGAACAACGAAATCACCAGTTCACCCACCGAAGACTTCGTTCCTACATGAGCACGAAGGTTGCAAACTGCGACGTGTATCGCAAAGCCGTTACGTTATATATAAGTAATAAAGTTGCGTGTGGTCTTTTGTATTTGCAGCCGAAGAACTCTGGTTCTTCTTGTCGTTTTCTGGAATCTTCTCGAACTCCGTCCGGGCCGCCATTTCTCGCGACTTCTCTTTTAGTTTAAAAAGCACAGGTGAAAGCGGAATATCGGTCTGATGCCTACTCGAAATTATATTAGCTCAATAATTTTTTTTTTTTTTTTTTAAAAAAACGTGCAGTGAGACCACAACCCCGCCGCACGCTCTCTGTCACGGGGCCGCCCACGCGACCCAATGTAGCCCTTACAGCGCCAACGTCGGAATAGCTTCCTCCCGTCAACGGCAGCAAGTACGAGGACACCGCAGAACGCGCAGGGATAATAGCCTAGTGAACTATGCCGGTTGTCGCCACCGTATTCTGGACACATCCTGACACTTTGCTATCAGATATTCAGCCATAATTGAACGGATTAACGCTAGGGATAGACTGTTTCTACTCAGCGTGGTGCTATTGGAGGAGCGTAACGTGTGAAGGGCCATCACCCTCATTCGACTTTCGGTTAGATTCAAGCTTTTCCTTTTTTTCCCCTACAGGCTAACACCTATTACCTACACATATTACTTACTGGGATGACGCACTTCTTTGCGTAACAGTGTTGAAATTTGTCTGGAAAACCCATGCAATTCACTTGTTGGATGAGTATGGATAATCTTTATATGAATTCAAATATTTTGACGTTTATCGCCCTACGAGAGGGAGCAGTGAGCATTGGTCTTGTTTTCCCGTCAGCTGATGCTATGCAGACTGTGCGCATGCGTCCTGGCTACCGACATTAAAAGAATCGATGTTAACCCCGCAGTTAATCTCCGACGAAGAATCCGCAACCATTCGCTAACATTCTTTACTTTGAAGTAACAGTCCAGTGATGCACTCTGGCTGAATCGGCAGAGTTATATCTCGGATACTCACCCGCCACTCGTAGCATTAACGTAGGCGGGGATATGAAAGAAAGGGAACTAGTTAGTGTGTGCGGTACGTATATAATCCCTGTGACACTGCAACAAGCGAACGCCATAAAGAGTCTGGACAGAGCTGGAGAAATCTAGTGGGAGGGGGGAGAAGCGGAAACGAAAAGCAGCTGGCGAACAAGCATTCTACCATTCTGGCCAGCTTCACTCAAGCACTTCGCAGCAGCCATAAAAATATTTTACACAGAGCAGAACTGAGCAAATCTGATCGCGCTAACACTAAACTTGTAAACCCACAGCTTCATAAAGCGTCGATGACAATAAATCTGCCAGCACCATCTTTACATCCTGAACACGTGTCGGAACGTTGGTGAGAGGGAGTCGGTAGTTTTGGTGTTTGGAAACGACTTGTCAGGCGCGGAATACTCCCATTCTTATTTAAAATATCTTTCCTCCACAATGAAAATTAGAATAACCGCCATTAAATTCTGGCGACCAGATCAATTCATTGATTTCACACACACACACACGATTATTTTGGTAGCCAGTTTGTCATCATACTTTAGATAAGAGTCAACATAAGCAGTGCGAGTGAATGTTTTGGCATCAGTTTCTTATCACAAGAATTAGCTCAGACTGCAGAACTGACCTCGTCATCCGAGTGGCTTGGGTTCGATCTCAGCCAAGAACACTCCAGCCTTCCACCCGCGTCTGTCCCGTTCAGCCAGTTTACAGACGGCATCCGAACAAATCTGTACTCAAACCAGTTCCTCCGTGTTGTCTCGCTCTTTCTCGTCGTCGGGGGAGAGCAGGTTTCAATCGAAAAGTCGGCATTTTTGATAACTGCCAATGTAAGCCAGGCGGTCAATGGCGCAAAAACTACTTTAGCGGTGCCGATGCGAGTTAATAAACCCTTACTGCAATTTATTCGGAGTTTACCGGTATTTGTGACTGTTCCATTACTCTATTTTATTCGCCTCTCTGCGTTAGTTTCTTTCTTTCTTCCACCAATGCTCCGTGGTTACTCGCTGAGCATCTCCAGCCCGAAGTCTTTAACCCTCCCTGCACCACTTCAGTTTGTACCTTACTTACACCATTCATTTCCACCGCGGCCTAGAGGCTCTACTATGTGCGTTAGGTTGGTAATGTGTTTGTTCAGCAGACTTGTAATGTAAAAACACGGATTTGTCGGTACAGAAGGTTATTATACTGTATTAACGAAGAAAGTAGCCTGGGTATCATGGCGCTCATGGGGTCTGAGTAATACAGATTTGTAGAGTAATGAGATGCAGACGGTACACAGAAGGTTAAAAATTATTAACGTTTATCTTCTCCATCTGAGCCCTCTCTTTTAGGGGGAGTTTCTCCTGTTATTCAGTCTGTTTTGTTTTTGTTTTCTGTCCTGATTCTTCGCCTCTTTTGTTATCCCCCTGACCTAATTTCGCATTAATCGCCCTTTTTTCTTGTTTACCATCCGTATCGTTTCAAATGTTGTTTCTGTGGATGGAGATGACCCTAGACACCAGTTTCCACTACCCGAGCCAGTAGACTAGTCCACGCACATAATACTCGAAGTGTGGCATCTTTAATATAAAAGGATAGGAATTTAAAAAGAAAAAAAAGATTGCGGCCGAGCCCCTCCAAGGCGGTGGATGTCGCCAGTATGGCGGACGGGTCCATCGAGAGTTCTTCCCACAAAATCGTCCATTTTCAGATCTAGAAAGAAAAAAAAACAGAAGAGAAAATGGTCTCAGGTTATTTGTTTTAGATAATTGGATATACATCGTGAAGATTTTTAGTATAATGTTACATTTTTTTTTGTCGGCAGTGAACACGAACAACCCTTTGTTTTAATTAATCGCTCGTATATGCGCGGCAACAAAGCACCGTGTGCCCGACCGCCATTGGCAGCAGACCGTGGCAAACAATCAACAAGAATTCAGATCTCGAATGTCGTGGAGCGGTGGATGAAAATATTTCGGAAAAATTCTAGGAAAAACGACGATGGAAGCTTGATATTTCTTTTTGAGGTCATTTCAAGAAGATGGAAAAAAAAACTATTTGTTTTTTTCCTTTCTTTTTTCTAGAATATTTCGCTAAAACATGTGCATAACAGTAAAGTGGGCAGCAGGTATCGTGTTGATTTCGTAAGCGTCGTGTATCGCCAACTGGTCCGTGGTTTTACAGGAATAGATGAGTGGGGAGAGTGCCGGACAAAACCCAGATCAAGGAACCGAGAAATATCGGATTACAGCTCGGAATCTATCTAATGATAAACCGCGATTTAAAAAAAAACAAAACAAAAACTTCTGCCTATCAAATAGATACCGGAGAGGATAAATAAATAGAAGAGGGATGAGTATGTGAGTTGAAAAACATATAGCGAGAGAAACTAGGGCAGACTTCACACAAAGGATGGTAATTAGCCGACAGTAACTAATTATGAAGCTAATCCAACTAAATAGAGGACCGCAAGTTCAGTTTGCGTGCAATTTAATGGAGTAGTGAATACATTTACTGACAGTAAGGAGAAGTAAAGAAACGAACAAATACATTTGCTGGCTACTAATATCAACTTTAAGGTTTCTTATAAATAAAGGTCAACACCTAATATATCATGGAAACGGTCTTTTTATTTTAGCACACGTACCTGCGAGTAGTAATGCGCTCTAAGCGTTCGTTCTAAATTACAATATTTTCTTTTCATTTTAAAGGATACCAGACTGAAAATAACGTTAATCAGGTTACTACTTTATAAAAGGAATGGATCATGGTAGCCATTTAAATTAGTTTTCTCCTTCATTAAATAGGTTCTGTTTTCTGTTCCTGTGTTAAAAAACATTTTGTTCTCTCTCTCTATGTGTGTACTGACGTCACATCTCTCTGTCTGTCTGTACTGACGTTATATCTCTCTGTCTGTCTGGAGGTCATATCTCTCTGTCTGTACTGACGTCATATCTCTGTCTGTACTGACGTCACATCTCTCTGTCTGTCTGGAGGTCACATCTCTCTGTCTGTACTGACGTCATATCTCTCTGTCTGTACTGACGTCATATCTCTGTCTGTGCTGACGTCATATCTCTGTCTGTACAGACGTCCTATCTCTCTGTCTGTACTGACATCATCTCTCTCTCTCTCTCTCTCTTCTCTCTCTCTCCTCTTAACAAAAAGGAAACTTTGCGTACCGAAATCTGATACTCGAAAGAAAAAAGGAAGTATAACGAAAACACGAGAATAAACTAAGAACACTGAAAAGAAACGTTTTGTGCAATAATCGAGATAAAAGGCGGACGAATCTTCTTAACATTAAGTGAACTGAATTATTTTCGGCTTAAGGGGTTCACAGCCTGGAGATAAAAGGGGGGTTTCGGTTTTACGTCATGCCGTTGTCAGATTCGAAGTACACCCGGCATGTGGTAAGGTTGACTGACACTTCAGGTTCCCTCTCCCACCGAGCTGTAGCTGTAAGTGACTCAAGCCTTGTATTTAAACATCTTTCTAAACAATTTTTAAATTCGCGATTGGAAGCGATGTTAAATTAAATCACTTCAGCGCTCTTGGAAATAACACACAATAATAATAATAATAATAATAATAATAATAATAATAATAATAATAATATAATAATAGACAAACTGTGGCTTTCATCCCCCGATGATGCACGTGTAGATATTTATCTTCCTAAATGTGGAATCATGACGATGATCCAATAAAAACTTCAACTAAACCAACGTTCAAAGTATGTCATTCGCAATGGCTTAAATTCCAGCTTAATGGAAAAGGGATTAGCATCATCTGGTGTCAGTTAAATCGCTCAGTTGGCAGGGTTCCTCTCAACGCGCCGAGAATACTGCGAGAACAACGACAAGAAGAAGCGGTGTGAAGAGAGAGATTAGTTTTGGGTGTGGTCGGTCCTGCTGCATAGCCAGAAATTCTCTCTTAGCTAATTTGCAGCCCAACTAAGCCGGCTCGAAAAGCTGTCTTTGCAAAAGTAGTTTTTTGCCCGTGTTTGTCAACGTGATGGCGTTCTAAACAGAAGCGTCTTCAGGCTGCATCTATCTAGCGATGGAATCATTATTTTGGGTAGTGGAAGTAATCAACGATCTGGTGGAAGGTACATTTTGAAGAAAAATTGCGAAACTGTGTAGAATTTGATCCCGATCATTTAAATGGCAATTTTGGTAAAGGAATCAACTCTTTGAAAATTATAACATTCTGTTAAAACTTTAATAAAGAAATCGACTGCTTCGTATTATCACAAACATCGTTTTCTTGAATACTGGAGCGATCCTATGTGGCTCTTTTGTATGTTTTTCGTTTCTTAAAAAAAAAATATTGTCGTTTTCTTATGCAACCTAAAAAGTCTTTAACTTCCCACCTTCTGGTGATAGGGCGTGGAACCGAAGGATGGCAAGGAGGACGGTTATAGGATAACTCTAGGGCCTTGTTGGGAAAAGCAGGAACACGGTGGAATTTCAATCTCTGTTTTGCCTGTCGGGATAAACAAACTGCATTTTCCCTTTCTGCTAAAAGAAACAAATGTTTTTATTTTTTATTCAGTTCTCTCACGTCTTCCGTACCTCCAATAAATATTTTTGGTTTTAAAGCAGCATAATTTGTTGAATTAAAGGATTTTTATTATTATTATTATTATTATTATTATTATTATTATTATTATTTTATTATTATTATATTTTTTTTTGCGTATGAAGACTTTCAGCAACGATTTGCTGCTGTTGTTCTTAACAACTGTACGGTTGAGATGTCGGAATCAGAGTAGATTGGGAGCAGGGAGGTGCCATTAGAAACCATGGCTGTTAGGAAAGTCCTCGTTGCGAGCCGAGTTTGGCCGCTCTAACGAAGGAAGCCAGTAGAACTTCTCTGATTATGTGGAAGGGAACAGGTATATCTAGAGGAAACCCCTAAGAAACGGGGCTGGTACAGAGCAAGTTGGCCAAGCAACTGGCCGGAGAGGTAACGCCACCACAACGAACGAGTAAGCTATGACTCACGTGACGTAGCAACTTCCAGTATTAAAAGCAAAGAGTTATTATTAATCATATGCCATATATAAATGGTGTACTGCACAGAGTTCCGCATATACTTACCCTCTTTCTATTATCGTTGCCTTCTCTACGATAAGAAAGCTCAGTTAAGGTTTTTCTGAATGTGCTGCAGTCTGAGAGCTTGAGAAGGCCCACCTTCCATTCCCGAACCGGACTTACGCGTAACGTGTTATTTACGCGCCGCAAGGCGGCGCTCTTGTCGTTCTGACCTGTTTTACCAGACTTGCCAAAATATACTATGATAATTCTCGCGAGCCTTTCCATATTTACAAAAACTAACATTTATTTATTACCCAGTAAACCAATTCTGACCTTTTGCCAATGACACAAGATGTCTAATTAACGCAGCCGTGGCTCCCGATTCCGACCTCGCTCAAGACAAATTGACTTTTCATTGAAGAGGGCGCGTAATGGCGCTCACGCGTTCATTGTGCAGATTCGACAGTTAGCGTCGGATCTCAGGAAGTAGAGAAATTTGTTCATCAGTTGTCTCTTCAAAATCGTATTAGGCTCCAACAAATCATGGGCGGTGGACAGTTCACCTTTGACCTCGTCTGGCAACAACTTTCCAGGGAATCTGAGCTTATTGTCCGGTGATATCTTTAATATTACGTTGTCTTTTAAAGAAGAATTTAAATGTAGTGACTATCGTGCTATGCAACACACCAAAAATGTCATAATTTGTGTGTGTGTGTGTGTGTGTGTGTGTGTGTGTGTGTGTGTGTGTGTGTGTGTGTGTGTGTGTGTGTGAAATAACATTTAATAGACCATCTTTTAGCAGAGCACTATCGACAGAGAGTACGTGGGCTTGGCACAATTTCTTTTTTACTCTTCCTTGATTGACTGACAAGAACTGAAAGATCATCATTACACATGTAAATACCACATTTAAATGGACTTTGGAATCTTTAAAAACGAGCTAAAGATTACATTTTGGTTGCGATGCCAGGCGACTTAGAGTAATTCTCGCTACACGTGTAGGCCATAGATATTTGTAAATTTCTTGTTCTGCTACACTTACAAGGCAAACCACACAAGAGCAGGCGCACACTCACAATAACGTTAATGGCGCGTTGCCGTTGTCTTTATCTTTCTCTTTTGATTTCTTTTTTTTTAAATAAATGTTAAAATTCTACCGCCTGAATTAAAAAAAAAAAACAGCTTTGGATACCCACGGCGCCTGGGTTCCGGGTGATATAGAACTAGAGAACCTCCTTTCGAGCTTAAGTAAAAACCAGTATTCCACCCAGCAAAGACAATTTACGGTTGTCGTACGTACCAAAACGAAACCAAAAATTTTTTTTAAATAAAAAAGATAAACAGAACGAGAAAAATCTCGTGTGTTTTTTCAGCCGGTGATTTGATTCCGGAAAGTAAATGGAAAAAATAAAATGTTTATTCCATAGAAAATATTCTTAGATTTTCAATTATAGAAATTTTCCGTCTAACCTTCTTGGGGAAAATGCTGTTGACAAGGGGGGGGGGGGTAAATATTTTTCTTGTTAAGGCGTGAGATTGTTTGATGTATATTTTTTGGGGGAGACAGAAAATTAAAAAAAAACTCGTTTTGACTACTTTAAAAATAAGTGAATAATGTGAACATACATCTTTCTCCGTACACCTGCAAACTGACATTAGTTACCTTCAGCTGAGCTTTTTTGATGTAAAAACAAAAATGGCGGAGGTGGCTTAGCATGAATTACGTTGTTGGATTTACCAGGGCAAAAACTTTTGAATCTTTAATTGCGGTAAAACGAGATGTCAAACGACATAAATAACAGATCTAACGTGACATATGACAAACCTGACGTGCCATATGACAGATCTAACGCGACATATGACAGATCTAACGTGAAAATATGACAAACCTGACGTGATATATGACAGATCTAACGTGACAGGACTCACCTAGCATGACACATGACAAACCTGACATGACATATGACAGATCTAACGTGACACATGAAAACCTAACGTGATATATGACAGATATGTGACATATGGCAGATCTAACGTGACATAGGACACACCTAGCATGACACATGAAAACCTAACGTGATATATGACAGATATGTGACATATGACAAGCCTGATGTGACATATGACAAACCTAATGTGACATATGATAGATCTAACGTGACATAGGACACACCTAGCATAACACATGAAAACCTAACGTGATATATGACTGATATGTGACATATGACAAGCCTAATGTGACATATGACAGATCTAATGTGACATATGACAGATTTTATGTGACATGAGAAACCTAACATGACATATGACGAATCTAACGTGACATGTGCCAAACAGGAAATTATCGAACGATTAGTACAGAATGAAAATTTACTGCGTAAATTACCTCCCTTGGGTATTCCAACAAATTAAGATAATTCATGATAAAAACAGTCGGTTATTGTTGTTGACGCTCTTAATATTCTTTATTTTGTTAGATTTATTTATCAGTAAACAAACTAATTACTTCATAACATTAAAAATGTGTATTTTAATGACTTGTTGAGAAAATCCTGATTGTGGCTCGAACCAAGTGATCCCACAAGCTACATTTGTGACTATTACTCCTCATGGAATCGGTTCTCACCAAGAAAATAACCAATTCGCCACAGTCTTTGACGCATGATGAATGGATAACTAACTAGTGACACTGTTGCTGTCTCAAAGAAATCCTAACGATACACAGTCCTTATGAATTACGTTTTAATAATCCAATCGTGCGGGTTATGTCTTGCGCAGAAAAGGAAAATTACTGAAATGGGACAAAATCCATATTCTACACATATTTAAAAAAAAAAAAGTAAAAGCTCAAAAGTTAGCAGTTTTGAGGATAAAACTCTTCCGTGTCTGAGCCAACCGAAGCAGCCCGACAGTTATTCTTATTAGAACTCGGCCATCGTAAACTGGCCGAAACTCACACATTCCGAGCACTGCACAACTTCTTTTTTTCATGCATAATAACCAATTAGTTTTACCGAATCCTTAGTTCGCACGCTGTGTCATTTTGAACACTCCACCACGACTACAAACTGACGGGAAGTGTTTTTAAATCCCCCTTTTTAAAAGGAGGGTCGAAATTACACCTATACGGTTCATTTCGCACGGATCCCCCCCGCGCGCTTTTCTTTACGCTGAGTAGCATTTGAAACGTATCGACTCCACTTTCCGAGGCGCCGTCATCACGCACCTCAAAAGAGCTTAACTCTTCGCGGACGAAACCCTCGCACACTCACCAAACTTGGACCGTTGTCAAAGATCTTGTCTCTCAATAAATTCACTGCATGCAACACGATTAGGAAGAGAAAGAGATTTTTCTAGAAACAGCAGATGTAGCGATCTCTCCATCTCCCTCCTCCGTCTTACTCTCCGCCGGATGCCATCTTGTGCGAAGCCATGAATGATATCGTTAGCATCATCGTCTGCCCACCAGAATATCGAAGAATTTTGTGGCCGAATAAATGTTTTTTACCAACTATTTCCGCCAGTAAATAGCAACTTTAATATAAATTCCCTTCCTTTTTGCACTAATCACCCGACGAGTTTTCCAGTGATTTTGTTGTTATCTGTTTCTATTCGTAGCTCAGTGCGCCTAATTTTTCCTGCTTTTGTTCCGGTTTCGATCCCAGAAAAACTGCACCAACTTCGCGGCAATATTTTCTCTTTCTTTCAGTTTTATTTATTTTGTCCTTTTTCCCTCCTTCATTTAATGTACCAGGGTACGTACCCAGCTGAAAGTAGAATCGCCGAGTTCAATTTGAACGCCCCTAATATATTTTTGGAATGTTTTGCTGTTATAACGCTCTGTATACCTCTTGGATGTTGTATTTGTACACTACTATCCCTCAAATCTGCATCACTCGGCAAAAGGCTGAGTCATAAGCACTACGACGTATAGTAACCTTCTTCATTAATGTAACCCTATGTAACGACAAATCCGTATGTTTCCTACTCCACGTGTTTCGCATTGCGAGCGTGGATTAAATATACACACAGTTCATACTAACCAGTGCTTCTAGGTGCTATGAGAAATGAGAAAACGTATGTGGTATTCGGCGGGTTAAATATCAGCTATTTAAACAAACTGTCTCGTTATTTATTCTTTTCCGTTTCGGATTCCAACGCCAATGTTTTAAAATTGACTTTGGCTTAACTTGGTCTAACTAATAAGTAACTTTCATCACTGACGGCTAGAGACAAACAAGATATTCATCCTTCCTTCTCGTTGGTACCATGACAACGTTTATCCACCAGAACTGCGTTACCAAGAAAAACTATTTAGAAGGAAAAAAAAAAATCAAATAGAAGATTTATAAACTTGTCTGAAAGCTATTTACACCTGCCCCCACCTGATTTATGATAGCAAATGAAAGAAAAGAGTTTTATCTAGAAACTCAAACGAGATCTTTGGTCCGCTCTCGTTTGACGACGACCTACACTGGCGCCCATAAGTGTGAATTCAGCAATAAAATAATTTATCAAACATAAAGGACATTTTACAAAAAATGGCAGTAGTTTGGATTTTCTGACAGTCATTGTTTTTATATGTGTGACTGTATGGACTAATAAATTGATGAATTGATGTATGTATGGCATGTGGGATATTTAATTGGCAAGTATACGCTTATGGCTACCAGTATATATATATAGGTAATTACCCTTCGTGGAAGAAAAGACAATCCTCTTTAACACCGCACACTACCACATCAATTTTTACGAACCATATCTAGTGAAATGTAGTCGTTATGCAAAACCCGCGGGATTGGATCGATACACGGATTTGTGGCTACAACGAGGTATATTTAATGAGGGAGGTACTGCGCTAAGTAATGTAGAATCGAAACGTTGTGGAGTGCTACACAGAGAGTTAAAAGGAGGAAGTATTTATGTTGCAGTTATTGTTTACTATTATATCAGCATTAGAGACAATTATATTATGACAGTATTTAGCAATATGTTCCGAACCGTGAAACAGTTTTGAAAGACAGCATCTTTATTTAAAAATTGTAATGGCTTTTTGTTAGCAGGAAAACCTATTTTTTTTTAAAAAAATTAAAGTAGTTATTCTCATATACATTTTAATAACATGAGATTTTGACAACCCGTTTGTGAAGGAGCACGTGCTCATTCGCGATATGAAAAACTTCCCTTTTATAAACCAAAAAAAATTGTTTGTTGTTTATTCTCTTGTTTACCAAAATCGTTTTTTTTTTAAAACGAAGGAATCTTTTAAAATAACTTCTAGTAACCCTGGCTTCGGAACTAGGAAAGCACAAAGCGTTTTAGCTCGACTTCCTTAATATATAGTCCTGAACGCATTTTTTTTTTTTCGTCTTATAAAATATAAGCGGTCATTTGGGGAAACGAATATAAATTATATACAGCTGAGTTGAAAACTTTAAGCTTTCTTTCGCATCGAAATTTACGGCTTTGCGTTCGAACCGAATTGCGGTAATGGCGAATCGAATTTTTGACCCCGTACAATCATGTGCATAATAGATTGTAAAACGATTCCGCCGAGGGAGGACCCGTTTATCTAACAAGAGGAAGAGAAAAGAAATAAGAAGAAGAATACCAGTGAATGGATGGTGACTCTCTGGGGGACTTCTAATGAGCTAAGAAATACCGATGTAAATGGAAACTTTATGGCTACATGAAGACTCTAATGGCGGGTATATGGTGACAAGTAACACGCATATCAGCGAAGACATTTTAAGAATTTTCCCGGTTCATAAAGCCGATTATTTTTATTACTCCAATAAATCTTTCTGATTAAGCCTCCAGGGTGTTTAGTCTGAGAACACACTTAAGTAAATCCAGTATTGTGTTCTGTCATAGAGAATGCCAAGCATCTGAGGCCCTTTCTTCTCGGTGTCAGAAACCTCACAGGCTGGAGGGTTTCTTTAGCGATGCTGAACGGCAAATACAGACGCGGAATGCAAACTATTTTCTAAGGAACCGTTCGGTTTATGGTTTGTTTATAATCTCTGACTGAATTTGCGTACTCTCGGGGCAACATGATTAAGATGTTCTTCCGTGTATACACAAACGTTGTGCCACCGTCTTTTCCATTAGGAAGAAGGCGCGGAATTATACGGGAAGGGCCGCTGTGCGCCGCCGCGATGGTCACGAGCCCGAAGGTTTTCGAAAACCAAAGTGCGATCCAAGATAAACTTCCAACTTCCAGTTGCTGGACCAAACAGCAGCGGTTAGTGCAACACGATGTTGGTTCTAAAATAATAATAATAAAAAAACTCTTCTAATAACATTTTTCTTAGATTTTATTTTTTTGCACTAAATAAATAACGCCACCACTGTGTCCATTAGCTAGAGCCCTTCATTTTAAAATGTGGGGATAAATTAGGGCGCTCGAAGGAAATCCACACGACCAACCGGTGACGAAAGGCCAAAAAAAAACACATGCTAGGGAGGGTTGGCAAACCAAGCAGGTCACCACGAAGTTCGAACTGAGAACTTCAACCTTAGCAGGCTAGTTGGCTAACTAACCACTTGACTACCGCGCCGTCCCCCCCATCTTTTACTTGAGATTAAACAATAAGAAAATATCCTCGCAAAACCAGATATTTCTTGTCAGTACTATTGTCGATATAATTAGAGGTTATTTTCAGGGGATGATTAAGGACCCGGAAAATTGTCAATTAAAATTATTTAGTACGTGATACGTATTTTAAAAAGTCGATTGCTTAATTTCATTCATTCGTTTCTATATTTGTTCCCTAAATAATAAACTTTTTTTTAACATCCTTCTATCTCCAACGAATGAATCTCAGATAAAAAAAAAGGAGTCTGATAACGCTTATAACTAATCATGCATCCTATGGCGCATGACCCACGGTATTAATTAGATAGATAAGATAAGTGGAGAGATGTGCCTTGGTACTGAGTGGTAACTGTACCAACACGCTATGGCACGGAAAATTCTGTGAATTTGTATAAAGCTATTAATGGACTCTGGACCACAAACAGATAACTCCTCCAGGACAACATCTTGCACGGATTAGACGTATCAAGAGTTGTAAATAAAATTTAAATACACAGCCTCGCCATCGGTTTTGCTATTTCTTCAGGACGGCACAGTCCAATCAAACAATTCTTGTCAGTCCTTTTAAGACTTTTATAAAAACTTCTAGCCGCAAATTTAAGTCGCCTTTTGGTGCTTTGTGGAGTAAAGCGGCAACCCGCTGCTACATTCGATAGATGATGAGTCTGGAGCTTTTACCAGCTGTGTCTTAAGACAGAGAGGCGAGACCCCGCAATCCGGCATTTAGTCGGCGGTGGTGGCTGGAGTTGAGGGGTTGGGCTGTTTTAGACGGAAAACTTGCTCGCTCTCAAAGCATCCTACTAAATAGGAGACGGAAAAGGGGTTGGATTCATTCTTTCTATTTCAAAGACCAGTTTACGATATCTTCACGTACGCGGTTCTTTACACCTGCTCGGAGGTGTTTTGAAAACATGTCTGATCTTGAAAAGTTTTGTTGGCGCTATCACGCTTTTGGCAAGAATTACCAATACCGTACTAATGCGGGCACTAAAGTAAATTTAGGGGTTTTCTGGATGAAGCTAGTAATTAATTTACCAAAATCATAAAATGAGTGAAATGTGCGTGTGTGTGTGTGTGCGTGTGTGTATATGTATGTATATACACGTGTGTGTGTGGTGTGTGTGTGTGTGTGTGTGTGTTGTGTGTGTGTGTGTGTGTGTTGTGTGGTGTGTGTACACGTGTGTGTGTGTGTGCCTGCTCCTTTATTCAAAATTATGAGCCCCAACATATGAAAACTTTTCCACAAATTTATTGCTAATGAAAATACATTATCACAAAAGGAAAAATGTTATCGTGTTCATCCGATATTCGTTCTTACTACTAATTTAAATAGTTGCTAGCTCAAACAATGTCGAAGTAAAAATATTAATGGACAACATTAATGATAATGAAAGCCATGATTTTGTTACGTATTTTTAAAATAAAATTCACGACTGAGGTGCAGCAAAAACCAGTAAAACAGAAAAGTCACCAAATATTATAGTTCTGGCTACATCAACAGATTTACGAGTTTTTATTATGTTGTTACAAAAGATTTGTCAGTTTTTTACCGCAACAATGAGACTTCTTCATATCGTTCAAAGTAAGTTCCATTACAATCAATACACTACTGCCAACGAGTTACAAGTACATTTATACCATTTTGAAAAAAAAAAGTCACGTTTGCACCATGAGGTAGAGCATTGTCGTGGAGCAGGATTTGGTCTCTTCGATTCACCAATGCAGGCTGTCGTTGAGAGAGTATTTTAAACAACATTTAATTCACGACAGTACCTTTCAGCTGTGGTGGTTTCGTCGGGTTGCAAGACGTTTTAGCGGTTAACAGCAGTTGCAGTCCAGTCCACCAAACAGTGACCATGACCTTCTTTTGGTTGGGATGTGGTTAGGCGCCTTGTCTCCGTCGAACCACTGCGCTGATCGTTTGCGATTGTCATAAAGGATCAATTTTTCATCACACCTAATGATTCGGTCAAGAAATGGGTCGCTTTTTTTACGACAGGCGAAGAGCTGATCTCCAATTGACGATTTTGTTGTTGTTCATTCAACTCGTGAGGCGCCCACTTGTCAAACTTTTCCACCTGGCCGATTGCGTCAAGATGCCGGGAAACAGTTGCAGCGCTTACGTCGAGCTCTCCAGCATTTTCTCGCACTGTTTTTCTTGGATCGGCTTCAACTGAGGCTTTCAGACGGTCGTTATCACAGCTGGAAGGACGTCCGCTACGTTCCTTGACTTCGAGGCTCACATCTCCTGATCGAAACTTTGCAAACCATCGTTGTACTGTGCGTTCATTTGCTGTGTCCTCGCCCCTCGCTCGCTTAGTGTTACGAGTGTCCTCGCTCGCTTTGTGGCTTAATTTTCATTCGTGAAGCAAAATGGCACGTAAAAACTTTTCTATCCATGCTTCTCTCAGAACCCTGAAACAAATATCCGTTTTATGAATTTTAAAAAGGTAGGTTTTGCATAATGTATGCCAAAGCACACGTCACAAAATGATATATAACTTATCTACATACACCTTCATAAGCATGCAAAGAATGAACCCAAATTAACATAATATAAAAACCGACAAAACGTTTGTAACAACCTAATAAATATTGGATTAAAACCAATAATATAAACACTAGTGACTACAGACAAGTTTAACCGCTGCATTAGAAAAGAAAGAATCGTTGTACTTAGAGTTTTTCCACGATTCTGAAACCAGCAGGTCGTACTCTGCAAGGCTTTTATCCTTCGTTCCACGTCTGCCATATCGCAAAGCATCTTTGGCAGAAGAAAGGGATCTCCCACGGTCCGTGCTGTTATCAGGCACCGATAGATTCATCAAAGCAATTACAGCCTCACTTGCAAAACGTTGTCAGCCACATCAACTTTCAACAATGTTCAAGGACTCCTTTCGTATCAGAAACTACGATGATGCGGCTGCTAGATTCGGCTTTTGCCAAGGCGTCGTCTTCAAACGTGGGAATCACAGCAAGTACGTTTAGGGATGTTGGATCAAGCAAGATCTTTGGATTGATTGAAATCGAACACTCGACGGGCTTCGAAAAAAAGTGTCGGCGTGTTGACAAAGGCGTACAGAACCTGTCATCTGCGTAGACTTTGATTTTATCGCTCTTTTGGAGAGACGTTTCTTAACCAACGCGTTGTCAGTTGTAGCCCATCTGACAAGATCGGCCAAATCATTTGCCACCTTAGGTGATCGGATTTCTGGTTTTCTGTTAGCATTAAGAGTTGACGTTATTCTTGGAGAAAACCTCTCTATTGCTGCAACATCTGTTTTTATTTCTGAAGATCTACGTAAGCTGACCACATCTTCAACGGTCGAACTACAGCTTCGCTCACTCTCTTCTGCAAAGAGATCCACGTAATTTGGGAGGTGGCTGGCATGAAGATGGACAATTTCAAACAAGCTCTTTCACCTCGTGATTACCGGTGAATTTTGCTATAGCAGGCGCTTTCCTCCTTTCCTCCAGTGACTGACGGAACTGGGTTTTCCAGTGAATACACGTTAGGTGGCAATGACAAGAGGTCGTTTACTTTCCCAAACGTTTTGCTCCGGGTATCACCCACTAAGTTGCGGAGATGCGCTGCATCCATGGAAAGCGCTTTGAGACTTCGCTCCCAGGTCTTTGTCTCATATGTAGCATGGTCACTGACAAAACCAGGGATTTTATCAAAAAGGAATTCCGTATTTCTGAATTGTTCCTACCACCGTTCGACTGAAAGTTTTGAAGATTTGTCGGCCTGAAGTGTCTGCAAAAGGGTTACATGGCACTGCTACGATATTTGGAACCTAGCGCCTTCAGCATCTGTCCTTTCGCCTGCTACAAGACTAGTTCGACACAGCCATTCACCATTTCTTTCAGGCCATGTATATGATTTTTAACAAGTTTTGGTAAGTATATTTTTTCGTAATTGGCCTGAACGAGGTATAACACCTGTCTATTCCAGATGTTTCCAGACGGCTTTCTGTATCAGGGTTGTCTGGGGCGAGAAGTGGAGTGCTACCGGGTGTAGAAATCCTCTCTACGTCTGTAAACTTCTGTTCTATGATGTATCTGTTCACCTGTCTTTTCCGAAAACAGGGCACGCACCGATTTTAGTATTCCAGGTTTCTCTCATTCTACTCGCTCAGCTGCAAATCTATTGGCCGTCTGGCCCACAGAGTTACACGTTTGTGCTGCAATCGTACGCAACCACACAAATTACAGAGATTTGAATTTTCAACGCTCAACGTACGGGATTTTTGAAAGGGAATAAACGAAGTGCCTACTAATCTAATGTCATATCCATGAAAGTTGCCACTTCTCTCAGATCAAAGAATTCTTAACATTTTGTCCTTAATAACCCAGTGCACATCAGAATAATATGTGAGATCACGTGGGCTGGCTTCTTGGTCATCAAGTAAATCTTTGAACTGTTGATGATTTAAAGCTCAAGGTTTAATGAAATTGATGCATGTAACAACTGGGTCAATCACAAGCTTGAAATCAAGTACCTTGCTACAGAGATGTTATCGATGAATGACAACACAGTGGAAGGCTACAAGTTTTTCAGGATCCAAACACTGATCAGACAGCTGTCCTTTAATCCGTGCAACTAAGCCTGCTTATGAGCTTTCAGTTTTTCCCACTGGAGGTCAAAGTGTTCAAAAGCTGCTTTGGCTTGTTCAAAAATGTCCTCACCAGTCGTCATCCCTTTCATTGACTGGAATGCTAGGAATTCTTCGGTAACACTAAAATCTTCACTAACTCCACAAATGAAGATGGCAAGTTGAGTTGTATCTGTTTTGTCAGTGATTTCATCAACAGCTATCGAAAAAGCGCTGAATTTAGATGCTGCTTTTGCCAATGAAGAACTGATATCCATTGCAATAGCGTCAATACGCCTGGCTACAGTATGGCGTGAAAGACTAATATTCTCTATATCGTTACTTTTATATGAACAGATCAATTCCACATGTCTCTGAGGCGACCTTTCACAAATTCTCCATCTGAGTATGGCTTTTAAAACTTTGCAAATTTGTGACATACCACGTAACTTGCCCGAACAATAATGTCAGCATCATTTCTTATGTTTTTGAACATTTGCTATCCAAGCAAATTTCTCCTCATTTCCTGCACTTTATCTCCGTTCTTGCTCCTGAAATTTGTTATAGACAATGTGCTTTTTCTTGTAATGTCTCTTCCCGTTGTATTCCTTGAAATGTGCAATGCTCTTGGAGCAGATCAAACAGTGTGGTAAACCTTTTTTGCTCGATGAAGTAGTCATTAGTCCACGTTTCCTTGAACACTCTACCTTTGTCACCCATCCTTCTTTTCTTACTCGAGGTTGCCATGGCCAGACAGCAGTGGAACCAGAAAAAAGAAAAAAAATATTTGAGCTGCGGGCGAAAACCCATGTAATAATCGCACAGTTCAACAGTCCTCGTTTGCCCATATATGTCTTATAGCATTGGAGCAGTGTATTTCGGTGGGATGGAAGCGGAAGCAGGTTGTAAACATATGGTTCTATGTGACGTCAGTTCGTTAGCAGAGAAAGGAAAGCTGTAGTTGCCTTATGATTAAGTATGTGAGTGTATGAGGCTGTATTGTTGGTTATTCGACTGATGACTTGATTTTAAAAAATTGATTGGATTCTCACAAACGAGAGATAAGACAATATTCTACAATAATGAGCATATCCACTAATAGCAGATGGATTTATAATGCGACAAGATAATAATAAAGCAAACTTCAAAGTTCAATCTAGAAAAAATATCCTAAGGAATATCTTGAAACCATGCTTTGGCGCTACATGTCTCTAGATTTGATCATCGTTGTATTTATGTGGAATGAACTGGTTAGAAGAGTCGGGAGAAAAGGTCCAATCGTTGTCAGTCGGCTACAGGTCTGTTTCAGGCGGAATAGTGGTCAGTTACAGGTCCAATCATTGTCGGTCGGCTACAGGTCTGTTTAAGGCGGAATAGTGGTCAGTTACAGGTCCAATCATTGTCGGTCAGCTACAGGTCTATTTCAGGCGGAATAGTGGTCAGTTACAGTTCCAATCATTGTCGGTCGGTTACAGGTCTATTTCAGGCGGAATAGTGGTCAGTTACAGTTCCAATCATTGTCGGTCGGTTACAGGTCTATTTCAGGCGGAATAGTGGTCAGTTACAGGCCCAATCATTGTCGGTCGGTTACATGTCTATTTCAGGCGGAATAGTGGTCAGTTACAGGCCAAATCATTGTCGGTCGGTTACAGGTCTATTTCAGGCGGAATAGTGGTCAGTTACAGGTCCAATCATTGTCGGTCAGCTACAGGTCTATTTCAGGTGGAATAGTGGTCAGTTACAGGTGCAATCATTGTCGGTCAGCTACAGGTCTATTTCAGGCGGAATAGTGGTCAGTTACAGGTCCAATCATTGTCGGTCAGCTACAGGTTTATTTCAGGCGGAATAGTGGTCAGTTACAGGCCAAATCATTGTCGGTCGGTTACAGGTCTATTTCAGGCGGAATAGTGGTCAGTTACAGGTGATATCATTGTCGGTCAGCTACAGGTCTATTTCAGGGGAATAGTGGTCAGTTACAGTTCCAATCATTGTCGGTCAGCTACAGGTCTATTTCAGGCGGAATAGTGGTCAGTTACAGGTCCAATCATTGTCGGTCAGCTACAGGTCTATTTCAGGCGGAATAGTGGTCAGTTACAGGTCCAATCATTGTCGGTCAGCTACAGGTCTATTTCAGGCGGAATAGTGGTCAGTTACAGGCCAAATCATTGTCGGTCGGTTACAGGTCTATTTCAGGCGGAATAGTGGTCAGTTACAGGTCCAATCATTGTCGGTCAGCTACAGGTCTATTTCAGGCGGAGTAGTGCTCAGTTATAAGGCCGTATTTTGAAAAGTGATTGAACATCAATCTCAAAATATGTGCGGCATTCACATAAACGCTATTCTGGTGAAAAAGCTGGAAACGATAGAAACTTCAGAATTAACTGTTTATGAGCTCTGATACATCGCTCCTCGGATTATATTTCTCCCCTTTTTTGGTGGAATAATGCATTTTTTATTAACAGTATAGTATTGAAAAGAAAGACAATAACCATGTTTCAGTGTGTGTGCTCATAAGATTTTACCTGCCAAGTGCGGTGATTTCCGCTGTGTGTGTGTGAGAGAAGCACGGTCGGCACATTTGGTAAAACATGGTCACGTGTCCGAGTCCAGCAGAGCGCTTAATTGCTCGGGTATATTTACCCGGATTACGCAGTTTTGCCGAGCCACCCAGTCTATGACCGCTGATGACACAGGTGGGAAACGTCTCAACTTCCCACAAATCGTGACTGTCCGCTTGTTAGTACAATTAAGAAACGGTGTTATCGGGGTCAGGTTGTAGAGCTGGGAGGTTCGGCCGGAAACTCGCACCTCGATGACGTTCCTGGTTCACACAGTTTTTATTGGGGCCAGGTGTTTCCAAAAGCGTTTTGGGGGGTGGGGGGTGGGGCGTAATTAGTTGAAGAGAAGAAGGCACAAGAAAACAAACAAGAGCGCACAAACAGCTAGGAAATGACGTCACAGAGGAAGAAGTCGCGCTATGTTTTGACTTTTTGCCCGTGTATTTAATTCATTTCCACAGCTGCTTCTGTGTTTGCTAGTTCATTTCTTTAGTCTTTACTGACACTCGCCGAGGAAAATCTGCTTGTGCCATTGTAGTGGTGGACCCCAATTTTCATGGGTTTGTCAGCCTGGCGTTTATTCGCCCTCCATAAGTCGTGATGGTAGCTACTCGCACATCTTAGTAGATGAATCGTAAAACCAAGACACCGGGAATTAGTTACTTCCGTGGATGGAGGAGAACTCCAGCAGTTCTGTCAATACTTAGTTTACACGTGTTTGTCTGTTATAGAAATAAGGTACGAAAAAAGAATAATATTCAATAAAAATCAAAAAATTCAGCAAAAAATATTTCAAAAAAGACGAAACAGGAAAATGGCTACCGTAGAAACTTGGGTGTAGAACTTTAAAACAAGCATTAACGCAGCTTTCTTTTCATACCTGGTATCTATCCACCCGATCATAGGTACAAGACCGACGATAGGATCCATCCACTGATCATAGGTACAAGACCGACGATAGGATCCATCCACTGATCATAGGTACAAGACCGACGATAGGAGCCATCCGCTGATCATAGGTACAAGACCGACGATAGGATCCATCCGCTGATCATAGGTACAAGACCGACGATAGGATCCATCCACTGATCATAGGTACAAGACCGACGATAGCATCCATCCACTGATCATAGGTACAAGACCGACGATAGGATCCATCCACTGATCATAGGTACAAGACCGACGATAGCATCCATCCGCTGATCACAAGACCGACGATAGGATCCATCCGCTGATCATAGGTACAAGACCGACGATAGGATCCATCCGCTGATCATAGGTACAAGACCGACGATAGGATCCATCCGCTGATCATAGGTACAAGACCGACGATAGGATCCATCCGCTGATCATAGGTACAAGATCGACCACGGAGTTTCTTATATGTATATTTTACTGCAGTTACTTCGACCTCCGTTTCATTAAAAATCATTGTCAACATAAAAGATAAATCTAGAATTTTAGACAATATATATATGAGAAGTAATTTTAATATTTTAGAAATTATTCATATTAATGAACAGATAATCTTGCCTGATTTATACAGGAGTCAGACTTAGACGGTCTGCGAGGTTTATAGAATTCCCCAGGATAAAGAAATAGTTGTCGATGCGGGTTCTCAAAATATTTAACACATTTGAAAGTTTGCACAGCGTTCATGATAACATCGCGAGTTTCTTCTTTTTTAATAGTAGATTTTAAAAAAAAAAACAGATATATAATTAACTTTTTGAAACCTTGTTTGCCTTTATCACATTATTGTCACAAATATTTCGTATCTGCGATTGCACTGAATTGTGGGTCATTGCCTTTTACAGGAAGACTGACTGGCATTGACAGTGGTTAACATTGAAACTTACTGGCTTCATCAGCGATAGAACAATGCATGTACAACAGAAAAAAAAAGCAACGTTTTACTAACTTCAAATATTTTTATTTGTATATAAAAATGGAATATGAACTTTAAGAGTACAGTAGATTGGAACCACGCACTTTCTCGCTCCAGATAGCTGATGCTTATCCGAAATGTAACATCAGGCCTGCGCCCTATCTACAGCCACACCTGGAAACGAAGGAAGGAAATGATGGATGGGTTTGCTTTGAACTCTTAAATAGTCCGGTCAGTAGTATATCTGCCATTCCAGGTCTCACGAGTTTGCGAGTTTACAGATACTGCGTTTGCTCTCGTTCTCTCGGAGAAGACGTGAACAGAGCCTCTCGGATGAAAGATCTCGGTTTATTTGTCACGCGAAACGCCACCGGACCGGTACTCATTCTTCGGTCGAAGCACTCTCGTACCGAGCCACCAGTATCAAGCAGTCTTTCTACGCCGGTCAGTAACTGCACGCTGTCTCTCTCTCTCTCTCTTCCTTTTTCGGCCTCTCGTTTTCATCTTCGCAATCCGATAATCCGAAAGTTAAACAGAAAGGAATTCTGGGTACGGTCTCGTCGCGTCCTGAACTTTTTTCCCTCGGGTGCAGAAGAACTGTTCGGCTACACTATTGTCAAAAGCTTCTAAAACCATGACCTCTGTTGTATCGAGAAATGAGGCTGGTAAAACTGAAGGATGGTAATATTCCTACGCAAAAGTATCATTGGTTGGCGTTATGCGGTTGGGAAAAGGGCTTTTAACAACGCTACTTAATGCAACATTAACTCTGAAAGGTGTAAATTCCAATAGGACGCTGGAGCAGTAGACCTATTGCTGAGAGCCGGGGTTCGAATCCCGGCCAGGACAGAGATGGTTTGGCGTACATCGCCCGCATGCTTTCTTCTCGGTCTTCTTCACCAGCCGGCCACGTGGACTTACTCCCACATCCAAAAATAAAGAGTTGTCGTAGAAATAACTACGCCTGCCTGTCAAGGAAGCAGAGGTTTGGGGGTGTTAGTGTAGATGGATGGGTGGTGCGATGTGAGCTGTTCCCAACAGTAAACAATTTACGCGTGAGTTCTGCCGTCGAGGGAACATCGTTGGCGGCGTCATCTTCGGTCGCGAAGGACAACGATACATATTCCAATATAATTATACTTGTGTTTAAGTATATAATATCTTTAGTAATCTGCTCGTTATTATCTGCCCTTCTTTTAATTGACAGAAAATGTTTAACATATGGTGCTTCTCTTTCAATTAAAATAACAGACTGTTGTGTGTGTGTGTATACGTGTGTGTGTATGTGTTTCTCTGTGTGTGTTGACTGTGTGTGTGTATGTGTGTCTCTGGTGTATGTGTGCTCGTGCGTAGTGTGTGAATAATGTGTGTGTATGTGTTTTCTCTCTGTGTGTGTGTGACTGTGTGTGTGTCTCTGTGTGTGTTGTGCTCGTGCATTGTGTGTGTGTATGTGTGTCTCTGTGTTATGTGTGCTCGTGCGTATTGTGTGTGTGTGTATACGTGTGTATGTATGTGTTTCTCTGTGTGTGTGTGTGACTGTGTGTGTATGTGTTTCTCTGTGTGTATGTGTGCTCGTATTGTGTGTGTGTATACGTGTGTGTGTATATGTTTCTCTCTGTGTGTGACTGTGTATGTGTGTGTGTCTCTGTGTGTGTGCTCGTGCTGTGTATGTGTGTCTCTGTGTGCGTGTGCGTGTGTGTGTGTCTCTCTGTGTGTGTGTGTGTGTGTGTATGTGTGTGTGTATGTGTGTGTGTATTGTGTGTGTGTGTGTATACGTGTGTGTGTGTGTGTGTGTTGTACGATGGATAGAAAATTAAGAAAATCATTTTATTTGTTGTTATAATGGTAAGTTTTGTGTTAAGGGACCCGAACTATATTTGAAAAAATAACATATTTATCAGTTGCAAAAAGTTTCTCTATTTTAGCGTTAGTCCATTACAAAATAACTTAACTTGTTATTCATAATTTAAATGCGAGTACTTTACATTTCTTTTTTGTTAATACATTATTTTTCTTCATATTCACTTAAGCGGCCTCCATTACACCGGATATTTTCCGTCGTCCTCGTCGGCTGTACTCCGCAGATTAATTTCTGAAATATTTTGGAAGCTGTTGCATGGTTAAGTACATCAGTAGCCGAGGCAAACTGAGAGAATGTTTCGGCTTTTAAGTTAGTAGATGAGCGGCTTCCACTAGAATAAATATTCACTGGCGGCCGCCTACGGACATCTGTAGAAATGTTCCGAGAGTCGCTGGATGGATGGATGGATGGTCGGGCTGGTCGGGACTGGCTGGGAGGTTGTTGTTGTTGTAAAACCAATTCGTCTGTATATTGTTACGGCGCTGTATGCGCTGAGCTGTGAAATTGTTAATGTTTATCTGACCCCCCCCAAACGTTGAAGATTTCCGCACTTCCCTATGGCCTCCGCTTTCTCCTTCAGGATTCTCCGGACGGCGAGCTAGAAGTGAAAAACTGGTCGCTGGTGCTCTCTGGAGGAGGAAGAGGAGGAGGAGGGGACAGAGGGGCGGAGAAGTGAAAGGTGCCGCAAGAGCCGGACGTTCTGTGACCATGGAACGTCATCTCGACGGCGAAGCTCTGTTAGGGTAACACCGTAATGTGAGGCCGCTTACAGAAAGTGGTGGCTAGCAAAGCATATATACTATGTGTAGATGCACGTAACTTTTAGCCGGACAGCCGAAATAGAAACCAAGTGTTCGACCCTCTTTTGCTGAGACTGCAAGCGAAAGGGCGATATATATCTAAGCTGCGGGTAAATATCCAAAAATGTCCCGTGAACTTGCTGTAGGAACATTTCCGAATTGAATATAGCAGGATCTACCAGTTTTTACTCGCCGGACATATTAACTTTGTACGTTAATGCACTTTCTCAACCCTTTTTTTGCAATACCCTATTTGTGGGTGTTTCTAACGTTTAACCATTTGTTTGATTATTGTAAAGAGTTCTTATATGGAAACTCTAGAACTTCGTGTGTATGTGGCTTCACTAATATCATTGTAGAATTTTTATTTCTGCCTTAAATAAACGCAAAATCTTTTTTTTTTTTTTAAACTTTATAATGCATTGGATTTTGATGCGATGTTCTAGCGATGCGTTATAAAGCGCATAGTTCAAAGGTAACACAAAAATTGTTTTAATTCATGGGACAATATAAATCTAAAAAAAAAAATTTATTGCGGTACATTAACAGAAAATTCACTAATCCTGCAGATGTCAGGGAAAAAGAGGATGTAGACGTTGATGAAACTTGCTTTCAGCTATTGTAAAAACAGAATTTCATTTAAAATACATATCAAAAGCAACAAATTACAGTAAAACCTCTATTTATCGGGCGAATAGGGGCTAAGGAGCGATCGTTAAATCCGGGTGTTTACATACGCATGCGCCAAAGGTGCCCAATCAAAGAATTTTTCGCACAGCTTAAGGCGGACTTTTGTCGGGGAAACCAGACAGCGTCCGCAGCTTCCGAGGTCGGTTATATCGAGGAGTTACTGTATAGAAGTGCTCTGAAGTGCCGGGGCCCGCTGACGCTGAGTTAGCAACGCCTTCTGACGGATAACTGCAGCACTACTACTCTCTTTCGCCGGGATTGCCTTTCTTTTAATCTTCGGTGTACGAAAGAAAGCAAAAAAAAAAAGAACTCTTGCCGCTGCCAGCATCTTCGCCGATTTTAGCTTCGACTAAAGATACTTAACTTTGCACGAAATTTTGGCTATATTTAATGTTTTAGTCTTTTTTTAAAATCTGTACTTCGTAGCTTCTATTCTACTTTTAACAGATAACTTCCATATAATTTTTTAGCTTTTTTACCACTTAAAATAACTTCTGCGAACATATACCAGAAAACAATTATGCAAAATAGAATTACGGATAAGTCATTATTTGCTTCTTCTGTTATTTTTTTTTTTTTTATTTAAATGATAGCTTAACGAAGAATACAAAACGATCTTCAACACGGTTAATTAAGCGCTTACACGATGACGCGGACGTTCTAAAAGAAGAAAGATGGCGTATTTAGAGATTAGAGCGGTTCTCAACAGAGCAGATGCCGAACAGCCTGGCGCTGTTCCACGGTAACGTTACAATGGCTGCTAAACTAGAAGACCATAAAAAAAACCCCCACCGATTGCCCGAAATGGAGAGAAACGCAGATGCGTTATTCTTTCAGTTACAGATCAAGGAAGGACGCCCGTTTATCGTCTGATGGCAGCCCAGGGTAATACTCTCATTTCACTTTTGAATACATCGTAAATATTTTCTAAAACTTTGCTCACTTTGAGTTTTCGCATTTTTCGCCAGCCGATCAGCATCTAGAAGCAGAGATGAGATCCGCTGTTACTTCACTCCTGCCGGACCGATTTTGATACCATCGGAGGTCAAAGTGTTAAAGTCCAGCTCTCAGCCACATTAAGTGAATATTGCAAGAAATGTGGTTTAATCTGCGTTTTATTCATTAACCCTACAATATATTTTTCAATTATTGATAAAGCATTAAAAATTTAATTTACTTCGTATATTATTATTATTATTATTATTATTATTATTATTATTATTATTATTATTATTATTATGCAGCGTGAGGGAGTATATGGTATCAATACAGTATTAATGCTTTGTGTTCAATTGTTCTGATTAACATTGTAGTAAGGAATAAATTAGCAGTAGTCCGAGGGAAAAATGTCCAGTATATAAATATATATACTTATGTATGCATATAGCAGCTAAAGTCATACTGTTGTTTAGTAATCGCCGCCTGCGATAAATTCTGGTTGCACACCTGTAGTACAAATTAATTAAAGATTACAATTTTTATCTTTAAGCCAGATAAAGAGATAACCTTTGAGATTGGACTGCGATCCATGGTTAGTTTCTTCTCAGGGAGGGGAGCGGTAATTATGATGTGATGGATGCTTCCTTATTACTGGAGAAGGAGGGACGTGATTTATGGCCGACCAAACAGCGGGCACCGCTGAGTTTACGACACACATCCAGACCGGAGCCGGACTGATGTCTTTTGATCACGTGCAGAGACACCAGGTGACCGGCAGCCTTGTCCCATCCATCAAAAGTCGGCAGAAACTTCCGGCGGAGAATTCGGCCTTGGAGGACAAGGGAAGGGGGGGTGCTGTTCATTAAATGGATCCCGCTGTCGACAAGCCCCGAGCAGTTTTCGCCCCGTCCCCTAACTGATCATGACGTCAGTGTGTGTGTGTGTGTGTGTGTGTGGTATTACAACTGTGACCATCCGCTGAGAGCAGTTGCAACAGCAGCCATGTTAAGTCGACCCACGAGTGGACTTCACAAGCCCGCCAAGGAGCGAATCCTTTCAATTCCTCCATAATTCCTTTTTTTCCCACTAAGTTCAGCCATTTTTCTGTAGAACAGTTCTTAAAATTCACTCTTAAACAAATGCATAGGATTTACATCGCCAGTGTACTTCGAGATCTCAGTTCGGCCTTCAGACACATCATCGCGCCCATTTTAAAACTTATTTAATGTATTTAGTGTGCAAAGGAGAAAAACCAACCGACTTGTACCCCTATTTTCTCCCTTTCTTTCACGACAGACAGAGCAGCCTCTATTAGATGATGTTTTTTCCAACCTTTAGCTAATAAACTTGCCCAGCCGACTCCTTCCTTTCTCGTTTCTGTTTTTCGATGGATGACTTACGATAAAAGAAAAGAAGGAGAATAATAAAGGAAATTAGATTGTCTGCTAAGACTGGATATCGACAGCAAGTTTAATATAATACAGTAAATAATTCATGTAAGATAAATTCTCCAAATATTTACTTAGAAATAGCCTATTCGAAAAAGAACATCTTTTAAAATTCCACAGCGATCTCGAGTCATCATTCCTTGTTCCTTTTCCTGACATTCCTCTTTGTGCGCACTTTTTGATGTTTCTTTTTACATGCACATTCCACATATTAACCACTGAGCTACAAAATGACGAAACGATATAAAGAAATGTATTTTTATTTAAATTAGAAGCATTTTGAAAACAAACAACGTAGAAGAAACCAAACCGATAAGTACACATTTTTTTTTTTGTTTAAATTATCTGTAAACAAAGATATGCCGTTTTTTTTATTTTTTTAAATCTACAGCAAGAATTGCAACACTTTCGATTGGTTCTCCTAGAATGTATTTAATTTATCAGAATTCTTCTTCCGGCGCTAGTGCCTCCGTTCGGCGTGCGGATGTTTCACGGAACCAAATTGACTGAATTTGGCGGTGGCAGCATCGTGGTTTGAAGCGGAGTCAGCCGGCGCGAAAGAGAATGCGAACTGTTCGTCACACGACTCTATTCTTCCTAAGGCCGAACAATCTCTCTCTCTCTCTCTCTCTACCCTCTCTCTCTCTCTCTCTCTCTCTCTCTCTCTCTCTCTCTCTCTCTGTACCGACGTCATCTCTCTCTCTCTCTCTCTCTCTCTCTCTCCTCTCTCCCTCCCTCTCTCTCACAACGATATTGGTTATAAATAACCTAGTCACACATACAGTTGCAACGAACTGAGGTGCCGTCAGGACAACACCATGGCGAAGAACCGATGCCTACTGCTGACGGAACTTTAAAAAAAGCGGGACATTCTTATGGCCGCCGTTTTTTGTCTCTTTCCATTTGTAGGTTTTTGTATTTCAATTCCTGACTTTTCTCAAACTGTGATAAATGACATTACATGGCGACTGCACGTACCGATACAGTAAAGGGAAGTAAAAGCCTCTTGACTTACCCGTTCTTGACGTTTTCCACCATAAGTGCGCTCCAAGAAGTACGTCCGCTTCGTCGAGAAGATGTAACGTCTTGATCAGTTTTGTCGGTACGTCATCTTTTTGGCTTTTATCTTTCTTTAAATTTGTTTTTTTCTTGCACTTGATAAAAATTATCCTAACGGATTTTTCTTCTGCACACGAACCTTTACTCGAGGGGCAGAAGAAGCAGTTATCACGCGCCACCGATGTGGCAGTAGTATCATCTTCTGCAGGGGTGGTTCTGTTCTGAAGTAATCACGATTTACCGAAAGGGGTGTCGCGGCACACGGCGCGGATCTGACGTTTTTCAATGTCTTCCTTGGTTTTAGCTTTCTCGGGTTTTCCAACACGTACTGCCAGCCAGAGCTGGCTCCAGCGGTATACGAAACCTCGGCTAATAAGATTTGCATACAATTTCGACTGAGGTTATAAAATGGCGACATGTAGGAGTACATTAAAAGGAAAGAGTCACCGATGCAAGCAGAGCTAGTCAAAGTGGCAGGAAGTTTTAAAAAGTATACACGAAAACTCTTTTGTTGGCTTTACTTAGAAGTGGCTGCTGGTTCCCCTTGCGATGGAGTTCATGCACGTTCATACAAGAACCAGCGATCAGTATAGGGAGGCGAGGGCTGCTGAACTTGTATTATCTGTAGTACAGTCAGTACATCCTAATCCCCTCCCCTTTGGCTTTAAGACCTGGATTCTCTGATTGCTTTTACTTGTTTGCTATAATTACTAAATGGTTTTCCTTTCTTCTTCTACTGGTGTGCTACTTCGCACGAGGGGCGTCTCAACTTTTGCAAAGATGTAGTTTTCTAATTACAGACGATTTCAGAAATTTCTCCCCACCCCCTCGCCCCACCCCCTCGCCCCACCCTCTCACCCTCACCCCCTCGTGGAGACGGCGGGATTTCAATCGGCTGGCGTTCTGTGATGAAACCACGGAGAAGGGGACCCCCACTTTGTAGAAAAAGGCATCCCGAATAAAAGCGAAACCACGAACCTTTCAAGGCTTTTGTTGAGGTCAAGAACAGCAGTTACCTCGAACCACTCTGATCTTATTTAAAACAAGCCACGTGACGTTTACTTTTTTTTGTGTGTGTGTCATGCGAAAGGGGGAAGTGTGTGTAAAGTTGCATTAGAAATTGTGAGCTATGCAGCAACACAGACGTTCAAGCTAAAGCAGGCAGCAACCAAGCCAAGCTGCTTCTTTCTTTATGCTGTATTTTTTTTTTTTAAATTTATTTCGTCCCCTTTTTTTGTCGCTATTAAAGATTTCTTTCCAACGTTTGGAATGCAAGGGTATCGCCAACAAGTCGCGACTCCTCCACAGCTGCTATGATAAAACGTGAACAGGTAAGTACGCCAGTGTGTAAAGTTTAAATATCCCATCTATCTTCTTGTTGACCTTGGCATTCACCAACAGAAGCGATATATCAACCATAAAAGGAAGTCCCCCGTTTGCTCTGACATTCTTATCGGAACTTGCAGTATTCCTGACTTCTAAATTATGCGCTACTCATTTTTCCTCGTATTATTATTATTTTGGCTCTTCTTCGCCCGACCTACAAGAAGTCTCGGGTTCGCTGGCTGGCCGACAGATAAGAAAGAGTAACATTACGCTCTTCTCATCGCCACATTCTTTGGCGGTTCGGCCTAATTGGCGCACCGGTGACTCCGCTTTGCATTGTGGGATATACAGTCGGGTCTCGAACAAATAAATAAGTTAATGTATAAAACTTGCAAGCCACAGTAACCTTTTAGAAGTACACAAGATTGATAAACAAGATAGAATAGTCAGGAAGTCAGTCGTATCATACCAAAAACGAAGAATCGCGAGAAAAAATGGAAAACTATGCGAGATGAAGGTGTCGAAGGATGGGTAGAGAAGTCCAGTCCGGTCTTTCTTCTTCATATCAGACGGAGTCTGTTAGTTATTTTCAATATCAACAATTTTTAAAAAAAAAGAGAAAAAGATGGACGTGATTGGGAATGAATAATAACGATTCTTTCCCCAGGTCCCGAAAGCTGAGTGAAAATTTCTCCTTACCTGAACGTGTTTCCTACGTTACCACCATCCAGCGTACAAAAAGCCCATCTCACAAACTTGTCTGGTTACTGGACGTCCTGGCCATCGCTTTTCTCGAGTGACTGACACCGATCTCTCTCGTTAACATAAAACCCGAATTATTGAAGTTGTTCGCGTGTGGAACATGTAAGTTCGTGGAAATGATGGGAAATAAGATCTCAGCTCGTCGTCCTAATCCTTCGCGCACCGACAGCTCTCATAGAGGCAAATCGTTCACAACATCCTCTGCAAATAATTATTAACAATACGATAATTCAGAAAAGTCCCGAGAAACTTTTGCTAACTGTTTCGAATAATTAGACATATATTTGAAAATAATAACTTTCCGCATCGTTTTTGCGCGGATAAAGCACCTGTTTTCTTGGTAGACACATTCTCCCACCTGCTTGTTTATTTGTTTCCGCCACTCATAGAGATACGTAAAATGTTTGCGACCGCATCGTGGTTTGTGGTCATGCGCACGGACAAAAACTTTATAAAATAACAAAAAAGCTTTATCTTTCTTTAATCGATTAGGGGAGCAAAGATAAATCAACGCGAGTCCTTTGCAGCCAGTAATGAAAAACAGCGTTGTGATTATTGTGAGGGAAGAGTCTGGGAGAATGACAGGTACGAACCGTTCTCCACCGCAACATCTAGACGTCATGGCGAACTAGCAGCCAGTTGGCTTCACCATTCTCTCTCTATAATATAGCTAAATGAAGTTTTAAAACTCCGCTCCGCTATTTACATTTTTCTTTGTGTATATTTCCCCCCCCCACGTGTACGTCACAGAAATGCTGTGCGCCGTTTGGCCTTTACGCAGTTTCTTGTGATGCACACGCTTATCGGCCGAGGATGCAGCACGAGTGGTGTTTTTGGTAAGGTCTGTGGCGGCCCGCTGCCAGCCAGTGCCGATTACGAGGTAGCAGTCAGCTGACCTCGCCCTGATGAGTGAAACGAAATTAGCCGGCATCCCGAGCATGGAAACTATTTGGCCCTCTGTGCACGAAAATATCTTCGTTCTTATCACGTGAATAAATCAATAGGCGTCAATAATGGGGTAGACAAGGAAGCGGTTGCGGGTATTGCCAAAAAAAAAGAAGAAGAATAGATGAAGAGGACAACAGAGAAGGTGCGGTAACGCCCTGACTTAGCATAACCGAAAATACACTTTCTCAGATGAATGCCAGAGACGTTAAATTTAGTAACATTAAACAGGAAGTACACTCTTTACCAACCAGATGTTGCCTTTCACAGATCTCCGTGTCATGGCGGACTGAACGGTATTTTTTAAAGAAAAGAAATTAGTGTGGCGCAACATTAATATTAAGATGCCATCTCGAGACGTTCTTTGTTGTTGTTTTTTGCTTCTGATTCTGAAATAATAGTTATATTTACACCTGAAGAACAACACTTTGTGCGGGTAGATTAGAGAGTTTAAGAAATATGTTCAATTACTGTCTTTCGAGATCAGAATTCCGTCTTCAACAATGGCAGCCATCACGTGGCCCGCAGACGGGCGAGGTTCTCTCGAGCGATGAAGATTCCAAACATTGAATTAAAACTCATTAGGTGTGGAATTTCTGCAGAGAAGTTTGTTTCCGTGGAACACTACGACCAACGGCTGCTAGCTAAAGCGATGTTTTTAAACTCAAGGAAGATAGGTAATGACCCTTTTTATTTATTTTTTTCCAGAGTTGGAGCGATGTTAGGTTAGATAAGTATATCAGCAGCGAGTTAAACCTAACTCTTCGCTGCAGCGCTGGGAGTCAGTACAGAGAGAGAGAGAGAGAGAGAGAGAGAGAGAGAGAGAGAGAGAGAGAGAGAGAGAGAGATGAGATGACGTCAGTACAGAGAGAGAGAGAAGTAGCATAAAAATAAGCAGCAATCGAAACTAATGCAGACCACACGATTCCCCTGCAATATTAGCAGTGTTTCCATTTTAGATGTCTGTTGCTACAAACGTGACCTTTATTGTATATTTGGATATTTCCTCCTTACTTCTATTTCTGGCTTTCTTCTCCGGAAAAGGGAAATCGGAAATTGATGCAATCAGTGCAAATTGTTCTCTCTCTCTCTCTCTCCTCTCTCTCTCTCTCTTCTCTCTCCTCTCTCTCTCTCTCTCCTCTCCATCTCTCTCTCTCTCTGCTCTCTCTGTAATAACGTCATCTCTCTCTCTCTCTCCCTCTCCTCTCTCTCTCTCTCTCTCTCTCTCTCTCTCTCTCTCTCTCTCCAGTATCGAATCGAAAAATCTAACCTTTGCGTCAAGGGCAAGTCATATTTATAAACCAGCAGTCTCAGATCTTATAATAACCGATAAATCGTAGCTTATCTAATGCTCAACGACGGTAAATATGGCTCTGGTTTGCTAATTACTGTCAAGGTTTTTCCTTCCGATTTTCTTTATCTGTTTGACAGTCCGAAATGACGCCATTACCACATCCCAGTATATGCCATCTTATCTCAATTTTGTTATCGATTTTACTCGATTTGACGGGAAATTCGACAGGTTTATACAGCGGATCCACTTCCTGTATGGCCGATGCCTACTTTATAAAACGCTGAGAGGTTCGTTCCGATCTCCTAGTAACTGGAAAGCTTTAATAATAATAATACTAATAATATCTTTCTTTAAAATAGAGACTATAAACTAGTATCTCGAACTAGGTATGTCTACAGAGTTAAAAAAAAAACCATAAAGAGAGACATGTTTTTTTTAATGTTCTTCAAAACTAATAAATTTAATTGAAAAAGAATGAAATAAAGAATAAGCCGTCTTGACAGAATAAGGATATTTGCTATAAATTGAAAGCAAATAGAGAGCATTAAGTAAGAGTCGGTCGGCGTATGAGAGAGTTTTCCACTGTTCCGTAGTCGAAGCAGCTGCTGAAGGGCGATGGAAGCGACTTAGTTCATCTTTCAATATATATATTTCATGTCGCCGAGACATGAGAGAGGGAGGCTGGGCTCCAGATGTCAAAACTTCTAGTGTTCACAATATCATATTTGCCGAGCATATTAAGAAACAAATACAAATTTACTGACCATGAAATCGAGTAAGGGTAGGTGCTTTTATTAAATTAGGCTAATCTGCCGAGGCTATGTTAGAATAGTTTTTTTTTATTAATATTCAGTACGGGATACATTATGGAACCGTATTGTTTAATATGTGTTACAGAATCACTAGTAGTAATAACGTTATGTTTAATATGCATGACCGAAACGTAATAAGAAAACAGCGATCTCAATAGTTAACAACAAATTAAGCTAGTTAATAATTTCCTTTAATTAATACTGCGTGAGTGTAAACTTTTACTTGTGTTTCAGCTCATCCCTCCATATTCTCATCATTTTGTACAGTATTGTTCTATATGACTTTCATAATGTTCCATGGTTCACTGGTATTATATGCTAACTCCCTTTTCATTTTTTGCCCGGCCATATACCGCATTATGACCCGATAATATTCCCACACCAGTCCATCGCAATCAGATCATCATCCGTTTCTTTGTATCTGATGTTGGGACGGACAGAGTCTTGTTAAAGATATTCCATACGGTTGTTCAGAATAACGATTTCCTAAGAGAAAAATCACAATTTTCTTTTAGCCCGCTCGTTCCGCCGCGCCGGTTTGTCTTGATTAACCCCCTTCCAACCAAACCCGCCGGTTCTACTCGTATACTCTGATGCCAGCTGGAGGAGAGTCACGTCGAAAAGCTCTGGTCTAGCCACCCAATCAAACTCTTGGGAACCGAGCGTTTTGACGAGAAAAAAACAGTCGTCCTAAGGTGATGGCGCAAAGTTGCTGATACTATCACCTACACAATCGAAACAGTCGGATCGGACGTGTCCCGCTACTTTGTTAGTTGGTATAAATAATATACAGAATCTACGTTTCGAGGGTCTTCCCGACCATCATCCTCAGGAAGACTGTTTTAACGTGTACTGATGTTATTTTTACTGTATACATTATTTTACCTTTTTTTAAAATTATTATTATTTGGATAGCACAAGAGGCCAAACTTAGCTTAGAAACTCCCGCTACCTGCTTTTAAAATTAGTTTAATATCACTGCGCGCCATAAAGTAGTTCCTGAAACCACACCCTGATGATGACAACGACAGAAAAAGATTACCAAAACGTGGGTTCAGTAGGTAGTTCTACCAGCAAGGTAATGGGAAATGCGTTAACTAGCTGCATTGTAATGCATACGCTTTGACCGACGATAATAACGAGTGCCAACTTATCTGAACATTCACAGAGACCAGCTTCCCTGTTATAAGCAATCGGTTGGTATGTTTCTTCGCAACTGCTACCACATACGGCCGGCCTGTCCATCTTTATGAATATGCCATTGCAAAGACAAACTTATCGAGGAAGACGGGGTCAGGGGGTTGGGGGGGGGACAGATGACCTTTCTAATCTCTACGCACGGAACTACAATGAGATGACAAAAAGATGTTGCTAAAAAACAGCAAAGACATTCAAGAAATAGATTGGTAGAAGAACGTCTGGGAACCGTAAGTGTGAGAAGTTGCTGAAGCAGTGGTGAACACCGAAGTATAAAGGGCCACCGGGCTCACCAAGCACTTGCTTTAATTATCTCTCGCCACCACCATCCCCCCCCCAAAAGGAATAGAGATAGTTGACGCTCTGGTCGACTCCACGCTCTCGCTCTCTCCCCTCTTTTTTTTTGTCAAGAAGCCTATCTGTTAAAGCCGTCAGAAAGGTCAGCGCGAGGGCTACACGTCTCCGCGCATCGCTGTCACGTCGGCTTTCCTTCCATATTCTTCGACAGCCGAATGGATTCGACTAATGACGTCAGTACAGAAAAGAAAACAAACAAACGACGAGTTTCCACGAGCGAAAAAGAACGTTTATCAGCCGCTCCCGGCAGTTCCCAGTTAGGTTGGAGTCGTTTATGTGTGTTCCGCCGATTGTTCACACTTCTCCCACCACGATTACTAGGACCTAGTTAATGCGCGTACTTCGAAGACGGTCGGCCGGGTGTTGTTTGACTTCCCTGGAGCTGAGTCAGGTTTGAAGGGAAGGAACCGCGTCACGGCTGAGTTATCACGAGATCGATCGCGCACGCACGGGTTAACCGTGACCCTGACCCGATAAGTCCTGCTGACGTATTACGTGCTCTGCCCCTCACGAGATTCCCGTCACCTAGGTACCACCCTGCAATGGAAATTTTTATTCTTTGATTCTACATTTCCACGCCATCGGGAAATCTGCGTGCGTTTTTATAAGCAGACGGGAATATCTAAAATATGACCCCGGCGAAACCGTCCTTGGCGCGAGAACAAAGACCGGAAGGGGGGTAGACATTGCTGCAGGGCTGACTGGTTGGTTTTGGTTTCTCGTCGACTCTAAAAAGCCTGTTATAGATAATTTCGATAGCTCGTCTCTCTCTCTCTCTCCATCTCTCCCTCTGAACTGACGTCATCTCTCTCTCTCTCTCTCTCTCCATCTCTCCCTCTGAACTGACGTCATCTCTCTCTCTCATCTCTCCCTCTGAACTGACGTCATCTCTCTCTCTCTCTCCATCTCTCCTCTGAACTGACGTCATCTCTCTCTCTCCATCTCTCCCTCTGAACTGACGTCTTCTCTCTCTCTCTCTCTCCATCTCTCCCTCTGAACTGACGTCTCTCCTCTCTCCATCTCTCTCTCTCCTCTCTCATCTCTCCCTCTGACTGACGTCATCTCTCTCTCTCTCTCTCTCTCCCTCTCTCGCTCTCTGGCCGACATGCACACGTCGCCGCCCAGAGTGCGAGTGCGTGTGGCTGGCTGCCCTTCGCGGTGGGCAGTAAGCGGAGAACCATGACTGGCCGCAGAATGCGCGCGCGCACGATTCCGCCTCAGAACGAGAGAGAGAGAGTTCTCCCGTAGTCAGAAGTCACGACTGAGTTGGAGCGCAGTCAGCGCGGAACACTTCGCATGGTCATGTCGATCAGTATAATTGGGGAGGCAGGGAGAATGCGAACCGGTTAAGAACTTATCTGAAGTCTCGTTAGAGCGCGCGGTGCGGTTTCGGAGCGAGAGGCGATTACGGTTTTTTCCCCAGGCCGTGAGGCGTCGTTAGCTCTGACGTCCCGAGAGATTCTAATTAAACTCCGCCGAGAGACGTAAAAATAAGATGAAATAGTTTTAATTAGGCGTGTCTTCGGGTACAATGTCGTAATTTCCCGCTGATTGCGGGCGCGGGCTGCTGGCTGGCCAGCGGGGAAGAGAGGGGGAGAATTAAACCGAACAGCCAGAGAAGGAAGATTCGGCCGGGCATTATTAATCTCAGCATCTCGACGTTACTTTCCAAAACCGGTCGGCGACGCTTATAGGGAGGGATGTCTTAGGCAGAGCGTAATAAATGTTTCGAGAGTACTGAGGAGGAATTCCGCTCGTTCCAACGTTTGGCCTCGGTGCTCTGCTCTGTCCGTAAGCCACCGCCGTGACGAGTTGTGGATAGGTTGGTTTCATGAAACCAAATCTTTCAAGTTGCCATCAATGGAAACCTCTCTACAACGGCCGACCAAAATTAAGATTAAAACAAAACCGACTTGGCTGTAGCTTTAGGGAGGTAAGTCTTTTGCTACAACGGCGCCAGCTGTCAATTGCAATACAACTTTTAGCTTTAGAGATGAGGTGAATCAATTTTTTTCAAACTAAACCGATTGTTCAAAACAGTTAGGGTTACAAGAGAGGTCGGTCAGGGTTAGGGTCAGAGTTACGAGAGAGGTCGGTCAGGGTTAGGGTCAGAGTTACGAGAGAGGTCGGTCAGGGTTAGGGTCAGTGTTACGAGAGAGGTCGGTCAGGGTTAGGGTCAGAGTTACGAGAGAGGTCGGTCGGGGTTAGGGTCAGAGTTACGAGAGAGGTCGGTCGGGGTTAGGGTCAGAGTTACGAGAGAGAGTCGGTCGGTCGGGGTAGGGTCAGAGTTACGAGAGAGGTCGGTCGTGGTTAGGGTCAGAGTTACGAGAGAGGTCGGTCGGGGTTAGGGTCAGAGTTATGAGAGAGGTCGGTCGGGGTTAGGGTCAGAGTTACGAGAGAGGTCGGTCGGGATTAGGGTCAGAGTTACGAGAGAGGTCGGTCGGGGTTAGGGTCAGAGTTACGAGAGAGGTCGGTCGGGGTTAGGGTCAGAGTTACGAGAGAGGTCGGTCGGGGTTAGGGTCAGAGTTATGAGAGAGGTCGATCGGGGTTAGGGTCAGAGTTATGAGAGAGGTCGGTCAGGGTTAGGGTCAGAGTTACGAGAGAGGTCGGTCAGGGTTAGGGTCAGAGTTACGAGAGAGGTCGATCGGGGTTAGGGTCAGAGTTACGAGAGAGGTCGGTCAGGGTTAGGGTCAGAGTTACGAGAGAGGTCGGTCAGGGTTAGGGTCAGAGTTACGAGAGAGGTCGGTCGGGATTAGGGTCAGAGTTACGAGAGAGGTCGGTCGTGGTTAGGGTCAGAGTTACGAGAGAGGTCGGTCGGGGTTAGGGTCAGAGTTACGAGAGAGGTCGGTCGTGGTTGGGGTCAGAGTTACGAGAGAGGTCGGTCAGGGTTAGGGTCAGAGTTATGAGAGAGGGTTGTCCTCATCCCGCCTACTTCCCAGAAATGGTATAAAAGAGTAGGAAGTATTACATTAATTCCTAGCAACGAACTAGTGAGAATGGCGAAAATGTGTTGCTGGTCGTACGATTAGCAGTCGTCGCCTACCGACGGTCAGGGTACGTGCACACCAGTGTTTTCGGACCCCCCCACACGTAATCAGACATCCGTAAGTGTGACGTCAGCTGACCTTGATGACCCAAAGTGCCGAAATAACCTGCTGATGGTTTGTTAATCGAAAGCGTTGTGTAGATGGATCTTCACAGCGTTGACAACGTGTGGCAGTGCTCGCATGAACACAGTGTGCTGCTGGTTGTTCGTTTCATGTTAGGCGGGTAACACACATCGTTAGCTAACATCCGTTGATAAACTGACCAGCGACTGCATGAGTTATGAATAGAACTCTCCAACCAATAATGCATGTGTACTGGTGCCACCCCCAGGGTAATGCAATTGTGCGGGTTCATTTGGCTGTCGGAGTAGTGTTGTCAAACCGCCTGCCATCCACTGAAACACGTGTCATGAATTCTAAGACGAAGCTCAGCCGCTTTCCTGAGTCTCCCAAGAAGCAGTTCTCGCAGACTTTACCTCAGCGGTTTTTACACGGTCCGAGGTCCAGCAGCACTCGAGTGAACCGGAATATTTTCTTGAATTTATTTATACACCTGAAGATTCAAAGTTTAACCACTTTAAAAAAATTTCCGCCGTTGATCAGCAGATAATTTTAGTCTTATTTTTTGTAATTTAAAATTTGTGGATACATCTTTAGCGTCTTGCGCATCATCATCTTCCCACCGTTTGCTCGGATCGGCAGCTTGACGAGTGTTGCATTCGGGAAGATTTCCCTTGACGATTTTTGATAGCATTCGTTGAACTTCCGCAAACACACCTACAGATGCTGATAGCCGTCTTGATCGTGACGCATTGGCCGCAGACCTTGTCTTCTCGAACGTGTGGATGAGTTTGCGCAGAGCCTTTGAAATCCACGTGCCGCGACGAACATTTTTGTCGAGACGAAAGACACCTAGATGTGATCCAACAGTATATCCATTACTGTAAAATATAAAATCTTCGCAAGTGCTATGCGATCTTGGAAAGATACTGCTGTTTGCAGGAATCTCTGCAGACAAAGTGATGCATGTAAGAGCTCTCTCTCTATATATATAAAAACAGGAGGAAATACGTCAGGAGTAACACCACATAACGTAAGTGGCGCCTGACGAAGTCTGCATACTCTAGAAGTGCATTTCCCATGATTCCATCTGTATGCGCACTCACTTTCGTTAGAATCTATCTTATTGGTTGGGATAGTTATAAGAAACTGACTGGGGGTGGTAAATTTATGATTAACCGATACATAAAGATTCCAAAAAAGCTATGCACATTAACTGATCTTTGTTTGTCATTATTCGCAATTTGGAAATGATTTGCTTTCTTGGAATTCTTTTAAATAGCACATTCAAAACAAAGTCGTGACTTCTGTACGTTAATTCATCGGACAAAAAGTGACTGCAGAACAGGACATCTGTCGACTGACACCGTTTGTTAACTGTACCAGTTAACTAAATTGCTCAGCGGTGTAATTCAAACGATGACATTTATAGACTGATTGCTGCAAAACACTACATATTCTGCTTCAGAGCCGGTTGTAATAGGAAGTGCAGTTATTTGAAAATGAAATTCTTTTAGGCCTTCGTGTTTTTAAATTTACGATCCTAAAATTGGTTAGTATTTTCTGTCTAGCACACTTAGCAGCTCTGTCTGTCCGGCAGCGTTGTTTCCGTTCGAAGGATTTTGTGTTGTTATTATTATATCCGACGTGACAGAGGAAGTAAAATAAAATTTTTAAAAATTCAATAAGTAATAAAGTAACATTTACAATTTCTGTTCTACTGGATCTGGGAGCATTGTTTTCTTGTTCGCTTTTTAGTGTGATTTAAAGCCCCTTTGAAGTCCCCAGCGGAGCAGCAAATCTGGCGATGTTATTAGCTATTAAAGCATTTATTTATCGGCCAACGAATGGTAACTTAGCGTGACGCTCGTCTACTTTCAAACTCAGGCGACGACACTTGAGTTGGGGGAGGGAGATCAAGACCGACCGACCGATGCTACTCTACTATTATCCGCAAACACCTTGATTCATGTGAAGACTTGTCAAATTAATAAACTCGTTTCTCGCCTAACCATCTGTTTCTAGTTCGGTGCGCCGCCTTCAGAGAACTGCGAGAACTATCGGCTTTCATTCGCTCTGAGCAGAACGTTATTCCATCGCCGTTCGACCAAAATATGTGAACTAAGTTTTTAAAAAAGCTACACATCTTTTCTCCTCACGAGTTTACAGCATCCTTTTATATATTTATTTATTTATTTATTTATTTATTCTAAAAAGAGTAGAGTTGGCTAGGTCAGTGAATTATACCGTAGGCAAAAACAAACTATTATCTGCTTTTTGGAAGTGTTCCTCTATACCAAAGGTTTTAGAACTGTTTCTTGAATTATTGCAGAAAATTCATCAGTTTAGTTATTATTGTAGAGAGACAGAACGCTATCATTCCTTATATACGACATCCCCAGCGTCACCTCATTTTCCTTTACTGGATTATTATTTTTTTTTTTTTGCATAAGACGAGGGAATGTCTATGTTCTAAACCGGCACAGCTACTGAGGTGAGTGCACGATGTTAACGAACAGGTAGAGACCGGACTTGAGTTCGCACGGAAAAGAAAAGCAGTGTAAATTACTGGCAGTCGCTTTTCGACAGAAGCATCTGGAAAAAGAGACGTGGGGATTCTGAGAGAAGCCCAAACGAAACCAGAACGTGCATGGAAAGATCCAAGGGTCGTGCGAGTACGAAGTGTTACAAGACGAGACGGCTACCAATTAAAAGTTTGATTTTTGTAGCTATCTGCTCAGCTGAATTTACCTTCTTCACTTTCGTTGATGTTTCTGAGTTATATAATCGAGTATAGCAACCATACTCGTTGATGTCTGTTTGGTAAGTGTGGACACCTGAAAATGAAAAGTTCTGGTCAAGACTTTCTGCAGTAGGCGGTGCAGCTAACCTCTGCTTAGTTTAGGAAACTGACAATAGGGCTTTTCCTCTAGCGATTCCTTTAAGTACCGAAGTCGACGCGTAGGTTCAAAGAAGAAGAGAACTGTCGGCATTATTTACAGTATTCTACTCAGTTAACGCTCTTACTTGTAGGCTCAGAGAACGTGAATAATAAGATCGCGCTCTTAATCTGCTACGACATTTTGTTAAACCCCGCTTTATTCGCGATTTTTGTGCTATTTTATAGAACCGATCTACGGAACACTCTTAAAATCAGGGATGGCATTATAGTAGTATTTCTTATCAAATCGTTTTTAAGAGATTTCGTAGGAAAATCACCAATAACTTTCCTCACCAAAAAAATTCAAAGATTTATTAACGAGAACTAAGCAAATAAAGGAAAGATCGGGGCTAATGCGTCACCGTTTTTGTGTGAGTCGACCACAAGGGGATGGATTACCCACAATATTTGCCGAACTGATGCGCGAAGGGACGCGAATAAAAGAAGTTTACACAAACACTTGTCAATAAAGCAAGCTACAGGAGGTTGGTCTCGGTGCTCACATCTTTTATAAATGGCGGAAATTGCATTACAGGAGTTTCACTAACCTTTTGTTGGGTGGTACAGAAAGTTAGGTGTGATTTATATAGCCTACTTGAGGTGTGCGCCATATAAACATCCGGGCTTTTGTTGTGGAGCTCAGGGGTTGGCATAACAGCGGGACCAGCGGGCTGCAGGATGGGGGGGGAGGAGGGGTGGTTTGGTTTGAGGAGGGGGAATTTACACGTTTACAAAACCTATATTTCGAAAACGTTCAACGCACTCGTTTTATCGGTGAGTTGGGCAAAAACGCCCGGTAGGGGGCGGGCGGGTCCTTCTCAATGCAATTCTGAAACGCGCATGTGGGATCAAGACCGAGAGCCGGCCGCACGGAGACAGACACCGCCGTCCCCGCCCTTTTCTTTCTCTTCGGTGAGAATCCCGTGGCTTTTTACTTAGTAACAAAGCCGAGCAACCGGCAAAGCGACCGCTCTAATTTTTCTCTTTTTTTTTAAATACTTCCACAACTGCCCTTAATTTCAGGTGAAGCGGAGTTTTCCTTACCCGACCACAACACCGTACACAAACAGCGCCATCGCTCCAAGGTGTGGTTCTCGTGGCGTTTAGCCCGGCCGAGTCGTCTTCTCTCGTCACCGCGTCCAATCAGAGGTTCTCTCCCCGCCACTCGATCTAACTTCTCCTAACTCTCTCTCGGCGGTAAAGGCTGAGATGTTGGCTGTGGCAAAGTAATTGTGGTCAGCAGTTAATTGGCCACCTGTCAAGAGAGGGCTGCTCTGGTCTTTTGAACCGGCTATCCATCTTCCCGCTCTCTGGTTTTTCTCCCATTTTCCTCACTTTAAGTTCAAGGCTGAGCTGGTCGACTTCATTCTATAAATGGTTGTTTTCACTCTAGCTTCCTCTACGGTTTTCAGTTGGAGCAATCAGCTTAAAGAAGGACGATAATGGGTAGCCTTGGTTCGCGTATGGGCACCGTTTTCACCTGCCAAACAAAGCAGTAGAAGTTATCGTAATGAGGGCCATGAACATCTATGCAGAAGTAAACAATCAGCTGTTAGTTATTCAAATAAGTAGTAAGAAGTATTGTTGGATGAACACGGTAACAGGATGCTGTTAGTATTGACTGAATTTAACCTTGATAGAAATAACTTGCTCGGTTCGCAATTATGCAAAAAGACAACAACAACGAAGAGAATTGATAACGTCACGATTAATGGTTAATATGTTGTGGCAGTTTATCAGATTCGTGATTGACTTTTTTTTCTTCTGGAATAATGTATTTTAATTAATAATAAAGTGTTGAAAAGGCGGACCAGCGCTTTCTGGAAAGCTCAGATTTGGACGCCACCCTCTCTCTCTCCTCTCTCTCTATATATCTCTCTCTCTCTACTGACGTCATCTCTCTCTCTCTCTCTACTGACGTCATCTCTCTCTCTCTCTCTCTCTCTCTCTCTCTCTCTCTCTCTCTCTGTGTCTGGTGTCTGTCTGTGTGTCTGTCTGTGTGTAATATACTCTTTAATGCTGTTGTTACTGATATTTACACCGCTTATCTTCTCTACCTCATAAGTCGTTTCTTTTCGAACGGGTTGCCACGACAACAGCACGTTTCGCTCTCAACGACTCCATGCCGACTCTCTTGCCGTAAACGACCATGGCGAATTAAGCACACCCGAGCAGCTCTTTAGGGGGCGGGACCAGGTACGCTAAGTTAACTTTGCACAAACGAGCGACCGCACCTGCATCAAAAGGAAGAAAGAAGCGAGTGTTTTGTAATGGTCCTGATGGCCGGCCCTTTGTAAGAACCAGTTCAGTCTTTGTACAGCGAGCCGCTATCGGCGATTTCTTTAGCCCTGCCTGAGATGGGCGGACGAATACCCTGGAAACAAACCGAGCGTAGTATTGTCAAGGGAAAATGGCTGAGGCTGAACTTTGCCTTGGGCTCACCACAAGAAGTTTGCTTTGTTTTCATGAAAAGAGAGAGAGATGACGTCAGTAGCGAGAGAGAGAGAGAGATGACGTCAGTAGAGAGAGAAAGAGAGATGACGTCAGTAGAGAGAGAGAGTCTTCCTCCTTGTAGTGGAACCGCGCCAATAGTTAGTGACCCCCGGTGGGTGGGGTGGGGTGGGGTGGGGCGGTGTGAACGCGACTCCTTGTCCGAGTCTCTCTCGGAGTACGGTACTTGAGCCGTTGTTGGATGTGCGTGGTCATCCCAGCGATACTCCACCATCCGGTCTCTCTCTCCCTCCCCGCGTCTCTTTTCTCTGGCGTTTTTACGGCTCACCTCCATGGACTGAGAACGTTGCCATTCCTGTAGACGACGCTTCTCCTCGTTTGTACGCGAGAGTCCTTCCTATTTTACTGATTTTGAGACTGGTAACGACTGGAATTTTTGCGCATGCGCAATTAGTTCTCATAACTTAAAAAAAAAAAGTGTGGACGGCGTGCATGTTGTTAATACTACTACTATTATTTAATTCATCTAATTTTTAAATAATTGTTTTGCTTTTGTATTTTTTAATTAACGAGTGATTGTTGTTGTGCTAGCGCCTAAGCAAAAACAGTGACAATATGATGACAAACGTCGGTTGTTGCTAGGCTGGTGCAATAAATTATGGGATACATCGAACTGTTTGGTAGTTAAAATGGCCGGCTACATTACTAGGTACTACACGATACGGGTTTTCGTCATAAACGGCAAAGGAAAAACAATATCGAGAATTTGGAGCTTATGATTTTTAGTACTCGGATCTCTCACATCTGAAGAGTTCTTACCTGACTGTTGGGAGATTGGTACTTCGTGAAAAACTAGTTGCCATTAAAACGGCCCTAAGTCGGTTGGGTCCGCCAGTGAATAGTAGTTCCTCGACTCCCGCTTGGGAGAGCGTAATCTGTCTGCTCTACGGCTCTGAGGTCGTCTCGGGAATCTCTTGATGGGACTCAGATTTGACGAACAATCAGATTTTAAATAAAACACCCCGGGAACAGTTGCCTCCCCCCCTGGATGTAGAGCAGGAAGAGGTGAAGGCTGTCCCGCGGGTTTAGTAGCAATATCTTTTCCGAGTAGATTCTCTTCCGGTAACCGCCTCGTTTCCACTCTCGAGAAACAAGAATTTTCAGTTGTTGACACGAAATCTGTAACTACTCATCTTACATTACACTGGGTGGCGTGCAGCCTCGAAGTTTCAATAATAATAATAATAATAATAATAATAATAATAATAATAATAATAAAAGATTGACATTTTAATTTTTTTATCGATGGAGTCATCTAGGCTAATATACTACGTATAAATAGAAACATCTGTATTAATGCTGTGCAAATAGCGCATTTAACACATTTTGACGTTGACTGCTTCGCCTTCATCGCCATCATTGTCTGGCGTAGTTTTTGACTTCGCAGCAAATGGAAAAAATTTCTGCGCGTGACTCTGTTATCATGCGAAAATATCAAGTATCTTTATAAGAACAACAAAAAGAGAGATGAAAAACAAAAAAGAAAAAAAAAATCCCGGCTGTCATTAAGAGCCCAACTGTTTCAAATTATACACTGTACTTAGAACATACGAAGTAAACTGCAAAAATGTCCTAACACTTAAGAATGACAGACCACGGACTTGTCAAGGACAGAAGGTTGCGCCTTAAAAGCAAGTCCCTCTGCCGGGGCGATCCGTTACTCCTTTTTACTTCAGGAACAATAAACATTAAACAAACTTGTCTGAATAAACGTTCTAAATTCATCAAATGAATGATGATGCCCAGGTCTTTCCCAACCCTGTATAAATTGCCATTTATTATTTATTTTATGCGAGTGACGTCACGCGAACTCGCAGACTCTTTCGCGGTGCGGTCCATCAGCTTTCGTCAATAGGATATAGCGATTGCGTCAACGCCCACAAACCATTCCATTCGCCGTCAGAAGCCACCTTTAATCTTGGATTGGGGATACCCTTCATCTTCTCTGCTCCATAAAGACACAAGTCTAATTCAAACGAATACAGCAGGTGTTGGCTCTCCCGAGTTATCTCGGACGAGATCTGCGGCCCCGGACTGCTTGACACGGTGTTCGCAGCAAAGCGTGACGCAGTGAACACGTGTCACTCATAAACCGTGACGTAATGAACACGTGGCGCCTGTTTGATTTTTGCTTTAAAAAAAAAAAACAAAATCATCCAGATTAGTTTACTAATGAAGGAATTTGAATTCACAATTACTACATAGAAACGCCAGCTAACTAAAAACAATCGGTTTTGCAATCATCGACCGAATTCGTTGCGACCCGAGACCAAAATCTGTAACGAATCTCAGTAAATTGCGGGTAAGAAAGACATGCACATACTACAGAGAAGTCGACGAGGATGTCTCCATCACCGACACGCGGAAAAGATGAGACTGCGCCCCAAAAGAAAAGGCCCCGCTTCTTCCCAACCTTGATATCGATATAAAATGGAAGAGTTGTGCTTATTGATAATTCTGATAAAATATCGGCTATCGAAAAGATCGCAACGAAACATTATAATATCGGGTAAAGCAGACAGCTCTGCGATTTAAAGGTGGGGCGAATTGTTAAGTACACGTTTTTCTGACTTTTGACAAAGATCTGCCGAGATCAGTTTTTTTTTTCTGTCACATCGATGAATTTGTCGTAAAGAAAGTTACCACATCGATGGCGGTCCATCTGTAAAGTATCGATGTCCTGTTTCGGTGACGAAGCTGCTGCTGTTCATTGTAGACAGTCCCTCGATCGAAAGCCAATAAACGTCGACATTTTAAACGATAAATCGCTCAGACTTCACCGTGTCGGATTCTTACATGGTCTGTCGGTCACGCTGCTGACCTGTCAGAAGCACCAGGCACGTTTCGCTTTCCATGTCTGCCTCGGCAGGGTCCCCCCCCTCCCTCCACGTGCGTGCGGCTAACTGGCCGGACACAACTCAGCCGAAGGGAGTATCTTTGATGTCTGTCCTTTCCGCCTTTTCAATTAATCATGTCCACAGGAGACAGCATGGATTTCTCCCCCCCTCCTCCTCCCACCTCTTGTTTCGGTGAAACTCGGCAGGAGCCAGAAAGAATAAATTATAAAAACATCTGCATTACTGTATTAATATAGATCTTAGTCGAAATTTAACGTGGATGCCATCTTGAAAGGTTGAATTAGATCTCTTTTACAGGAGAGTTGTTATCTCTTTTCCTTAAGTACATCAAGTCGGTCTGGACAGACACCGGAGACTCGAAATCGTTAGTGTTCAGTAAGATATTTTTCTTCTTCTTCTCTCAACCTTCGTCAAAATCAAAATAAAACTTACCCACCCGTAATACCAAAACCGTGGTCTGAAAAGTGCCTAATAAACTGAATAGTTTCCAAAAGCGAACCTCAGCACCAGCAGTAGAAAAGGTATCTCGAAGAGTCGAACTCCATGCGAAATGGTTACAGCTAGTAAGATTTATAAGAATGTTAGGTGAAACTAAAAATAGCAAAGATGTCGAGAGTAGCCTATGAATCATTTGACAGACCACCTTTGGAGCATGCAGTACAGACGAATATTCACGTTGGACAGAAAGAATGAAGTTATACTTTGATTTTTTTTTCAACTTCTTAATTATGAACTGAAAGACAGACCTCCGTTCAACTGACTGGTCTAACCTAATAGACCATGTTGGGGGCTTCAGAGACGATTCCATTATTATATGCTGATGATGAAAACAAGAAAAATTACACGCAAACCATACAGGGGCTGGCTCATCAATCAAATAGCTGGCATTTCTTACATCGGTTTATAAGTGTAATTACTTCTTCCTTCCATTCTGTCTTTGTGTGTATATGTTGCTATGTTTTCGTGTTGTTGTCGATATAACTACTGGGGGGGGTCTGAGGAAATTCTGACGAACTTTTTCGACATCTTATGAAGTCAGCTTCAATTATCTTATGTTCCAAAGAATTAACTATCATCTGAAAAGAAAAGAAAGGTTTTCGGAGACCTATCAGAACTCGGAGGCTATAGAATTTACCTGGGTTCGTCTGTCGCATGAGACCGCCTGAAGTATTTGGATGTCTTGTGGCTGCATGGCATCCGTATTCTTTGGATAACTGCCGTACAGATGTGGTCTACCACTGCGTGCCCAGGTAGGCTAATAGCAGATTATAAACATCGCGAAGAAGAATTTTATATTCGTTGTCTACATCTGACGGGTGAGAAAAAAAGCAAGGAATAACCTGTCTTTCTTGGCCTCAAGACAAACCCTGGTTTAAAAATACCATTTATTATTATTATTATAGTTTTGTCTTTTTTTAGACTCAGTAACGATTACCGCGCGCCGTCTTTCTAACTTTCTAATGGCCCTAGTTTTAGCACCTTCCGCATATGGCCGAACACAACCGACACGAAGCGGAAGCCGTATTTTTCTCTTTCCAACCTTTGACACATCTGATGGGCACGTGGTTCGTTTGCAGCAGGTGCGAGCCATTAAAACTAGTCGGCCGGATAAAATTTGGTTTCAGAAAACATATTCTCAGCGATTCTAAATATAACCATCGACGAACTCCGCTCAGTGATTTAGTGGATGTGATAAGTGTCGAGTTAATTTAAACACCCGTCCCTTCCCCCACCGCTACACACGGCATAGGTGTACGAGAGCTGTCTGGCCTGTGGGCTCACCAAACATCGATGGTAAGCCAGGTAAAACTTAGAAAACAAAAGGACCGATGACGTAATCTTACTTTCAGATAATATAGTCCAACGTGTGTTTTGAAGTGAGGGCTCTACGCGGAATAAGCTTGAGCGTTAGCTGACACTATTCGCCGCAGCCGTACGAGACTCGCAAGGCTCTCGTTTTCTTTTTGTTTTTAAATATCAGTTTCTCTCCGATACAAGCAGCACCTGCATAATTAAGGGGCTTCATTGCAAGATGAGAGAGATAGAGAGGAAGAAAAAAATTGAATACAAAATACGAATGATGATATCTAGCCTTTTTTTTAGAAAGCGCAGTTTCCATGAGAACTGCGGTTACCTCGCGGTGTATTTAGTTTAAGTTCGACAGCAGATATATGATTTTGTTACTTTATTTATTTTACTTGGTTTTATTTTTTCTTTTAAATTGTAAATGTTCAAATAAATTTACCACGCAGAACGGTGTTCGAGCCACAAAAGGGAAAAAAGGTTGGGGGGAGAGAGGGAAAGCTTCAGAATGAAGCTGCGAGATTACTTACGGAATAATAAGGACGGTTGAGCAGAACATTTAAGGGATTCTATCTTGGCTTTGACCCCTTCCCCATCCTAAGAAAAGCTGGCGATGTTACTTTTTAAGAAATCGGAATTTTTTTATTGAAAGGTGGATGGTGGCTACCTTTGTGAAGTATCCGACATTTCTACGTTGGGAACACATTGATACGTAAAGACCAATGAGTGCTTTGCTCGTCAGGTAATCGCGTCGGTCGGACATCGATCTACCAAGTTTATAAGCCTCTGTCATGGGTTAACTGGTCATATAGGTTTGCCAGTAAATAGGGGTTGTCTAATCACGTCTGCCATGATAACTACTACAGTATCCGTACACTCACAAGGCTCAAAGATACCAAGGTTGCTTTTCATCACTTAGAGCTTTCGTTTTTGTTTCTAATATGATGCTTAGCCTAATATTTTTGACAGTCCCCAAGGAAGCTGCTGAGGGGAATGAATCTGACGTAACCAACACCTGCACTCCAGCTCCCCCTGAGGAATTTCTAATCTGTCTTCCTGTCTTACAGTCGTCTGCTGATCGCTGACCCGTAGAACAGCTTACTTACTAGAACTGCTGAAATTAACCTTAAATCATAAATTAAAGCTGCATGGTGTCTTTTTATCGCCGCTACTAAAGTCTTCCAATTAGTCTGTCGAAGGTTTCGAGCATCCGGCCAATTACCGCATCGCTCGCTTCCAGCGGCCTGACTCGTTTCTAAACTTTCTGTCTGCCGTCACGAGGGAAAAATTCGGTCGCTCAGTGACAGTTCCTCGAATGAACATCACGACGGCGGACCGAGCTCGCGTTCTTGGCTCCTCCTCCCCGACTCCTGCGCTTTCGCTTTGCAAGCGAGTTCCTGTCAAGACCCTCGGTCGTCCGTGCCGACTTCGTTGTCCGCTTTTCGGATGCCAACCACCCTGATGGCCCCCGACTCCGCTCAGAAACCCGAGCAGCGTAAAATTCTCCGTCATCTAAGTTGTCTATGACGCGGCAATGGCCCCTCTTCTCAGATCTATACTTTTCACAAACGTAAGCTCCAAAGGGATTCATCAAACAGTCCGACACCACTGCTGTAAACAGCCTACCACACGTCTGGCCAATATTCCACAACCTCGCTGGCCGTATTGTCGTATTCCGTTTCCGAACACTTCGAAACAACCTTCCGTTTTCCGAAGCCGTTTCTTTTTCTCCATTATTTTTCGGAAAAACCTGAAATTAAAACAAGTCGCCAAAAAAAGGGGGGGGCAAAGGGTCCGGTTTCTGGCGAGGAAAGGTTCGCAGATGTTTAACAGAAAATCGGTCACGTGCGAATCCTAATTCTTGGTTGTTCAGAAAATCTGAAAGAGAACTTAACCCTACAACAGCAGAATTATTTAAGTTTAGAAATTAGCAATAATCTCGCTTAACGTTGTAACATATAAATGTGAACAAAAATAATTGTTTTGTTTATTTAGCAACTATACAATTAATTTTTTATAAGAAACTAATTTATACATTTTTAACCGGAATCGAACCCCCCCCTCTCTCTCTCTCTCTCACCCCTCACCGCTGATCGCACACAGTCAGCTGGAACCTTACGTCACGACGGTTGGAATATTTTAAGGAAGAGATTTCTAATGACTCGAAAATTCGGAAAAAAAAACCAAAAAAACCCACGTTATTATTTTCGTAACTTAAATATAACTTCATGTTCCGGAGATCGCAAATAAGACTCTATTATTGCTGGGTTTTTGCTTATTATTTAAAATAAAAATAAATAAAAATGCCCTCCCACGAAGTTTGTAGAGTTCATCGGTCATCCGATCTCCTCCACCGAGAACTCAAGGTAATACGCTTTTTCTTTCTTTCCCCACACAAGGAAACAATAAGTATATTGAGCACAATAAAGAGGAATTTCAAACAAACTCTTTCTTCCGTCATTCCTGTATATTTTACAGCCCGATGCGGGTAAAAAAAAATTAATAATAATTGAGGGGTTTTCCCTTTATCTCGTGAAATACTTGTCCAAAAACAGCAGGAAGCTCCCGGTAACCTCCGGGATCAAGTCAGTTTTAGCCCCCTCCCTCCCTCCCTCCCATATATTTGTAGGCCAACTTCGCGTCCGCTAAGAATTTGCTTCAAACCCCTTGACGCCTACGGTGACAGTTCAGACTGCGGCCCAGCGGCGCTTGAGATCGAATATGGCTGCTAGCGTACGAACAGCCTATTCCAGTATTTTTCGCTTTTACTTTTCGGAATGGGGGAAACGGGGATGGAAGGGTTAACCATCGAAATCGGCTTGCACGTCAGTTGTGGAGAAGAGCTAATTCCGATGTCCCAGTCTAAGTTTTTTTTCGTCCAGTTCTGTTCGGTTAAAAAGCCTTTGTTTTTCTGCCATTCCCAGACCGCCATCAACGGCACGTCACTTTTGATCATGTCCGCCTCGCCTATCGTTTACTTTAGAATCGTTCGCCCAGAAATTACACCAAATTGGATGAAATTACATTTCTTTTATGTCTCCCCCTTTGTTGAAGCAGGTAACTTTGGCCTTTCTCTATTTTTGCTTTCTTTTTGATTTTGAAGGAGGGATTATCTTGATCCCTTGAAAAAGCAACATTAGACAGAGGGAACAATCGGCCAAGAGAACTCAATAGCCGAGCGGAAGCGCACAAAGATTCGTTTTGTGTCCTTTCAAAGCCTCCCCATCCTCTCTGATAATCACGAAGTTTTTGTGTATATCTTTTCTATCAGCGTCATTAAGTCGCTCACATCACAATTATCTGAGTACTGCCTATTCTTAGACCACATTTGTTGCTTTTAGTTCTTTATATTGTAATATTTTATAACGTTTCTCTTTATATCTTATGTTAGTTAGTCTCTTGATTATTATTTTTGACAAAAGAAATAATTTCTTGCGTTTTAAACAAAATAGTTTCAAATTTACAAATTTGTTTATCTGGATTATATATTATAGTATAAAGCATTTGTAAAATGGTTTTTAAATTAATTCTTTTAAAAATAAAAAAAAATAATAATTGGGTGAATATTTTTAGAAATAAAAATAACCTTTTAAAACATTTAATTATAACAGAAGAATTCATAAAAAGAAATACTTTGATAAAAAAAACAATATTCTTTATGATGAGATTAAACTGAAAGTAATCAATTGCTACAAGTTTTAATTTCTTTTTTATTTTTGTTTTTGTTTGCTGAAAACAGGTGAGTTATACAGGGTGTCCTGAATATTAGGAGCCACGGGGTTAATAATGTTTATAAAGTATAGAAAATATGTGAAAACTGTTTAACTAATAGAGTAAATCCAGTGTTCAGAATTTTTGGCTATTAACTTGTAGGCACTTTTTAATTCCCCGTACACAAAGTTTTAGAAATTCATTAGCATATCGATACCGATGTCAAACACAGATATGATTATTTTCATTCAGTTGTTCTGTTCTTAGGGGCGTTCAATGTAAACAGCTAACTTGAGATTCCTCCCCCAAAGGAAAGGAATAGAGAAGCGTAAGGTCTGGTTACCCAGAAGGCCATTCAACAAGACCCTGTCGCCAAATCCATTTGTTTGGAAGCTCGTTCTTTAAAAAGTCACGAACGATTTTTTTTTGTAAAACGTGGCGGTGCACCGTCCTGCTGAACCCACAGACTTTCTGGCTGCGCCAATGGTATATCATCCAAAAAAGGAAAATGGGTATGAGGTATGCCTGTAGCATTTATGGATAGGTTTCTCCGGTTACATTCCTGTCGAGAAATAAGACTAATTAATCGATTTCTCCACATTGCAGCCCGCACTATTATCCGGAGATCACGTTGCACTTGAGATGCTTCTGTCCATCGCGAAGTTTCCATTGGCCCAGTAGCGTGCACTATGCCTGCTGGCATCACTGTTGAAATGGAATATCGCTTCGGCGCCGATAATAATCCAACTCGGTTGCGCTGCTGCAAGGACCATTAACAGGACCTCAGCAGACGATCTGCACCATCGCCTTAAGAAATCTGAACAAAATGCACTTTGTAGAAGTGGAAATGATGTTTCTTTAGAATTCTAAGGATACAACTCCTGCTGGTACCTGTCTCCTGAGACGACTTTCTCGCGTTGTGCAGGATATGATCCAAGATGATTGTTGTCGTAGTGTCATAAATCTCACTTCTTGGGCGGCCAGTACGACGACGGTCTTAACTTCCGGTTTCTTTGAATCTTTAAATAATTTTCCCAACAGTTCTCTGAGTAATCGGAGCTCTCTCCGACTGTTTATCGCCAAATTCGACGGCAGCTGATCGGCCTGAAGAACCTGGTCTTCTGCCCATCGAACAAACTCCACTTTCCCATCTTTTGTTAATTTTGCTGCCATAACTTATCTGGTAACAAAAATGAATAATTGTTCGCTTTTCATCTTGGCGGTTATTTAGAATTAATTCTACATTTATCGGCGAAAATTACGCTCTTAAGTTAACGGAAGTAGCCAAGACTCGAGACGCTTTACCGACCGACTGGCTTTTCCTTTGTTTCGTGGCGACTCTAGCAAACCCAGCCGTGGCCCAGCATTCTTTACGTCGAAATAAAGATGCAAACTGCCAAAGGAGCTGTTGAAAAAAGTGTATGATGAAGCATTTTAGCATCATTGGAATTTTGAAGAGAAAAATTAAATGTCTGTTCACTAGTACTTATACGTAATCAATGTATTTGGGCACCAAAATATTCCCCCAGACGAAAACACGCGTCTGAAACGACATATTAAGATTTTCTATGGAAAATTAACTCGACACTAAGATTATTAAATTTGTTAGATCAAGCAAATATTAGTTACTGATTAATGCCAATATATATTGAACAAAGGTTGCTTGTGTGTACACCCGAGTATTGTCGAAAGCTCTGGCTCAGGAGGAATATCCTCTCGAGATATCTTTCCAAGATAGTGCGCATGATATTTCAATTAAGTCTAAACTGAACACTGGATTATTTAATTATATGCATATCTCAAGACATTTCTTTAAGCAGTTCCCCCCAGTAAATCTATTTAAAGCCAACGGCTGGCATTCGCGTGCACGCTTCCTTCCTCCCCCTAAACCGAATGCAGGCATCAGCCTACCTTTCTACTTCATCTTGCTTCTTCACCTTTATAACAGCACTTTACAAAAGAGACTGACTCGCGAAGATAAGCGTTTCCTCCATTCTTCGGGGTGGAACTACACGCTCAGCGAAAACTCGAAAACTGCCACTTGCTTATCAGAGTCAAATCGACACTTATCTTTATCACAGTTGCACTTACCGAACAGAGCGGGGTTTATCAGAATCGCATTAGCACCTGTGATAAATCATCAGCACCCGGAGTTCCCCCCCCACAGCCGAAGGGTCGGGCTGGGACAACTTTTCTTCGGCGACAAATAACAAACGAAAGCAGTTTCCCATCTTTTAAGTGGAGCCAATGTCTTTGTTTTTTTTTTTTTTTAGAAATAGCACTGATTTTCAGGGTATCCAGAGCTGCCACAATCAGGGTTTCAAGCTGGTTGCGTGCACTACCCAGTCCGCCGTTCGTGTAGGTGTTTTCTCTAGCAGACGACCGTGATCGGATTGTCTGATTCGGTGAGACTGATGAACGGTCTTTCAAGAGAAGTGACGCCACAACTACTTCCCCCTTCCTTTCTAGAAATAAAAACCGTCTGGACATTTAAACGGAGAAAAGGGCAATAACGTCAAAACAGGGGCCTACAGAAAGACCCCTGAATCTTCATTTTAATTTGAATTATAACTCGGGCGGTACCCGAGGGGCTGTCGGCATTTTTCCTTGGTTGGATGGAGAAGGGAGGGTGTTGGGGAGAAAATCGTTGTTCCTTTGTCTTCTTGGTTCATTGATCGGTGCCTCGCCTTCCTAATCATGAGTGTCGAAGGATTGTGAAGGGGATCTGATCGAACCATTCTTAATGGATTCTTAAAGGAAGAAAGGGATTAATTAGACCTTTTTTGTCTCTGTTGTTAATTCTTCCTATTTAACTCGAAGTAATGGGGAGAGCTTAATGTCTTGGCTCTACGGAGGGTCAACGATCCGTGAAAACATGTTTTTTGTTGTTGCTTTCTAAGTTCTCGCAATGCGAATGGTAATGGCAGCATGGTTTGGCGATGTTCAGTAGTCGAAAAATTACCGAATTCGGAAACCTACTTACGAGAGAACAAAAATTATGGCTGTGCAATTCAACGTTTCAAAAATGGCTTCTTCATCGCTAAAGAGAAAGCGAGGATGGAGGAAGCTACTGGGATACTTTATCAGTGTGTATACAATGTCGCCAGATCTATCCAAACGCTTGTTCATCCGTGACGGCTCAGCACGTGGTTTCGGTATACTGCCAGCAACAGGCTCATTCGTCCGCATCATTTGATGCTAACGCGTCACTTGGCCAGATACAGACAGAGCTGGCGAACGCCGCTTTTACACCAGCTGTCGACACACACGCCAACAGGAGAGGATAATCCTGCCTTTTCGTTCGCCTGTCGCCTGCGCCCGCTGCGTCCGATGATCGCTGAGCAACGGAGGCGCAAAGCCAACAACAAACGCGTTAGACTTCGGCTCGGTTTTGTTCGAAAGACGTGTGAAACGTTTTCCGAAACTATATCAGAAATTCCCTGACCGTCGCCATTTTTCTTTCTTTTTTGATGCAGTTAAACAGTTCAGAAGTCTAGCTTTTTTCCGAAGATATCATTACGCATTTTCATTTACTAATCCAGAAGCAGGGAAGGGTTAATGAAATTGATTACTGTGCGATTATGTTTCCTTTAAAACGGAAATAATAAACGACAAAGGGGAAACCTGTATGAAAGAAGAAAGAGTACCTTCTCGTTAATTAATACATTTCTAAGGTGTGTATAACGCAATTATAAAAGATGAACATTTATCGATGATGGCTGGGATCGATTTTACAGATTAAATTAGCATGAAATAAACTCCCTTGATCTTTTCATACCTGTATGTGTCCATATATGTTTCTTATACAACCCAGGACACCGATCTCCGTTAGTTTTTACTTACTCTTTTTTTTGTTCTTAATTTTAATAACGAGAATCACATCACAAAATACAGTGGCCTTTGCGTTCAAGTTTACCAAACATTAGGCCAGCCAGACATTTCCCTCAAGTATATATATATATGCAGCTCCAGTTGAAATTCCCACTCCTTTAGCTCGCGTGCAGGCGGTATATCCGACACTGATACTGATGTTCGCACTTTCCACCTCAGCCCGCTGTTCACGACTCTCTTTGCTCTCTGATGAAAGCTAAAATGGATCCAAATGTGTCTCGCGCTATCGAAAATACGACGGATCCCGCTCAGTTAGCTTAAAGAACACGTTCGGGAACTCAGCTCTGACGTATAGGCAAACATCAGTCGACTCCCAAACCGCGTCTCTTGAAGCCGGTCGTGTAATGAAAACCACTCTGGAAAACTTTCAGGCGTTTTAAGGGAGCCAACACACAAAAAAGGTCCACCGCCGAAGATTTGGCTGGTTGTGCGTATTCACCAGTTCCGTTAGAAGACGCTGGAAGTAGAAAGTAGTCTGTAGAAGAGATAGTATACTTGAGTTTTAAGATCTTGGTTTTAACTTCGGAGATTAAAAAAATACAAATTTACACTTGAAAAATTGGATGATTTGAGATCGTTAAAATTACTAACAGTATATTTATTACTAGCGACAAAATATTTGTTTGATCTATTCAAACCCGTAGTGTTTTCATGGACATTAAAATGAATGCATATTTGTTAGTAACGTCACGGTATTCGTTGCTAACATGCCCTGATTTTTGTTATTAACATGTGACCATATGCGTTACTTACAAGTCAGTAATTACGTTAGTAATATGCCATATGCCCTGATATACGTTAATTACAAATCACTATATACGTTGGTAACGTATATCCATTTAGGTTATAACAGAAGCTTCAGCCTGAGACTTCAGGCTGCTTAGATACCGCTCTTTCAAGTCTACTTCCGCTTTTTTACTGCTCTCTTACAAACTTACGTTTGCCAAAGGCATATGCCAATAATTTGTCACACTGATATTGCAATTATTAAGAAATGGAACAATTATCATTCAGTTTTCAATTTTTAAAATAAATAAATCTATTTTTTATCCAAAGTATTATTCAGTTCTATTGAAAAAAGTTATTGGGAACGAGATTATTTAGAAAGGCTCGGCGTAACAATGACTTCATCAATCGACTTCACTGTCTATCGAATGCAGAGGGCGTTTATCGTTATTATTATTTATTAGAATTATTTTGAATTTATCGAACCCAATCACTGTTAAACTACTTACTTAAATAACTACTCTGTGGTTTCAAGATGGCGCGAGATGACCGAACTTAATGTAAAACCGCTAAAGTAACACTGTCCTAGTTTTTGCCACTAAAACGTTTGATGACCTCTCTCCCCCCTAAATATTCCCATTCTTAACACCACGGATGTTAACGCGCCACTGGGGACTTATACGCAATTACCGTTAATGTCATTGAAAGAATCTATCTACTCTGGACAGCCGCAAGATTACGAGGCTTACAGCGCTCGCGGTGAGCTGAAACCTAGCGGCGAGCGAGCCAAATAGACAATCTTCGAGTCTTTATTAAAAGGCCAAGAGCTTAAATCACAATAAACTCTCGCAAATTGCTTTGTTGGCACGCCCGGTAACTAACCAGACAGTGCGAGCTCTCATCGCTGTGAGAATGCGTCAGACGGCATCCTGATCTCGACCGCTTATTGGTCGGTGCCAGAATAGTAACAATGGCGATACATTTAAAACGAGAAAAATAACATCAAAATATGCTTGTTCAGGAAGGAAAACGGACTGTAAAAACTATCGATCAACAGACCTACTTGATTCCATAATTTAGATGGAATTTCAATCAATTTAAAGTGTGCATATTTTCCTAACATGTATGTGCAACGTTATAGCTTTCTGTCAGCAGACGTATAAAGAATTATATTGCGTCTCGGATGTGCATGGTACCGCTTGGCGTTTGGTCGTGCCTCGGGTATGGTCGAGATGCTGCTCTGTATGACGTTCGAGTGTGCGGTGACATCACTGCTCTCTTCTAAACTCCTTTTAAAAGAACTCCGAAACAAAACGGTAACTTCCAAAGTATCGCTGCATGGGGCAAGTAAATAAACAGATCAGACGTTTTTACAGGTGATTGATTCGTAGTTTTACCACCCATAGTAAAAATGTGTGCAGCGAAACTATGACGGGCGCAAGCTTTCCTTTAGAGTACCATTGACGGAAGATCTTTAAATGAATTGATGCTACGACGTCCGCTGTAAGATGCTGGAGAGAGACAAAAAAAAAAAGAAATTTGCGAAACTGTTTATGCTGCAGTGGAAATAGATCTGGTAGAGACGTTGACCAGTTATTTGACAGCGGCGAAGTTCCAAGACAAATCAAGGGTGGGCCAAAAATAGTAAAATGGGGTTAGAAGATGAGGTAAGACTGCGAGGTTAAGAAAAAAAAATAGATTCTGTCTAAAAAGAATATTTTATAAAAACTGATATAAAATATTGTAAAATTTAAGTTAACGGCTCTAAAATTATGTCGAGTAATTGTGAGTTTAAGGAATGGATTGGGATCTAAGATTCCGAGATTAGTTAAACTTTGTAAAGTATAATGGTGATATGAATGAAAAATTATTAGAACAGACAATTCTAAGGTCATCTTAAGAAATGATAATATTATAATTGATATAAAGGTTTATCGGGGGGAAATAATTGGAAATTAAATGTCAATTAGAAATTACAAGGTTAAAGAGGAAAAATAAAAAACTTGTTGTATAAGCATAATTTACGTATACGAGGTCAGTCGAAAAAGTATCCGACCTTAGGCTGGGAAAAAAATTATGTACTCAGTGGGATTTTGTTGCTAATCCCCTTCGAAGTAGGCCCCTTGTGCCTCCATACACTTAGCCCAGCGATCCTTCCACTGTGCGAAGCACGTCTGGAATGCTTCTTCCAGAATGGCTCTCAGCTCCACCGTCGCATTCTGCATGATGTCCTCTGGGCTCTCAAAGCGGGAGACTTTCAGTGTCATCTTAGTTTTTGGAAACAACCAGAAGTCAGAAGCAGCCATGTCTGGAGAGTAGGGAGCCTGGCGAATGAGAGAAATGCCTTTCTTTGTCAAGAAACCTTGGATCAGCTGCAACGAATGATCCGGGGCGTTAAGACGTCGGAGAACTTCCTGATAGTACTCCTTTGTAACTGTTTGTCCTTCTGGTGCATATTCGTGATGCACAACGCCTCGGTAGTCGAAGAAAACAGTCAGCATCACCTTGATTTTGCTCCGGATTTGACGTGCTATTTTGGGCCTTGGCGACGTTGGGTGCTTCCACTGCGATGACTGAGCTTTGGTTTCCGGGTCGTCCCGTACACCCATGTCTCATCTCTGGTTATCACGGTATTCTGGACCTCAGGATCCGTTGGCAGTATCCAGCAGGTCCTGCGCAAACTCAAGACGAAGTTGTTGTTGTTCCTGAGAAAGCAGCTTGGGCACAAATTTCACTGCCACTCTGCGCAAGCCCAAATCATCCTTTAAAATTGTATGTGCAGAATCTTTACTGATCTCAACCTCGTCACCAATTTCCCGCACCATCAAACGGCGATCCTCCATTATCAAGGTCCGCACTTTCTCGATAACAACTGCATTGCGGCTTGTTCAAGGACTCTTGGAACGCTGGTCCCACCCTCCACCGATGTGCGGCCATCTTTGAACCTGTTGTGCCATTCTTTTATTTGGGTAACACCCATGGCATTGTCACCAAAAGTCTGTTGAATTTTGTGAATTGTTTCCGCTTGGGTATCTCCAAGCTTTTGGCGAAACTTGATGCAAGATCGTTTCTCCACACGTTCTGTCATCACGGGCGGAATGGAAATGCGACGAGCAAGTAGTACAGCACCTCACATGCTGGCTGCCTGACAGCGAGTGACGCACCCAGCAAGCCCGCCAAAACCACGCATGCGCATGAAGTCATGCGGCTCCACTATGCACACTTTTGCCTCCCCAACGTCATTACTTCCCACTGGAAAAAAATAAAGTCGGATACTTTTTCGACAGATCTCGTATATCCAATAATAAGTGACTAAAAGGGATATAATAGAAAAAAGCTAACGAAATGGTAATTATAATTAACATATAATGGCGAATGTATGGAGAGAGAGGTCAGCTGTGGAGCGATACACGATTGTAAGGAACAATACTCCAGTATGACACAACCGACTGACTTCCAACCCTGGATATTGGAAAGAGATGCTGCAAACAAAACGTAGGCGATATCGTGCCGAGTAAAAACGTTACAAAAAAAGAAGAAGGTAAACAAAGAAAGAAAATAAAATTAATTATTACGTTACTGGGTATTTTGGTTTTTTCGTTAATTAAAAAATAAATGTAAAGTTTATTCGTAAATGGCTGTTGTGGGAAAAGACATCCTTTATCAGTATCGGATACCGCAGCACAATTTAGAAGCCCTTAAATCGAACTAACGTACAAATAAACGTTTTTAAAGTTATATATCCAAAATTCAGCTTTTTTTGTTGTTTTAAGCTTTTAAAATTTATCATTTGCAATTTTTAATCGGTTGGAGTAATTTTTGCTTTTTGACGCGGCGACTAGATTTTGTGATATCTAGTCTTAAAGCTGTAGTCGCACTCATTCCTTTTATGCAAATGAGTCTCCATCAGTCCAGAGGAATTGCAGCTTTATTTGATAGAGTAAAGCTTCGGTTAATGATAGGTGCCATTGCTTCATCCTACAATCTGAAGAAAGAGTCTTGCGGCATCCATTTAACTGATATCGTTGCGAACTCTTCGGGCTTCCAGTGGCATCTGCTTCTTTAAAATACGAAACCAAAACCCCCAACTTTAGTGAGCTGAAAGCTACATTCTTCTCGATTTTTCCGTAGTTTCGAACACAAAACAATAAATAATGCGAAATGTAAACCTACAACGCTAGTAGACAAAATGTTTTTTTTAATTCTGGTCATGGGATGGACGACCGCCTGATCAGACGTGGAAGACAAAAAACGACGGAAATAAGTAATGACACCAGGACCGCACTGAATTAATTTCTAACCAAACCGGAAGTACACATATATATATGGAAACTCATGCCATGTATGTCGATTTGTTTTAACAAATTCTGTTTTCATAGTTCAAATTTCCTGCCAGAAACCAGATTTAAGTGTTATGTACCCTCTATTGCGTGTCAATGCAACAGCTACATAAACAAAATACGAAGTTCGTTATTGGCCGGTTTTCATTCTATTTACTCATGGAAACCTTCAGTTTTTAGTGTTTAATAAATATTTAGACGTTTATACTCGTATCAAAGTGTCATCTTGGTGCATTTATCGTTCTGGTTTATAAAAGTAAAATATATATATTATTCAAATAGTTATGAAATGTTTAGCGTTAGATTTAGAAGATTTTTTCTACCTAAATATCATGCTTTTGTTTGTTTTTTTATTCAGACGAGAAGTGTTATATAACTTTTCAAATAAATAATAAACATTTAGTCAAAGTGGAAGATTTGTCAAATGCGTAAAGATTCATTTTGTTAAAAAAATAAAACTGCTACTATTACAGCGGGATTATAGACGCGTAACGATGATAATCTAAATGATGGGATTTGATGCCCAAACGGTGGTCCATGTACAGATAGGTTTGGGTTTTGCCCTGGAAAGTCGCATGGATACTCTCCGGTTTCCTCCCACAACTGAAAAATAAAGACTTCTGGAAGGGAATTTTTCCCGGGTACTTCTGATGGAGGCGGCTTCGTTGGTGACTTTGCTTGGTGCTAAAATACCCCAGATCTTCGACCCTTCTCCCTCCTTGCCGCGAGATGTCATCGATCTAGAAGCCATGACGGGGGGATTCGCTTGCTTGCTAAAAGAAAGATGAAACGCCAAGCGAAACAGAGCTGTCAGGGTGGGGTGAGTTCGGCCCGACTGACTGGCTTCACTTGAAAGTCGCAGCTGCTAGCACCAGAAATTTGAGGGCAATCACAAGAGGTGAAGAAAGTAGCAAAAAAATATACCACAAAACAACATTTCATCGGAGACGAAGGCGATGACAAGATCCTTTCCCAATCCTGTTATTTACAGTCACCGGATGCGTGATGAGGTCATCCGTGTGTCCGAGCCATACCTGATTCGGTCACCAGTAATAGAATTATCACGGTCACCTCGCAGCTGCTGTACCAAGGATAACGTTCACCCATCACGTGACTAATTTATTTCGTGATGCCAATAACATCTTGAATGAATAGAAGTGTAAAAACAAAAATCAACCCAGAGTTTACTTGAGTCTGCTACATTAGTTTTTCAGTTACCTTCTGAAAATCACTAATGTCAATTTAAGAATCAATTTTCTACATTTAATGCAGAGAATAAAAACCAGTAAAAACTTTTTTGCGTGATGTTGGTGAGTTCTTTTAATTATAATAAATAAACCGATTTCATTGGTTGACTTATTTCTGACGTCACCTCAGACGTACTTGTGATAACCAAAGCATTATTTAATTATGTACAAGACAAAACCAATGTATGGCCACTTTCTTTGAGGATTTTTTTCACTTCTGTCGGTTCTTTATCTATTTCTTTTTTTAAAACAACTTCTCGTGTTGCCGTTAATGTACCTTTTTGGAATCAAAGATCTAGTTTTTCTGCCAAGACGATGTCATTACCTGTGAAGGATTTTCGACTCCCTGTGAGTCAGTCAGGTCGCTTTCCTTTTGAAGTAAACATTTTTGTAATGAACTAAGAACCGAACAGAAAGAAAGTTTCCTCTGAAATCTCGTGGGTTCTCGTTGTTGAGAAACTTATTTCAGAAATTCGTTTTAGAAACTATCACGTCTGCTGCTAATAAAACAGCCGACTGGCACTAATGCGATCTTAGCGATTATCTTAAAAACTCTCCATCTCCACGTTCTTGCATCAGTAAAACATGGCGACAAAGACGGATAAGTAAAATAAGCGTTATCAGGAAGAAAGCCTTTAACAATACAAGAATGTTCGAGATATTCTTGTTGTCGTTATTTTCTAATCGTGATATGCAACTGCTAGTGAGCAGTGCCACGAGGCAAACACAGCTCCCATTTCTTTTCCAAGGCAGGGGAGAGAAATCTTGCCCCCTTTCCCAAATGGTATAATTGACCGCGTTACACCCACGCAAAGCCAATTAAAAATTAGTTAGTTGTTCCTTGGTCTTTAGTCCGTTGGTGTTGTTCAAAAGAGTGGATCTGTGCTTTATACTCGGCAACTGCCCATCAAGTTTCTCTTTCGTTCTGTCCACATCTTTTGCGATTATCTTGGCATCCCTACTTCGCCGAACCCGGCAGTTTTTGTCACTATTATAGCGCCAAACGAAACCAAAACAAACAACGCCCCAAAACAGTTGCTAATTGACTTACTCGGTCAAGCGGCTTATTGAGCATGCGCTGTGAATTGCTCGATGAGGAAATATTTAACCGCACACAACGACCGGCAGGGTTTCGGTTTGCTGGCCAGAGAGATTAATTTACCATCTCTGTCGTGAAGTAAATTAGTTTGAACGAGCGTCATGGGGATATAAAATACGATGGTCTTTGACCAAATAATAAAGAAAAATGTAGTTAAATTGGGGCAAATGGGAAAAGGGAAAGTGTTGGGTCAAAAGGATTTGTTATATGCCATCTACAATGTCAGAATAATCAGCGTTAATTAATTTAAACGTACAATGTACGCACACCACAGGCTGTGAATCATCTTTAACCTTAATGGTGATGGAATCTCTCGCTATTCCCTGACCTTTTAATTCCTGCTTCGACTTTAATCCATTTGCCTACAAAAGACCCTGATTTATCTTCGTTAAATGACGTCATACCAGAGCATTCTTAAAAGCTTTTCATCTCTTTATACCCAAATGCATTTTCAAATTAAGGAACATCGTCTGGGCGTTTTTCTCTTTTAGCGGACTCTCGACATGAAGCGTTTTATAGCACTGCATCTAACACGGATAGCAGCGCTTCGTCAAAATGGCACCCAGCTTTCACCAAGCGCAGTAATCGATTGGTTGTTTTTTCGACAGAGCGACATCGCCTGAGTTCTGCAGAATTTCGCTTAAACTACCACATTTAGTGACAGTCATGAGCGTCTCTGCGGGTAGCCACAAGTAACCAAATTGCTTGTAGACCACGACGCGCTGTGGAGGAACCCGAGAAGCTCAGGTGGCGGTGAGAATTTCCGAGACTTGGCTCCATTTTTAAGTAGTGAGATTTCGCGCTGTTTTGCCTTTCAGATTAACCACCTGCAAAAATACCTTCCCTTCTTCTTATCCCGAATCCCCACGATTCTCAGCGTCTTAAAAACGAAAACCAATGTCCATGCAATTTATCTCAGACGTCACTAAAGCCCACGATTCAGTTCCAGTGTTAAATTAGAAGTTTCTATAGGAAATGACTAATCACTGGGGGACTACCACTTTGTGCTTTTGAAATACTTTAAGTGAGAATAGACGAGGCAGAGACCATATCTCGCTCATTTATGGCGCGCAGCCAGCTGCCGTGCAGGACTTATGCACACCTTTGACGAACACGCGGTTGTCCGTGAGCTTCCCGATAGGAAAGGTCTGGCGTCGCCCATGAATGTTCAGATGGCGTTTTTCAGTACTAAATAAATTATGAGTGCGTTCTGACAGCGCTTCTTTTAATATCTGAGGCGGGCTCTCGAATGAGTGCTGCTAGTGTTTAAGATGGAGACCTCTGCTCTCGAGAATAGCTTTCCGATCTCTGTATTCATAACTCCAAGCAGTTATTCCATATATATATTTTTTTTTTTGCTCTGACTACTGGCAGACTAAATACTTTAACGTCTGGTAGCTTTCCAAACTCGATAGGGCAAATCTTCCAAAACGCATTTCTTCTTCTTCTTCTTCTTCTTCTTCTTCTTCTCCTCCCTCTCTCTCTTTTTTTTAAAAACCCCACCATATGCTTTACAGATGCACGCTCAGTTTCGTAAAACATCAAAACCATTTCCTCGCAGACTCTGCCTTTGGGGAGAGTTGTTATGTAACGCAGCTAGTGGTTACTTTCGGCCCGGAACAATGGCCCGCGTTGTGAAATCGAGAAACAAAATGTCCTTTTACGAATCTTGTTTGTTGCTGTAGAGTGATTATTTTTACTTCACCCGCAAAACTCCGCCGAACAATGGGCCAGAAGTTAGAATAACCATATCGCCGACTGCTATCTGTCCGCTAACATCTCTCCTCTCTCTCTTCTGTTTTACTTTACTGCACAAATATTTCATATTTATTACAAAAGCTCCGTTTAACATGAGTCAACATAATTTAAAAAAAAAAATATTTAAAATTAATGGTAATGTTAGTTATCCGTGACGGTTTAATAGGGGGAAAAGACCAGCATTGCCGAAGTGCCGTTTTAAGATGAGCAACTCAGCGTGCTAGATATAGAAGCATAAAGAAAGTCCAGATTTCGAGGTACACAACTACTGTTGCTTATTGTTTCTGCCATTTGTTTTCTCCTTCTTTCTTTTTTTTTAAAGATTGCGATGAAGTTTATCGGCGAGGTGGAATGCAATTCAAAGGAGACTACTATCTGATGATACAGCCGGATAACTCTCCGCAGCCATTTAAAGCGGTCTGCAGGGTATTCAATGGTTCAGGTAAGACGTCAGCTACAAATCTATTCTACATCTTTGTTCCTTTGTTTCGCCGGCTCTGAAGCGGATCTAGAAAGGGCAGGAATGAATGCAGGTGGAGGGGGGTGGGGCAGGAAACACCTTTTCACTCATCGCCCTTCTTAAAACTTGAGAAGGGCAAACGGAACTGGAAAGAAAACGAATGACTGAAAAACTTGCGGGGCGCGGAGGGGTTGCGTCCGTAGTCACGTGACCTAAAACAGAATCCCAAAAATCCAAGAACTTTTAAGTCACTGTTAAATCTTTTGTCACACTGACTGCCTATTGTACTGGGATTTTTTTTGGGTTTTGGTAGAGTCAGATTGTAGAACTTATCCTTCAAAGATTTGAATATGCAATGAGGACAGGGACACAAACTCTTTAATTTTCATTAAAACAATACAAAGTTAGCAGTTTTGATGATTCGGTATCAAACAATTTACTACTACTACTACTACTACTACTACTACTACTACTACTACTACTACTAATAATAATAATAATAATAATAATAATAATAATAATAATAATAATAATAATAATAATAAGTGATTAGTATTTTTACAAGTTAGAATCATCGAAAGGAAATAAGTTTAAATAGTTTTTACGAAACCATGTCTACAGTAGCCAAGCCTCAACTCTGTCCTACCTTAAAGGGCAACTACACCAACTAAGACGTGCCGTTGTGTGTTGTTTGTATTAGTAGTACCCAGTGAGCCTAACAAGGGAGGGAGGGACCAGACGTGATCCAAATATTCTGTATATGGAGGCGAGCAAAGTTTCGCTATCTGTCCTGATGTCTGTCTCTCTTCTATTTGTGTGCGCCCGCGCGTCCTACATAGAACAGGCGGCAAACCACCCGGGCCTGATGTGTTTATTCCCGAACACCTAGAGGGAGGAAGTGATGGAAAGGCCGGCCTGTCATCTGCTCAGAATATGAACGGCGTTGGTTCGTCCCTCACCTAGCCCACTTCTCCTACGGTCAAGATCAACACGCAGTTATTTCCTTTTTTGTTTGTTGTTGTCTTTTTTTTTCTTCCAACGTTTCCTAACGGTTATCTCCCTTGACAAATCTTTGCTGCTCTTAAATGAAAAACTCCGCTTTAACTTTAAAGGGCAGGGGGGGCAGTTCTTTTGTTGTTGTTTTCTAATGATAAACTCGTGTCTTCCAAACCGAAGAAAACCGATTAAGGACGTAAAAGAACTGACTGTTAATATTTTATATATGTGGGCAGAGGTCCTGAGCGCAGTATTGATAATGCAGTTGTGTTAGCAAATGGAGTAACGTTGCTCGTTCATAAAATTAAACATCAACTCCTACCACCCGAAAATAGCACGTGACCACTGCGCAAGTCCCTCCTCCGTCCGCTCGATTATACACAGACGGGGATTACGGCGAGATAAGGGACTTTTTTAAAATTCTTTTCATAAGCAGGAGGTTGCGAGTGAACGCTCACGGTTAGGCTAGCAATCGCACTACATCCGTTTTCTTAAGGGCGAGGCCGCAGCGCGGTAACCGAGCCAGGCTGAAACACCAGAAGGTCTGAGAAACGTCAGCTACCGCAGCCGACAGCCGAACGAGCGCCAACCGGTCAGAAATAAATACGTATAAACCCCGCGGCGGTGGCACGCGCTATAGTAGGTGCCCTCCGGTGGTTTTAATTACCTTTTATCAATTTAAATTGAATTCGCCCGGATAAATAAGGTTCGGAAACAGAGAATCGCAATATTTCCCTCTCGTCGACTTTGCTGCCGAGCTTTTTATGTGCCAAAGTTGCGTTGAATGGTGAGATAATAATGTCAGCTTATTACAAACCGTTATCTTCGCTTGGTTTTCTACAAAATTTACAACTCCAGATCTCGTCGGATCCGATCTCTCTCTCTCTCTCCCACCCTCCCTCTCTGTGGTGACGTCTCATCTCTCTCTCTCTCACCCACCTCCCTCTCTGTGGTGACGTCATCTCTCTCTCTCCCACCCTCCTCTCTCTGTGGTGACGTCATCTCTCTCCTCCAACCCTCCCTCTCTGTGGTGACGTCATCTCTCTCCCTCCCACCGTCCCTCTCTGTGGTGACGTCATCTCTCTTCTCTCCCACCCACCCCCTCCCTCTCTGTGGTGACGTCATCTCTCTCTCTCCCACCCTCCCTCTCTGTGGTGACGTCATCTCTCTCCCACCCTCCCTCTCTGTGGTGACGTCATCTCTCTCTCCCACCCTCCCTCTCTGTGGTGACGTCATCTCTCTCTCCCCCACCCACCGTCCCTCTCTGTGGTGACGTCATCTATCTCCCCACCCACCTCCCTCTCTGTGGTGACGTCATCTCTCCCCCTCCCTCCCTCCCTCTCTGTACTAACGTCATCTCTCCCTCTCTCTCCTACTGTATATATAAACCCGCGTCGTTTAAACCCAGATAAAAAGAACAGCAGTGAAGCTTAAGTTCCTTTGCTGATCGATCTCTATGCATACAATAAAACTGAAAGTAAACAGGAAACTTTTTTTCTCTTTCCGGTTCGATTATTATGTTTTTAGTCAGTTCAGGTTACGAACATAGATAATTAACCAAATACCCTTCCTTAATCTAATAAAGGAAATTTACCTAGGTAAATGGTTTCGCTGAATGTACGTTTAGTTATTAGATGTTCTGTTTTATAAATGATGGCGGATTCTATTCTGTTGATATGGCAGGTGCCCGAAATATAAGAGGAGTTTCTTGTAGGCGCGTGGGGGCTTCCTCCCTTCTTGCTGCACGAATTTCCATTTCAAGTTGAATTTTCGCCTACCACAGAAAAACATGAGAGTATAATCTAAAATCACAAGGTCCATCATATAAATAACCGTTAAACGCAACATCAGTTACACTTTTCAAATCAGCAGCTGAGTAGAAAACGTTTTATCCAAGAGTGTGTGTGTTGGGAGGCGGGAGCTGCACCTGAATAAAACTTACAATGGTAGAACGTGCAACTGTCAGATAAACATTCGCCGTTTTTCTAAACATTACCGACGGTGAACGTTTTGCTTGCAATTGCCCACCAAATGCTTATTTTGGCTTAGATTGTTCTGTAGAGCCCGGGAGTGAAAGCCTGTTGACACTTTAAGCCAGTTGCCCACTGTGGAAAGTCACACCGTCTTCACGCGGACCGTGTCGTCAGCTGAAGAATGGCAACAAGCGACTCTTTGAAAAATACATCAATGCATCAAGCTGCAGTGAGCCTGTCTTGAAGACCGTCAAACCAAACTGCTATGCATGCCGTTAAATCACAGTCCCCATGTTTGACCGATTGCTTTAAACATAAGGGCCCAAACGCTTTTTCAGGCTTTAACTCTACTCACATTGCCGTGATTTTACAGTGTAAAAAAAAACCGAACAGACCCTAAAAACTGCAAAGGTTCCCTAACTCTCTATTATAATTGCACCATTCTCCAGCCCCTTTTTGACTTCTGCAATGGTAGTTTTTTCTTTGTGCCACTTTTCCATTGTAGCCAAAGTTTATGAAAGAATTCAATGAATGAGCTGTCACCTTAATTCCCTAGCATCAGCAATTTCTGCGAGTCTTTGACGTCGGCTAAAAACAAAGCTGGCGAACAACTGCGAGTTTGGTGTGTGATACTGGTAGACGACGGTTCTCAAGACCGACACTGTGTGACTGTTACACGAGTGGCACACAGCTATTTGGTGTCCCGAGATCGTCACCAGTCTGTCTCTGTCACTGCCCTGGAAGGAAAACGGGATAAACAAACGTTAAGTGTCTTTGATATTCTATCACACATTATATATATATATATATACCGCTGCTTTCCCTGACTGCTGTGCGGGGGGGGGGGCTATTTTCATTTGTTCCATTATTTCGTGGATGCTCAAAATCATTTTGCCTTATATACAGAATGTATAGTGTATACATTATTTGTTCGCATACCATAAAGCAATACTTTCTCTTTGTTTTCAGGCTGGACACTAATACAAAGGAGAAAGGACGGATCAGTGAATTTCTTTAGAAACTGGGTTGACTATAAACACGGCTTTGGTAACTTAGAAGGAGAATTCTGGTTGGGCAACGACAACATCCATTATCTCACTAGTCAAGGTAAGGGCCTTCTCCAGTTGCCATGGTTACATGCGCATTTACGGTAGTCGCTAAAGCAAATAACAAAAAGATATTTTGGTAAAGCAAGTATTCCAAGCAGCATTCCAATGTAGGTAGCTGACAAACGTTTCTTTTTTCGTTTGCGAATTTCTTCTTGAAAACTTAATCGACTGTACTTAGGGTGGGACGAACTGGGCAGCGCCCTCTGGCGGCTGTTAAATCTTTCTCTTTCTCTGTCTCTCCTGTGTGTGTGGTGTGTGTGTGGTGTGTGGGTGTGTGGTGTGTGTGGGTGTGTGTGTGTGTGAGGGATAAAAGTTTAAATTACAGCAACCACATGAAAATATATTTCAGCTAATGTGTAAAGTTAATTATGGAGGTAAATTTGTAACCGTGACAAACACGATAGGGAGGTGTGTCACGTTATAGCCGAAGTACGTTTGAAACTCCTTACAGGTTAGCGGTGATAATGAAGGCTTCAAATGCCCGGCATAAAACAAAAGTAAGAAGGCAGATATATAAATTAGGTAAGTTATGTGTATATTACTAGTTTTTTTTTAATGGTTATTGAATATTTAGAAGGACAGATAATCAAAAAGAGTGCAAGCTGAAGCAATAATGGGAAATAATAATAATAATAATAATAATAATAATAATAATAATAATAATAATAAAGTATTCTTAATAGTATCAGCACTAAAACAAATGAAAACAATCAAAAGAAAATTTGTATCCAAAATCACTGAGTTTTCTTTTGCCCCCTCCCCTCATTGTTCTAAAAGAACCAATCAGCTTAATACCCTCATTAGCTGCTGGCGTGTGCAGGTACCCGTCCTGCTGCCGTTCCGTCTTGGGGCGGGCGGGCTGCTGGACACGTAGATCGTTGGTTATTGTTTTTTTTTCCTTTTCTCACGCTGCGAAAATAATTCGAGAATAATTTTCCAAAATGAATTTTTTTGTTTTTTTTTGTACAAAACAAACAATAATTTCGCTTCGACACTAACTACTGCCTAATTATTTATCTATCATCAAAAGGTCAGGGATCTCCCTGTGGACCTTGATGGTTCAATTAACGCGCAGACCTAATGTCAGGTGTTTGACGAATTGATAAACAGAGACGAGCTATTGTTTGACCTTATATTGCAAATAGAAGGCGGAGCTAGAGAGAGAGAGAGAATGAGAGAGAGAGAGGAAATGATGATGACGTTAGTAAGAAGAGAGAGAGAGAGAGAGAGATGACGTCAGTACAGAGAGAGGGAGAGAGAGATGACGTCAGTACAGAGAAAAGGAGAGAGAGAGGGAGAGAGAGAGATGTATTTAATTGACAATCAGACTCAACTCGAATGAATTCCCCGTAACACTGGAAGCTTGTGAAACGGACAGTTGGCATTACGAGCATCATCACAGTAACAGGAACAGGACAGAGCCTTTTACTTCGGAAGAGCCAGGCTCAATTCCAGGATACACCAAAATCCGGGGCATAGGCATTGAGAAGCAAACTATTTCCAAAGAAATTTCCACTTTTGATGTGCAGATCTGATTATGTGTGGTATAGCCCTACGGTTCCACGTCCGGCCCTCCTAGCGGTTTATCAGTGAAGATTATCTACCTTTGTGAATGTCATTGTATGGTATGAGATGTCCAGCCATCTAACTGCTTTCCATAAGCAGGAGAGATACGTCCGGCCCTCATAGCTATTTATCAGTGAAGGTTATCTACCCCAGTGAACGCCATTGTATGGTATGAGGTAGCCAGCCAGCCACCTTAACTGCTTTCCATAGGCAGGAGAGGTGCAATTTTGTCATTGCTCGCTTCACTTTCTACATGGTCTCTATAAACTGAAGATAGAAGAAGCATTCTTCTTTTGCCTAGGGTTACGTGCACAGACAAAAATCGAGAGAGATTGGACTGCTAAAGGCTTCTTCACAAATACAAAGAAGTTGAAAGAACACTTGCTGTCCTGTACAGTGAAGATCAACTGAAAACAAGAAATTAATACTGCTATCGCTAACCTCTCAATAAAAAGGGGGGGATTGCTTTATTTGCTTTTAAATAAGATTAATTTAGTTTAATTTTCAATGTAGCCTACAGTGCCATTGATTGATTAACGGTCCGCAAAACTACCCATCGGTTTATCTTTGCTTAATACTTGGTAGTGTTTACTTTATTCCTCAGTGTTGCTGCCGGTTTATTTGTATGGAGAACTCGTTTGCCCTGATGATCTGGGTACATCACTTGTCCCCCACTTCTTTTCCATACCAGTGCTGTGTCTGCTGATCCTAACGCTATCGGGATTAGCTGAGCCCTTTCCTTGCTCTCTGTCTATTTGCTCCGTTTAATCTCCCCCCCCCCAGTCCCCAAGCCCAGAGAGGACGAACCATAAGTTTATTCGCCAAAAGGACTTCAGCCTATCCGGACGAAGCTGATAATCTCGTCTTCAATGGCTTGGCGGACCCCGTTGGCACCCTATTATTGTATTCCTGTACCTCGTGACAGCTTCTTTACCCACGAAGATTTATGGGGTCGCCAGCGCGTTAGTTTAGTAACTGTTTCCAGTTATCCTTATCTACGTTTATGTTTCTGACTAAAGGGGAAACCCCAGAATTTTAATCCTGCCCCCCCCCCGTTCCATTTGATTTCTCGACCGTCGAGGTGGTTAGTCATTGACGCGCCTGAGCGACCCCAATCACGCGCAGCCTCCTAGCATGAAAGACAGACTGTATTACTGCGTCATAAACTCTAGTCGTCCTGTCGTCGGCGTACTGTCTTATTGCATTGTTTTATTTATCGGTTAATTGAATGTCTAATATCTATTTCCCTTCCGAATTGCGCAGGACAGGGCAGTCCTGTGGTAGTCCTCTGTAGGGTTTTAAGCACGCAGAGCTCAGTCTCCCCAAATTCTAACTTGAGATGTGCGACAGGTTCATACACTGGCACACAGTCTCCTGTAGTGAGGAGGATCCTCTGCTCTCAGTATATCGGTTATCTTGGCCATCACCTCACCTCAGCGCACTGTTATCGCGCGTCCCGTCTTCCACTCGCCGCAGCAGCCTCTACTCCACATTCCGTCTCCTGCTCTATTTTTTATTTACCCCCTTGAGTTCTTTTTAATTGCATCAACCTGTCCACGTTTGGGGGGAACCGGACGATAGGTAGCTTCAGTTCACGGATTAAACTATCTGCCTAAACGCGTCTTATTTCACAGTATCCTAAGCCGGTGTCTCTCAGATTTCGCCTCCCCCGTCATATAAGAGATGCATAGATCTAGATTTTTTGTTGTTGCCTTCTCTAATAATGCCAGAAGATGTCAGTCGTATCAGCGAAACTGCCGAGTTGTTCTTCAGTTTCTGACGAGGCGTCTCGGTGCTGGTCTTAACGAACCCGAGTCCAGGGCCGGTGCGCTTCTTATCTATCTTAGTCGTAGCCACGCTATCTTTGCCTATCCGAGAAATGACTTAGAAGCGGGGTATTTATTTTTAAAAGCCATCTGCGAAGTTGAGGATATTGTCTTCAGGGTGTGAATTTAGTTAGTTTTTCTTTCTTTTTTTTTTGCGATGGTTCTGAAATCGTCCAGAAACTCTATACGCTTCGTGAATCGAGCCGACGACCGCCTACGCGTTATCTGCTAATTCTAAGTTAGCTACGCCGCTGTTATCACAGTACAAGTGGTTGGTTTGGGCTGGGTATTTAGGATGTGTAAATATCCCTAAAGAGCCTTTTTTTTTGTTGCCTGATTCAAAGGCCGAATTTAGAATATTTGCAGTTACTGAGGAGGGAGGCGAGAGACATCTATGTTTATTTTTCCAAATAAATTAAGAAAAAAAATAATAGCTAGTTTTGAATTTGCTTCGTTTGACATTAGAACGGCGGGACAAGCCTTAGTCGTAGCCATGATTTTCGCAGTCCGAAGACAGTGCTTAAGTCGAGAGCAAAGGAACAGAGAGCAAAGTACCTGAACTAGGTGTCCGACTCCATGTCTCCCCGTCTGCCGCCCTGAGGTCGGAAATGTCGGTGTTTTCCTCATCACCACGTGACTCCTGCATCCGGTCTTCCACCACTGGAACAACTGGACCTCTTTGTCGCTACACTGATGTTGCCAGGTGTCCTTCTGCTTTTCCAGGCTACGGGAGTCGGCCGGGGCAGGAATTCACGTCGCGGTCCTGTATCTCCGGCAGCTTGTCAGGGTTGATCCGGATGCCCTTAGAAATGGGGGCCGTTGTGGAAGCTAAATTCTCTGACTGCTGACCCGACAACTGGCAGGGTATCAAACTTAGCTAAGGACACGTGTTCAAAGGGCGCCTCGACCGGCATACGTGGGACCTTCCGGGTTGGAGTCCCGCATTTCGAGTCAAGAGCATCTCTTCTACACACGGTCGCCGCCGAGCCGATCTGTTTCGACACAACTGCGTCGAAGATGGCAGCCATCGAAGCTCCCGCTGCATCACCTTGGCGCCGGGAAGCACATCTTTGTATAAAAGATGGACGGCATCAGTACGAGTTGCATCTTTCCAAAGGCACCATTATTATAATGGCTGCAGAAAGATTTGTTCTTTGCTGATATTTTTTTTTTTTTTTTACAGAAAATACTAAATTTGAATTCGCTGGCAAAATTTGTTTGTTGATCTTGCGAAGTCGCCCGATTATTACAGCCTGCACCCAACACACGTGTCTGCCATTTAGTGGAGACGCTGCGGCCAATTAAGAGGAGACATACGCGTGCGCATGTGTGTGTGTGTGTGTCGTTCTATAGCTTAATAGCTAACAAAAGCAATATTTACTTTTTCCCAATATCGATAAACTATTTAAAGATGAACCGATATTATGGTGTGAACGGAAGATTGCTATCTTCAACAACGCCATCAAACAGGACACATCATCTACTGCCTGAAAGTCATTGCGATTTTGATGTACGTTAAGGTAAAACGTTGGTGGGGCCGCCCCACAGGAATCATTTTGGCGGTCACAGAGAGCGAACTTTCTCAAACGGGTACTTACTTCGACAATCGCCCAAGACTATTTGCGTCGTCTGGGTTTTATTTGAGTTGATCGCCTGCTCTGATGGGCTCCCTATTGACTGGTCGCCACCGTTTTCTGAGAAACCTTTCGCTGTCGGCAGCAGAGGGAATAATGGGCCCTAACCCGGCCCCATTGTCCCGTCTTTCTAGAAGTCGCCGGTGCGGTTTCACCACAAACGCGGCCCCTGAGAATGGATGGGGCCGTGTACTCCCACAGAGCATAAACTGGGAATTCATGCACACATCCCGTGCGCGACCCCCTCAGATACTTAAATCACCGTATCCACTCCCCATCATTGGCGATATTATCAGACTTAATGTAGCTCGAACGAGCTGACAAAAACATCAAAGGTTCCGAGAGAGTCTCTCTGAACATTAGATTAAAACTAGCTCCTCACAGCTTCGATGGCACCTTTTCTTCTCCTCCTCCTCCTCTTTTTCATTCCCTTGATCGCTTGAGCATTAATACACACAGACGGCAATAAAGATGTTTTCATCTCGTGCCGCAGACATTTGCCGATTTTCCCGTGTGTGTTTTCCATTGACCCGCGTCGTCTGCGTGCTGTCTTCTGGAGAGGACAGATCTAGAGAACATGGAAGGATGACCCGAAAGGTCAGGCCGGGAGATTATACTGCAGAACCCCTTAGTCCGTATGGCCAAAAAGAAAAGAGGAGGAGGAACGCTAGCATCCGGAGGAAACTCTACGATTTGTATTTCAAGAAAAGATCAAGATAAAGAACGAAAATCCGAAGTGAAATATAAATTTTTTCCGACATTTCGTCTTATTTCTGTCATATTATGAATTTAAGATGTTTTTTTTTTTTTATTACTGATCTCGTGCAATTTTGCCAGCTGGTTTCAAATTTCGCCCATTTTTATGTCTCACGCCAGAGATTTTCACGAAAAATGTCAGGGTTAAAATGTTCAAGAGTACGAAATTATGATTTTGATTACAATTGCTCCAAGATGTTTTTATTATGATATACGAATAAATTCAATTCAAAGTAAATTCATCTTTGATAATTGATTAGTACATAATTGATCAATCATGATTGATCGGTAGGACAAAATCGTCGCTTCTTTGCCAGCTTCTTGTGCTGCATTTCTCCCGAGCTTTTCAGGGACCAGCAGTAGTCTGCCACCGTGTTGACATCCCACCTTCCTTAGGTATCTTCTTTTCTTCCATTGTCTTGATATCCTTGTGGAAACTTTCCCCTTGTTCCTCACTCATATTGCCAAGTTTTCAGGAAGCTGGTCCAAATGCGAGTGAAGGAAGTGGACTTTTAGACTCGTGTTGCAACCCCTAACTTTTCAAACTTGCTGATCATTTCATAGTTGGGATCATCGCGATGGCCAGAAAGTTCTGAATTACACTCTCGAATGCAGTCCAGGCTCCTTTCTCTGGGTCCTTCAAACTGTTCATCCTGTGTCAACTTTCTGATATACTTTTTCATAGCTGGGTGTTGAAAATTTGCTACAGAAGTATTCGAAGCGGTTTCCCTCCTCATCTAATCCTTTGAAAAATTGTTTCATCAAGATCCTCATCAAGTGGTGGTAGCAAATCCTTATTAGGCTCAGTCATCTTTTCGTGGATGATGTTCCTTGAACCTGGTGTAAATTTGTGTCTCCAGTCACTTGGCTGATACGCAGCTCCTAAGTTCCGTGTCACTTCCGGAATGTTAATGTAGTATACAGGTGTGCCGTACGTGGAGAAATATGGCACAAATTCATTTTCACGTTTTCTGTACCAAGAAAATGATGTTCCAGGAGCAAGTAGGTTTTTTTGCTTGCAGTCTAGATCCCAGAACTTCTGCAGAGTCTTTTGGCAAATCCAGATCTCTGACCAAATCATTTAGCTCACTTTCTGTGAAAGGTTGAGGTTCACAAAGTGCTTCATCTGGCTTGTAGCAGCCAGTATCGTCTTCAGCTTCTCTACTGTCCGATTCAGACTCTGGCATGGCCAGGGAACAGGCACGTTTGGGCCATGTTGTATAGGTCTCAGTGCAGACTGAGGTTGGGATAGGAAATATTTTTGTGTTATAACCACTTTCATTGTTAACAGTGCGAAAGTAACAGTCTTAGGTTCACGCCATGTCATGGGTATTCCAAAGTTCAGTGACTTATTTCTCTACCTCTACTCCAGTTTCTCAAAGCCTCAGCACAAGTTCGACAAACTGTATGTGGAGCCCGTGGACTCATCTTCATCTCCAAGCTCCATTCCAAAATGTGCATGATACACTATCCTGACAAAACATCTGATCTTCTGTCTTTGTTGTTTCTGTACCAAAAAAACTACCACGAATATAACAGAGTGTGTCCGGGGTATTTATACAGCCTCTTGTCGCGGTGTAGAACAAATCTGAAAGAAGATTATAGGGTATCTGTATAATAATGTAATGAGTAAACCTCCCTATGTACGTATTGTACACACGAGTTGCATTAATGCGTGTTGTGTCTATATACCACCCATACAAAATAGGTGATAGACGGCAGGCTAAAAACTGTACGTGATGAGACGAAAATGGACGACAAGCGTGGATTCAGCACACCTGAATTGATAGGAAACATCAGATATGTTGAATTCCAGTGTTATTGCTATAGATGCCTCAAAACGGCGTCAGATTTATCCCCAAGTACCAAGACAAATAACCGTTTAGCACTTTTGAGGAGTTCGCCTGACCCCGACAGAATAATCTGGTAAACATATACGCTTTTCCGAGGATTCGAGGGCTGCAGGAAGTCGTCCTGTCACTGGTTTTGACGGGGACTGGAGGGGTCACGTTTTTGTTAGGAAAAATCTCCAACTACAGAATTTCGAACTCAGCTGGCTTCACCCCTCAGATGCCAAAATGGCCGGAAAGCGGACCTAATGACGTGAAACCCTGACATATGAGCAATTCATTCATATGAACAGAAAATTATTTTTCAATGACTCAGAAAACTGAACGAACGCAAAATGAAGAAATTGGAAGTGATGCCGATTGGACGCGTTCTCGTCACCGTCTGTAAATGTCAGTCATACAGCGCGATCTAATCACGAATTCCTAGCATTCTAAAGTAGCGAATTCCTAGCATTGGCCTCGTATTCATGATTCTGAAAGCCATTAGAGAATGCATTTTGTTGGATATCCTTTGCGTGGTTTTTCACGCTTTTTTTTTTTTTAAAACGAGAAATAACGAAAAGAGTTTGCGACAAGAATGTTACGAAACTAAAGTTTGGAATGATATACCATTCTTATTTCGGCTTATGTTAGTTGGAAAGGAAGATGTGCGCGATCAAGGGTGGGCGGAGAAGACATTCATTATCATGACAGCACGTGCCGAAGGATTGTTTCGTTTTAACCCTCTGCATACTACTCGGGGTGCATACACACCCATCTAGCTTTCAAGTCCGTATTATTCAGCACAGACTGCTCCGTGGTGGGTGGGGGACTGTGACACGCACGGCACTTTCCTTATTAATATAATATTTTGTAACGACAAACCCGCATCCCTCCAGTATGTTGCCTAAATAGCCAGTTCTACACAGGTACCAGTGCTTACAGGCCGGGCACCCCAAGTCGTAGAAGTAAGGTAAAACTAACGTGGTACAGAGAGGGTTAAGACGTATTGCCTGGTGTTTAGAAACTATTTACCTAACCCCTAACTCCCTACAGCGTGCGCGCTACAGCTATCACTGCCATATACAAAAAGACGAGGAAGAAGATGTGGTGTGGAGAGGCAAACAACGCTGGGAGAGGGTGACAGATCGCTGACCAGAAACCTTAAAACAGCTGTCTTGGAAAAGTGAAATTACAAAGCGCGGCAAGCAAAGGTGAGCCCAGATGTTCAGATATTATTAAAGACAACTTTGTGACGTGGTTACTCTAGAATTGGGTCCTCTTCACACCCACGAAATAGCCACAAAGATTTATTTTACCGTATATATTTTAAATATTTCAAAACCATCAACGAATAATGGCCGTCTCCGCCAACTTGCCTTCTACTTTCGATCTTCACCGAGCCCCGGGACCGGTTCGAGTGACCGGTCGAGAGAATTTTCAGTATTTGCAAAATACATTACGATCAACCATTTGAAGTTACTCGCCTCGGTTTTCGGCATGGGGGGGGTAAGTTGGTTTTAGTGGGGCTATGGAGAACTCGACAAAAAAAGAGGAAGGACCACCACCAACCAGGAACAAAACACACAAAACACACAAAACAAACAACAAAACCACACACAACACAACACACACAAGAGCCCAAGAAAATAAAATGGGGGAAGGGGTGAATAGATTTCGTCGACCTGACCGAGGAAACAGAGTTAAAGCCACCAGTCACTGCCTCTCTCTCTCTCTCCCTCTCCTCCCACCTCTCTCTCTTTTCTTCTCTGTACTGACGCCGTCATCTCTCTCTCCTCTTCTCTTCTCTCTCTCTCTCTCTCCCTCCCACCTCTCTCGCTTTCTCTCTGTACTGACGTCATCTCTCTCTCTCTCTCCTCCCACCTCTCTCTCTTCTTTCTCTCTGTACTGAGTCATCTCTCTCTCTCTCTCTCACTCTCTCTCTCTCTCTCTCTCTCTCTCCCACCTCTTTCCTCCCTCTCTCGGTCTGCTCGATGTACTGACGTCAATATCTCTCTCTCTCTCTCTCTCTCTCTCTCTTCCCTCCCACCTCTCTCGCTTTCTCTCTGTACTGACGTCATTCTCTCTCTCTCTCTCTCTCTCCGCCTCCCTCCCCACCTCTCTCTCTCTCTTTCTCTCTGTACTGACGTCATCTCTCTCTCTCTCTCTCTCTCTATCTCTCTCTCTTATCTCCTCTCTCCCTCCCTCCCACCTCTCTCTCTCTCTTCTCTCTGTACTGACGTCATCTCTCTCTTCTCTCTCTCTCTCTCTCCTCTCTCTCTCTCTCTCTCTCTCTCTCTCTCTCTCTCTCTTCTTCATCCCCCCTCCTTTTTTAAATAGAAAATACAAAACACTTTAGTTTCTTCCCAAAGAACGTAAAAGGATCTTTAGTGAGGCAGTGGCCAGCTAGGGAACACACAAGGAGCGAGCCGGCAGGCGAGATGGGCGGATGGAGGGCCCAGATAAACCACTGATCACAGTTTGACAAACCCTGCAGACGATCAAGTAGCCAGCCCAACCAGCTGAAAGTCTGTAACCGAATCATATCTTGTTGTTATCAAATAATCAGATCAAATGATGGGAAAAAAATACACATATGCCGATGCTGATCTCCGGCTTCTCCTCGACACAACGGACTGACTGCTATGTGTTTGTGTGTGTGCGCGCGCATGTTTTCTCTTCTATTTAATGATTTTTTCTATAATGACTGTTATAAAACACTTGGTGTTCTATACTGATGATATATATTTAGGCGTTGACAGTGTTAAGAAGCAAGATGTGACAGATTTACCGTAGCTGTTTCAAAGTAATCGATATCAATAGCCCCTTTTGTTACTTTATTTTGTCTGCGTATAAGAATAACACCGAACGGAGTTTCAATCTTGCCGAGGAATTACCTACTCTGCATAAAACGATCTACTTTAAATAAATAAAAAAAAAACAAACACCTAATATTCCCTTTTCAGACCCATGAAACTTCATTTCCCTTATCCTTCTTCTTCTTTTTAACGAACGCAAAACAAAGTATCGCCTTTTGGAGAAGCCAAGCTAAACGGAATTGATCAGAATCTGCCTCACTGAGCTGACAGTTCTCATTTCGTTGTGATGGAGAACTGGTTGCCAAGTGACACGCAAGATTTCTCAGTATTAGATAATTCAAAAGGCCGAAAGAGTTCAACCAATAAGAAGGAAGTTTACTTGCTTACTTGATTGTGATGAGGTAATATTAAAGTCCCTGACCATCACTGCTAACTCGCTTAAGACAAGATTTTTTTTCTTTCTCCCTTCTCTTTTCTGACCCCTTACTAACTCCAGGGAAGATTCAGAGTAAGGGAATTTGAAGAAAGTTGAATTCGGCAGATCGCCATTACAAAAGGTTTATTTTTATAATTAGTAAAAGTAATCAACTTAGTTCTCTGATTTTAATTACTTAAAATGTAATAGTAGTTGTCTCGTGTTCTGATTTCTTCCGTAGTGTTAAACTAAACATTTTAGGAGACTGGCACGAACGTGAGCGAAGATTTCAAAAATTAATTCATTCCATGGCGGCTGCTGTCCCAGACTTCGTCCAAAACGCCTTTGTTTCGTTCTTATCTTTATTACAGTTATTATCGGCACAGATTTTAAGAGATCTCGCTCACAGTCTCACGGGAATCTGAGTTCCGATTTCCGGTCGATACCGGTTCGGTTCGGTTTGGTTCGTGTTCCTGGCACGGTTTCCTCTTGGATCTTCCTCACCAGCCGGGCGTGTAGGATCACTGGGGCTTCTTCCCAATTCTATAGATGAAGATTGCAGTGGGGGATCTATTTACCTACCGAAGTCGAAAGTGCTGGAGCCGTCGTGGCGCAGGACAGGCAGCGCTGTCTAGCGGACACCTGTGGCTAAACGTAAAGATAGATAATAACTGCACAGCAGAAATGCGGATGCAGTCCGATAGTTATATCCTCCCCTGTCTTCCCTACTTCAATCCTAATGTCTTCTTTTCTATTTTTTTTTTTTTTTTTCTTTTCAACTTTATTTCCAGGCGACAGCAAACTGCGGATTCAGATGGAAGATTGGGGCGGGAATCACTTTCATGCGGAATACGAGTTCTTCCGGGTGTCAAGCGAGAAAGATCTCTATCGTCTAAAGGTGCGGAACTACCACGGGACCGCAGGCGATTCGCTGACGTCGTACTGGGAGAACCACGACGGTATGGCGTTCAGCACCAGCGACCGGGACAACGACGGCCGTTACTATGACAACTGCGCGGAGTACTACCAGGGCGCCTGGTGGTTCAACAACTGCTTCGACTCCCACCTGAACGGCCGGTACTACAAGGAAGGCGCTCACAATAACTACTTCGTCCGTAACGGCATTCAGTGGAACAGCATCCATCTACACTCGTCTCTCAAGTACGCGGACATGATGGTCAAGCCGGCGGACGTCGTCTCCAATGAGGTGTGACGGGGCCGTCGGGAAGTCCATCGTCACGAGTATTGCTGTGACTTAATACTTGTCACTCAGGAAATGTGCATTTGGTTTTAGCTCCAAACCGGACAGCAACAAAACATCGCCTGGAACTTAAACGACGGTTTTTCTTTTAAAAAATTATGACAAATCTTAATTATATTAAGAAACGATAAACGAGATTTTAAAAATAATAACAACAACAACAAAAAGATAGAAAATTTTAAATCACGCAGAGGCTGAGCATCACAGACCGACACTCAAACAAGATACATGTAATTTGTATATCCAAAGATATTAATACTTCAAGAACTAATGTATTGAAACAATTTGAAGATACGGATGCTAAGTAGGTTGGCCATATTTACCCTCTCATTGCATTATTTTAATTTGTTTTCTGCTCAAAACAAAAACTTTGTGGAACTAAAAAGTTTTGATCCAGAACAATATAAAACAAACAACAACAACAACAACAGTAACAACAACAACAACAAAGTCGTATAGGTAATTTTCCTATAACGCAAAAGTTTTGTTAACCAAAAGTTTGTGGTATCTTGTTTGTAACCACACCAGATGACGAGTTTGTCATTAGTAAGGATCATATAATCTCTTCGGATAATTAACATTTGCTTTTTAAGTTTTCATTATTTCTCCTGTTTACCGGATACTCTTTTGCTGCATAGTGAGAAGGAAAAAAAATGAGAATTGGTGAGATTTTTAGAATGAGACCCGGACTCAATCAGTAGCGGCCGTCTCGATATCGCCGTGTTTCGATTCTGATCAAACGAGAAGCTAGGATAGAGCCGAACTCATTATACAGGTATCGTGAACGGGAGGTTACGGAAGCCTGTTTCCTTACACAGGACGAGGCGGCTGTTAACGAACCGGAACATGTGGCAGAAATAGCATTCATTTTAATTTACCATCATAATGTATCATGTATGTTTTCATTTCTTGAATACAAACTAGACATTTTAGCTTTTGACTTTCTCGTTTTTCCTATTGTTTGCGCTGCCATCGAAGTCTGCATCTTGTTTAGCGATGAAAAAATAGAAAGACTGCAATTTCCTGTATTAACTAAAAGAAACCTTTTGTCAATAATTCGTCCTGATTATGACGAAACTTATAACAAGTTTGTTTTTTTTTATTTTCGCCTATTTCATCAAAATGATCAATTATTTGATATAAAACACACGTTTTCACGCCCCCCTTTTTCCCCAGATTAGCAGCTACAGCAGATCAGACGGGAATTCGTCATCCTCGGTTTAATCAGTGTTTTCGACACGGTCAGTTGCCTAAGTGTATTTACATACCTGTAATCTGTTTCATCTGGAGTTCTATATGTGACGAATGTGAAGAGAGGTGTGGTATATAAGACCTATGTATCACTTATTATAGATTGCTGCCAAATGAATATTTTTGAGGATATGTTTAAATTTAAAGGTGACTGAAGACATTTCGATGTCAAGATCTCTAGTTCGCGAGAGCCACGAGAGAAGCGATTCCGGTGAGCTTCGTTGGCTTTCCCCTGTGATATCTGAGAGGCCGGGCGACGGTGCTAAGATCAAGGGATTTCCAGAGAGAAAGCAAAATGACTGCAGCAGTCTAATTGATACGCCTACAGTTTATTGTATCATTGAGCCATCTGAATGGCTGCGGAAAGACGAAACAGTTGTCAAATATAAAAAAAAAATATAACATTTCGAAGAATGAAAGTCGATCTTTATTGAATACTGTAAAGGGTTAGCTTCTTCCATGCCAGAACATTTAAAAGCTGCTAACAAGGTTAAAGATGGTTGCAATAAATATAAGCACTGTGAAAGAATAATTCTTTAAAGCCGGTAGTCTTCGTGCCTCAGTAAACAGTCCATAGTTAGCGCACGAAAGAGGAGACATTTACAACCCTTCATCTTCTGTCGTATTTTCCACACAAGAAAGCATCAAGTGTCACACACCTTACAGGTGTGTAAACTGTTTTGTGAACCAGCTCTGTCGAAAGTTTGATTATTCTGAGGTTGTTAGGTACGTTTTGATTCGCCGTTCTTACTTCTTACACGAAGAATTATAAGCTGTGGCTCATTTTTATCGCATTATTTCTTCCTGCGCCACAAATTAATATTGCCACAGTAATTCTGCGCGGATTGAAGGGTAGCGCTGCTGGGTAGGTGGGTGGCTCGGGTGGGATCCCAGCTGAAGACGCCACTCGATTTGACAAACTAACGGCAGTTCGGTTTGGATTTCCTCCAACGACACAGTTCTGGGCTCACTTCTAAACAAGCAGAGACCTTTTCCAATGTGTGCACCAGCGAGGAGAGGTGCAGAGTTCCATTGGTGTTCTTGTATAGAATATCACCCAGCTTCAGCTTTAAATTTTCCAAACTGCATACGTTGGTGACTAGTCTGGCCAGCGCTGTGACAGAAGGCGCGGTCCTCAGAGCACCGACAGTCGGGGCGAAGTCGGTACTTGCGACTTTAAAAGTGACATCTGACTGACTTGGCTTTGTCTACACCGGGTCAGCTTCACTCCTAGGTACAAATTGTCGCTCGACGGTCCAGTGGCATCGGATGATGGTTTCAGATGAAAGTTGGTTCGTTTTGATTAGGTTTACGTATACAGCGCCGTCGAGAAGGGATATGCTGTGTAGCGCGACCTCTATGGACGCGGCAGCATAATAGTGTCTGGAGGGATAATAGTTGGCAAAACTGGACTGTACTGCTCATTTTTAAAGGTTTTCTGACTGGTCAGAGGTACAGTGATGAGACTCTGACACCGACAGTCCTGCGCCTTCATCAACAACCGGCACCAGGGCTACGTTAGGCCTACATAGGACTGGCTAGCCATGTTCCCAAATCTCCTAGATCATCTCTTGCAGACGTCTCGGAACCGCTCTCCACACAACCTACATGATCCGGAAATTAATGGTTTCTTAGTTTCAGCCGCCATCTGTTCCTTCGTTGTATGAGCCATTTCTAACGACAAAAAGCTTGTTACTGACGTAGAAAACCCATTCATGCATATTCTCTTTCCACAGAAGTAAATGAAATTGTCAGGGCTTGACCGGTGTTAGGCCAAATAAAGCTCCTCGGCGGATCTTTTGTTTTAATTTGTACAACACACAGACACTAAAAGAAATCCAGTCAGACAATTTTCTTCAGAGGAGCCAGGGTTACAATTTATCGACCGATTTCTGGTTCAGCAACTATTCATTCCTTCCGTCTACCGTAATTCGGCTCCCCTGAAATGTTACTTAGATCCTTAACGTGAAGCTGGGGCTCACTTAGAAATGCGCTAAATGATTTAAATGAGATTGTAAGATTTTTATATCAGTCGCAAACATTTCGATATAATAAAAATATCAAAAATAAAATCATTATATATATAGTACATTTATACTTAAGCAGGGTGGGTTAATGAACCAAATAATTCCGAGGTATCTTAAATGTGATATTCCTAGATTATGCAAATATTATATACTTTTTTCCTTAGTCAGTTTTCTGATGTTTGTTGATAAGACAGATCCAAGCAATAATTATTTTTTGAAATATAATAAAATTCTGAGTAAAAAATCAGCAACAAAAAATAAAACAATGAAGGATTTTGTTTTTCTTCTAATGGATCGACAGAAAATATTTCTTATGTAGATCTTGCGTACTCATACTGATTCTCTGCATTGTGAACTCGCAACCGCCACCTAGCGATTGATGGCGCAGAGTCCACAAACTCTGTGCCATAAAAACGCACGATCAAGGCTCAATTTCTAGGAGCCACCCGTGAATTACATGTTTTAAAAAAGTCTATTTTAAACGAGCTGGTTTATCGAGGCCCTAACTCAAACGTACATAGACCGTCGTGTTAAAGGCGACGTTTAATCTTTCGGCTCACGAGTTAAGAGATGGAAATTAATTTTCTGAATTCTAACAGACAAAAAAAGAGTTTGATGACAGTGTTTTGCCGAAGAGAAACGCCAAAACGTTTTTGCTGCCATTTTACTACCTTGACAAAACTTTCACCCAAACAAAGCAGGCAGGTGTAGGTGTAGTTGTGTGTGTGTGTGTGTGTGTGTGTGTGTGTTACATAGTAAGAATAGATGCGATGCTATCTTTGTATACCAGAAATACTTAGGTTTCGGATTTCTTTTTTTGTTTCTTTCTTACTTACAATGTTATTTTCGTTTAAAAAGTGAACATTTGTTAGGTTTACTGAGAGAGAGAGAGATGGAGAGAGTGAGAGAGAGAGAGAGAGAGAGAGAGAGCGATGGAGAGAAAGAAGAGAGAGAGAGATGGAGAGAGATGGAGAGAGATGGAGAGAAGAGAGGGAGAGAAAAAGAGAGGGAGAGAATGGAGAAAAGAGAGAGATGGATGGAGAGAGATGGAGAGAAAGAGAGAGAGAAACGTGTGTTTAGACTGCGTACTTCTCTTCGTCGTCGCCTTTGAGTTCTCTGGTTTTTTGTGTTTAAATTATCCAGGGAATTGCTCAGTACATGCATCTGCCCACAACTACAAAGAATTATTTATATATCTGACGGAGATCCTTGGAAAATAAGATATATATTTTTAGCATTTGCTCTCGTTGACCATTCCATGTGAATGTATCTTTCTTTTACTTTTTCCTTATATCTGGAAGATTTTGAGATGAAGAGGACTTCTGTTTTTTTTGTTTTTTTTTAAAATTCACGTAAAGAAAATTTTATTGCGCATTCAAACGATCTGGATGGAAGACGCCGGATGCAGCGCTGATCCGTGCCGTAGGTAAGTGTCTAGAGATCTTCGATGGATAAGGAAACCTGCCCAGTATTTAGCAAAGGAGATAATGATTGTCCGTTTCCTTTGTTTCGCGGAGAGTGAACAAAAAAGGTCGACAAGCGCGCAGTCCATATCGGTAACGTGGCAGCTACTCGGGGTTGAATGTCGCCGTAAATCTCTAATGGGGCCGGGAAACGTGAGAGCTCAGGTGAAATTTTCATAGACTCGCGGACCATGTCGAGGAGTTGGTTCTCTGCAGGGTCAATGCTACGCTACGAAGCAACATTAGCAGTCTCCGAATCTTTGCTCGAATTCCACAGACCCCTGCTTCAACGTCGTCGCTAAGCATCAGGTATATGAAGGCGATTAAATATTTTGCCTGGACGATTTGCTTTATTGCAAAATTAATTTTAGCTTCAGGGAGGAAAAAACTGTAAAATTTGTGAAGAAAGTTTCAAAAACAAGACGCGGAACTCTTCCCTAATTGAGTTTCATTCTAGGGACAAAACCAGCAGCCAGATGCTTCAACTAGAAAATTTCTCACCAGGGGGCGCGGGAGGGGGAGAGCGGATATTTCCATTCCCCCTAAACTTCGTCTATTTCAATCATTGAGAAAATTGCTAGTTCCATTACTTTGCGCAGACGACACTTTCGTTGAGTAATGACGTCTTTTCAACAGAATATTAGCCACTTAATGGAAATGTCTAGACTGCCATCGCACAAACAATAAAGAGATTTAGATGACAAATCTTTTTCCTCTCTCTCTCTCCCTCTCTCTCTCTCATATATAATTGGTACTGATGGCGGCGTCGACTTTTCGGAGTATTCACACTATGGAATGTTTGGCTCACATCTTTATTTTCCAAAGCAAATTACTGCTAACTGGTTTAACTCCTAATCTTTTTGCCATTAGTTTTCTGTTTCTTGTATACTCGTTTCTTTTTCGATTTTCATGTTGTTGTTTTTGGCAGGTTGGTTTATATATATATATAATATATAGTTTATTTTCTTCATTTTTGTTTTTCGCAGAGTATTATTTCTCCCTGACACGTTTCTTTCCTTCCAGAATGAAATACAGATTAGATGTTGATAGACGAAATTTTTGTTTTGCGATCGCCATGACACTAATCACGTGACTGACGGCGCGGTAACGACATATTCAGTCGCTACTTACAGAAGAGTGCGGATAACACAAAGATTTTTCAATATAATGAGTTATGGGCATGTAGTAAATTTTTCCATTTTACTTTCCATTATTCAACTCTGTGGCAGTGACTGAAGCGAAGCTGATTTTATAATTTGGTAAAAACTAAAGATCATCGAACGTCACGTGTCAATAAAAGTTGCACTTTGTTGTTTTGACGGTCATGCGATAACAAGAAGTAATTTTTTAAAATTGTAAATGTTCACGATAAAAATTTACCTTTCCTCCAATTTGTAAAATTGTTTGTTTGTTTTTTTTTTGTATTTATTTGCACTAAAACCTTAGGACAAATGACTAAAGCAATTTCTTTTGTATATATATATATATGCTTTTTTCAGTATCTCAAGATACTGTAGATAGCTAGCAGTGAAGTTGGGGGATTTTAACCACGAATCCGCCGGTTGCTCATCCACGTGTGCTACCAACAGCCGGAGATTCCTGGTTAAAATCCCGGCGTCAGCGGTCTTCATTATCAGCCAGAGATACTGAAAAAAAAAAAAAACAACATATACACACACACATCACTCTGCTTATGACAAAAAGTACTAACTCAGTTACACGTATTGCTGTTAGTTCTGTAGCAAAAACACCAATCTCTTTTGTAGCTAGAGATTTTCTTTTGTCGCCATCATAGTCTACGTCACTGGTTACGCATCCAGGCTTGGCTTTTTAACAGCCTCAGATGCAGAAATGAAATCTTCTTCTTCTTCTTCGATCACTCATTTCATAAGAGTGGGATGCGTCGCACCGTCGTCACGCGCACTCTGGCCCAGCGCATCCGTCTTCAGCAGCGGTTTGTTCTTCTGACTTTTCCTTGTCATAGGAGACTTGCCTCTGTCATGGCTACAGAGCCTCCCCCGACATTGGTTCCTCTCTGTCTGAGTGCCTACACAGGCCACTCCACAGCAGCAACTGGAGCGATGCCAGTAAAGTACCTCGCTCAAGGGTTACAACAATGTGCCGGCAGCGGGAATTGAACCCAGGACCCTTAGGTCCTGAAGCCAACACACTCACCACTGAGCCACAGCGCCCGAGAAGGCTCGCTAACAATAGCCAGTTGAATAAACGGGAAACGTGGTGTGTTGACCGTTAAAGAAGAAGAAGACAAGAAATCTTTTGTGTGTGCAATTTGTTTGCTATGCAACCTTTCTTCTCCCTGGTGCGGCGCGTCCGTGGACGGTTCTTAGCTGAAGCGCTGAGTGACAAAGTTCTACGTGTTTTGTAAACACGGCCTCAAGTCGGCAGAGGACACGCGATCAGTGGTCTGGGTCCACACGAAAGTCCAGCCATGTTCGGGCGAGCGGTTCAGGGATTCTCCCAGATTCTTTGGCCTCTTAGTAAGCAGTGGAGAGTCTGCTGGCGCCCCTTTGGCTTTCTGCCCTGTTTGGAATACAAAATCAGAATCGATCGAATTACATTTATTGAATATGTGAAGCAATTAATTAAAATTTGCTTTTCCACTTCTTGTCGTCCATTAATCACCAGTTTTAAACAATTTGTGAAGTCGGCCCCTGAACATAAACCCGTTAATCCTTAAATCCCACCATTATCTACTATCTTAGTCACGGATGCTTATCAAGTTTCCGCCTGGTCATCTCTTAGAAAAAAATATCTTTGTACTTAAACAATTCTAAATTTTACTTATCAGAAAACAAAAGTCTGTTTCCAGTTTTCATTGCTCCTATTTTTTGTTGTACCCTTGTCTTAAAAATGGCTTTATCACTGCTACTCCCACATAAAGACCGCGATTCCTCGAGACCCTATCCACAACCAACCCGCTCACTCTCTCACTGATTATCTTGGGCGGTTTCTTTTGATATTCGTAGCTTCTCTCTGATTTAATAACCCTACACTACTCACTCTCTATTAAGTCCCTCTTTTTTGTACGCCCTTTCTACCCGATGTTGGTTCGTGAGCCCTATTATTTATTATTATTATTATATTATTATTATTATTATATGATTATTATATTATTATTATTATTATTAATTGTTGTTGTTGGTGTTGTTTGTTGTTGTTGTTGTGTTGTTATTTATATTGTTTTATTGTTGTGTTGTTATTATTATTATTATTATTATTATTATTATTATTATTATTATATTATTATTATTTATTATGATTATTATTTTATTATGTTACGAGTCCCAGGCACCCCCGTGCAGCAGACCAAATCAAATGCACTTAAATTATTAATTTCCGTCTTCTAATTCTTACAATATTATTGTTTTGGCGTTTAATATATCGCTTTCCTTGTGTATGCAGTTAGAATGCACACATATTTCTGTTATGCAAATAAATTTCTGCTTTTGATTCTTCCGTTTTGTTTCCATTACTGTATATAATAGATCTGACTGTTAAAGTCGTAAACAGAAAAGCTATCTAGATCATATGAAGGCAGCAGTAATATGTATTTAAAATAAACCTAAAATAATTCATATTGTTTCTTTTAACCCGAACATATGATAATTACTTGTCTAAACAGATTCAACAACAACAATAAAACAAATAATAATCAGACAGATTACAACATGTAAATAAATAGTTTTATAAATATACACTGCAGCTATCCATTCCTGGCATAAACGACAAAATAAATTACAAACGAATACAGTTTTATTAAGAGATGACTTTCTGATTCATCATCAGGAGGCTGCTCTGCCTGTGTTTCAGGACGAGAGCCCTGCTAGAACCCTTCATCTGACGATTTGAGGAGAAGCCGGAGAGCTCGGAGTACTGTGATACAATATTAAACATTTCTGTGAAACGGCCAAATATTCCCGGCTACAAGATCGACGCGCAGTTTCAGCACCAAAAGTTATTAAAGAACGGATGTATCTCAGTATCTTGGAAGAATTTCAGAAATAGCTTTGAATTACCACAACAGAAATATAAAAGAAACGGGGTAAATTGGTATAGATTGCAAATAACGTGATAGAATCGGAGCTTACGTGTAAAAAATTTACGTTCAATAGAGCGGTCACGTGATGATATGGTACACTGTGATTGGTTGTCACGCAAACAATCAGACAGCGTCACACCTGCAGAAGGACTATAAAAGTAAAAGTATAGGCAGTGATGCCATTGTAGTATAGATTTTAGAAAGAAAATATCACATGACAAGCCTGTATATAAATTAAGGTTTTGGCTGGTGAAGGCTACTTCGAGCAGCAGATGGAGTTATATTCAAAACTGAGGGGGATACATGAAACTGGTACTGTTGACAATAGAGGAAGTCGAAGAGGAAAACCCGAACTCTCCTCCAAAAGTGATGTTAAGTACCTCAGAATATGTCCTCTACGTCGTGACGTCGAGTCAGTAGAGATGTTGCAGATGACCTGGCTGCGAGTACGAGCGTAGCTCAAACTTGTTTTAATGGATGTGTAGCTGTCCAAAACCTTAGCTGAACGAAGGCAACCAAACGGCGAGGCTGAAATGAAGCAGTGAGGTGACCAAACGTGGAAGAAGTTGCACTTAACAAATGAATCCATGTCTGAGCTGCTTGGCAATGATCAATGGCAAGTTTTTCGAAGGCGAACCGGCGATCGGTATAGCAGTCAATGTATAACCGCTACAGTGAAGCATTGGGAAAGGTAGATTAAAAATACAAGTGTGTAATTGCATATAAACCAAATTGTTGGAGATTTGCATAAAGTTAAAGATATGCCGACAGGTGAAATCCGGGTCATGCTATTCTCTCAGGAAGACATCTTATTGGGCGGCGATTTATCTTCCAGCATGACACTGACCCCAGACATACGGATAATCTGGTAGAAAACTATCTGGAACCTAAAGAAGTGGGTGGAACACTCACAAAGAGGCTTTGGCATGCAAAAGGTCCTGATATGAGCGACAGTGAGAGCGTATAGGGGTTATATGGTTACTGAGAGAGTCATTTGGCAACCAAACACTTTGTGAATGAATTGTAGAAGTTGCTACATGTTACTTGGAACAAATTTCCACAGTCAGACATCATCTGTATGGGAGCGTGAACACAGGTGGGTGTGCTCTCTCCTCTCTCTCTCTCTCTCTCTCTCTGTAATAACGTCATCTCTCTCTCTCTCTCTCTCTCTCTCTCTCCTCTCTCTCTCTCTCTCCTCTCTCTCTCTCTCTCTCTCTCCCCCCTCTCTCCCTCCCTCCATATATACAAGCATACAGCAAAAGGCTTGCATACCGATCCTAATTCACAGTACAACATATTCATTTTGTTTGTACATTTTCTGTAATAATGCAAGGTGTGTTTATTATATACGTCCATTATTATTTACAATACTTTATATAATTAAACTAAAATCCTGTTCATATTTTAAAAAATCGCATACCGTGATATATATAAATATGTACACTGCTTTTATATAAATATTTATATAAAGTTCCATTAATTTTAAGCATTCAACAAAAATAAATTGTACAAAAATAATTTCAAAAATTCTTGCCATTATGCCAACCTCCATAATTTTGTATGAAAAGTTCTCGATTCAATAATTTGTATTACTTTCCTGGACATTCAAGAAAAAATACCGTGTGAACAAATGTTCAAGCTCCATCAACTAGCGGCATCCGTTTACTCCATAATCCGACATCGGCTTCATTACCGGTTCATATGCTTCATATTTCCGGTTTTGTAGCAAAGTCGGGCGCGAAAGCCCAGCTTCCTGCAGAACTCGCAACCTTACGTATCTCTCCAACTTCGTGTTTTTAAAACTACAAACACTGGCGGAAATACCGGTTGAGTTACGCGGTTGCCTAAATTGTTAGGAGATTTTTTTTTTGGAAGGAAATTGTATTCTGATGTTTTTCTACCTAAAACATTAATATTCTTTTAAAACAGAAAACTGCTCGCGAGCTTACCGATGGCGCACGTTAATATGGTTCGTTCAGGTGATACATTTAATGAGCTGGATAATATGAACGGAAATCAAAAAGAAAACACGTGCACAAACCTTTTCACTATTAAATCCAGACTATATAATTTTGAAAATTATTTAAGTTATAAAAAAACAATAATCAGGTTACATTTATTCCATATGAATTTAGTTATGAATAATCAGATGTGACGTCTTAGCTAAGATCTTTGCATCATATTCTTTTTTTTTTAGAAAAGGTATTAAAAAAGGACTTTTGTGTCCACACATCGCGATTATAATCATTAATTAATTTTTCTAACACATTTCCCTTTTCTGAGTGTGGAAGACGAGAAAAACATTTTTGGGTTTTTATCATAGACCAAAAGAGTCTTGAATAATACAACAAATGATACCTCAGAGAGAACAAAACAGAAAAAGAATTGTATTTGTCCTGTTTTCATTTTATAAGCTTAAACTTTTACGTCTGAGTCGGTCGGTGCTAATCCTTTTTCACTGATCTTAATAACAATTATATCTCTTTCTTTCAATAAATGTGTTTAAGGTATAATGCGGCGGTGTCCGGAGTCCACCCACACACAATAGAACCGGACCGTGTTTGGTGATGTGGTTTATCTCTGTCCAAAGTGGGTTTCTCCCGGGTAACTCTGATTTCCCTGATTACTAACCACAAAAGTTTCTACTGAGCTATTTATTATTCCCTGCTGCAGTCGGTGGTACTCGCCAAACTCTCAAACGAAATAGCAGAGAGACACTCTACTAATAATTACAAAATACCTCTTTCCTTTAGTCGGTTTCGCGCGTACAAAACCACGGCTAATAAACAGGCCTTCGGCCAAGGCTGAGCATTATTAAAATGATCTACAAACAAAAATTATCTAATTTTAAAGACCTGTCAAGTGCCCTAAAAAATGATCATAAGCCCGGGGCTATCTTTGACTATGTCCACCTCACGGTTTGGTTATCTCTTTTGCGAGATTCATTGTTCACTTATTTGCTACTTTCCAGTTTAATCATAATAATCTAGGATATAATAGAAAAACATAAATTATATGTTCATATTCTGTCAAAAAATAAGCGGAATATAAAATTCAGGATCTCAGTCCAAATTGCCAAATTCCCGAACAAATTTGAGCCCCAAACTGAAAATTGGAAATGTTATAAAATGTCAAATTCAAACCGGAAATCATGGTTATCCCCTAAGCCAGGGGTTCCAAAAGCCCATGTCCTAGAGATCATATCAACGTATTTAGACTGAGATTAGATTAAAAGAAAAAGTCTAGAAAGCTTTTAAGACTGAAAAATAGACAGGGATGCTGCTTGTTGGCTGTGAAAATGTGAATAAATGGTCCAAATACTCCAATCAAGTTGAGGAAGCAATGGTGACTGGGAAATGTCAGTCTTCTGGTGTGGACTGCATAGGATCTTCAAAAAATTGCTGCATTCGGGTTGATCTGTAGACAACGAATTCGGAGGTCTGCACGTGGGCAAACTATGAAACCATTCTGTGATCTGATGGACGTTATTTAAAACGATCCTCACCTCGTTCTTCAAAACAAACGAGAAGAAGGTCGATTTTCTTACTTCCTCGAAGGTTAGATATTTACCGGATACCGGGTGATGGTCAGCACGCACTGATTTATACTGTCTCGCGTTGACCAATCAGCCGTAACGTTTAAATCAGTCGGCGAATCAGACACAAGTTATAAACACGGCTAAGAATAAAAGTTATTCATTGATCTCAGACGTTAAATTACTGATTTTCACCTGAAAGATTTCAAAATCTATTCCTCCTGTGACGTCTGTTGTTTGAAAAGAACGCCAGTTAGCAAGACAGATACCTAACCTAACTAGTGTAAGAGAACAGCAGCATGTTATCGGCATCTTGGCTTCTTAGATAGAGAATGTGCCACTTAGGATAAAGTTGGTTCCAAAACTATTTGTTGACGGCTGCGTGGTGCCGAGTTGGCGGAAAGGCAGGGTGTGGCGAACAAGAAGTCTTTCATTAGTTCTATAAACTGAAGTAACCGACTAAACTTGTTTTGAGCAGAATTCAAATGAGTAAAAATTTAGTATGTTTAGCTCAGATGGTTGTCGTATGGCATAATGCAACTTAAGAAAATACCAATCAATTTTCTACAAAGAAAATGCCTTACTTTAAGTTTGTACGATGGCCAAAAGTGTTGGCTGGCCGCATTTTTTTTTTTTTTTTTGAACATTTAATAAATTCGGATTCAAAGATGTAGAAAAGAATTCTGATTAAAAGTGTTTGGAACAGTATGGAGGCTAGTATGTGAGTTCAAAGCTGCCGATTATTATACTTAAGAGATGCAGGCAGTGATGTAGCTATGATTTTGGCCTACTTTGGTACTGAAGTTATTTGTACTTTTTTAAGGTGTACAATTACCTTTGAAGGTAACAGTGCTTCGTATTTCATGCAACATCTTGCAAAAATATGAATGTTTGATCATTGGCTATAAAATAAGTTTTTACATTGTGTTGAGAACTTTACACACCTCCGTACGATCCAAATCCGTTGGTTTAGTCAAATATCTACAAACCATCAACTGTACAAATATTTATTGTAGCCAGTGTATGCGTGCTTAAAATTATATACACTAATAAAGTGAAAATTAGATAAAACTGTCAGAAAATAGATTCTTAACATCTACTGAATTACAATGACTCGGCGAGCCTTTTACCAAGAAATCCATGTGTGAACATATCCGATTCACATATCTCCCGGAAATTTCTCAAAACATTTTACATTATTTTTAGTGTTTACTATTTGAGTCTCTTGTTGATGTTTGATGCTTTTAACTCAATTGGTTTCGGGTTAAATTTTTTTTTAAAAAATAATAAAATGAGAGAGGATTTAATCCTTGCTCGAACTTTATAATAATTTATTCAATTAAGTTTTTTGTTGTCTCCCGCTTAATCAAACAACCGAGATTAAGTCGTCGTGCTCTTCAAACTGGATCTTTCGGATCCTTCTGCAAACTGCCCGTCTTTACGGCGGTTAGAGAGATGGGTGGAGGAAGAAGTTAAAGGCGATCTCTTCTGAAACCCTGCAGGGATCTTGAAGTTCTGGTCACGGGTTACGTAATGACGGTGTCCCCGGTGCTTCCGGCAAAGTGCGATTTATCCTATCCATTAAATGGAAACGATAAGTTTACAAAAGAGTCGTCACCAGTTATAATTTTGATGAAAGAGCATCCATAAGCAACTAGCTGGGTGGTAAACCTTAAAAGAGTTGCTGTTTTTTCTGGGAAGGGGGTAAAAGTGAAGAAGATCCGGACGACTCGAACCAAGGTAAATTACTGCCTGATTAAGGGAAGGGAGACGAATCTGGTCAGCTTCTAGTTCATAACTGTTTTCGAGGCCACTAAGTCATAACAAAAACATCAATCTACACAAAGACTGTCTCCATTCTGTATTCTTTACTTTCCATTTTCTATTCGTAATGCTGTTTCTTCAAAATTGAGACTTTCATTAAATCAATATTTCGGTTCACAAAATACCTATATATAACCAACCCTGGAGCGCGCAAGTCGTGCGCGGTTTACCGACAGAAATCTTCTTTTTTCTTAAATTAAAGTTAGTTTTGTGAATATAAAAACGTACTGACGTCATCCTAAGACGGTACTGCACGAACAAAATAAGTGCTTATCAAACAAACAAACAAAGGTGTTTTATTCCTAGAAAAATAAATTGCACACATCATTAATCTGGTGATGGTTTTAGTTCGCTGTTGTGTTAACGTAGCAGATGGGGCAGCAGTACGGAGACTAGGGTGGTTATTGGTGAGGAGAGGAAGGCGAGAGAGAGAGAGACGAGAGAGAGAGAGAGAGAGAGAGAGAGAAGAGAGAGAGAGCGGACGTCAGTAGAGAGAGATGAAGAGAAAAAGATAGACAGAGAGAAGAGAGAGATGAAGAGAGACGAGAGAGAGACGAGAGAGAGAGAGAGAGAGACAGAGAGAGATCGTTCATCGAATTTCGATGAAGGCTGAACACAAAATAAGAGGGGAAAAACAACAAAAAAGAAACAGAGAGGCATCGACCGTTTAAGATGTTAACAAAGGTTCATCTTCTTCGATCACTCATTTCATAACAGTGGGATGTGTTGCACCGTCGCTATGCGCACTCTGGCCCAGCGCATCCGTCTTCAGCAGCAGTTTGTTCTTCTGACTTTTCCTTGTCATAGGAGACCTGCCTCTGTCATGGCTACAGAGCCTCCCCGCCCTTGGTTGTTCCTCTGTCTGAATGCCTACACAGGCCACTCCCCAGCAGCAACTAGAGCAATGCCAGCCAATAAAGTTCCTTGCTCAAGGGTTACAACAATGTGCCAGCAGCAGGAATTGAACCCAGGACCCTTAGGTCCTGAAGCCAACACACTCACCACTGAGCCACATCGCCTGGCAACGAAATTTCTAAGGAATGGCTTTTTTTTTGCACGTATTTTCTACTATCTGATAAATGAGAGATAACGGTTTAACTTTTTTTTTTTGCATATATTTAAGTGAACTTTACTCTTCCAACATTTACCTGTAAAACGGTTTAAAATAAGTTGTTCGCGAGTAGACCTTGCGCATGGCGACCGCAGCGCTGTCCGAAACCCTCTGGCTAGTGGACCCCGGTGTCCAGGAGATGCCAACTCGTTATTGCTGCGGGTGCATTAAGAATAAGAGAGATCTCAAGACGTCTGGTGATGATTCTTTTCTCATTCAGTGTTCCGGGGTTTGTTGGTATATAAGCAGTCATCTGCCTGTTTTTGACTCTGCAGTCAGACCTCCGCCGTCTGCCGTTCGACGGTTAGTTTAGTAGACTTTAAGGGCATCAGGGTGAGACAATCGAAGAAACCCATCTTGTCTCTCCCCCCCATCATTTATCCTGCAGTAATGCGATCAAGTAAACGATCTAAGGATCGATCTTCAACCCGGGAGAGCGAAAAGGTCCCCGCGGCGAATGAAACCACGGTGCATTTAAACTCGGGCCTCCGAAAACAGGGCAAGAAAGGGAAAGAAAAGGAAGATAGAAGGGGTCGTTTAAAGACCGTTAGATGTGGAAAATCGCCATCGATGCCAGTGATTTCCTCCGATTTGCATACAGATTCAGATAAAGTGGAATAGCAGCGACTCCACTCGTTAAAGTTATTGATTCTGGAGATTTTCTAATTGTTTTTTTTTTAATTGTAAATAAAAACGTCATTCAGGTCTTCGTTTGGAGAGACCAGGGAAGACAGGACAAGGTTTCTGTTGCAGGGAAACGTTGAAAAAGGAAGGGCGTTTCGCTCTGACGACTTCAAGTTTTTAATCTGCTGGGCTTTTGTTTTTGTTTTTTTTTATAGTACAAAATATGCAGCAAATGAAATATTATGGGGCATTTCGTTGAAATATCAGGTTGTATGCAGTATTCATGTAAAACCAAAAGAAAAAAAGCGATTTGTTAAAAAGTAGAACCTTCCTATTCTGTTTATGGCATTTCCTACAGACCAGTGTCTTCTGCTCGTTGTAATTGTAGGGGCGGATGCGTCAAAGGGCTGCTACTTGGAATCTTGGGCAAAAAGGAAAAAAGAAACACATTTCAGGAAGTATGGAGTTTTATTAAAAATTCCGTGAAACTGAGAGGAGAGAGAGAGAAGAGAGAGAGAGAGAGAGAGAGAGAGAGAGAGAGAGAGAGAGAGAGAGAGAGAGAGAGGAGAGAGAGAGAAGATGACGTCAGACAGCGAGATATGACGTTAGTACAGAGAGAGAGAGAGACATGATGACGTTAGTACAGAGAGAGAGATGATGGACGTTAGTACAGAGAGAGAGAGAGAGAGAGAGAGGAGAGAGAGAGAGAGAGAGAGAGAGAGAGAGAGAGAGACATGATGACGTTAGTACAGAGAGAGAGAGATGATGACGTTAGTACAGAGACATGATGACGTTAGTACAGAGAGAGAGAGAGAGAGAGAGAGAGATTGATGACGTTATTACAGCGAGAGAGATGATGACGTCAGTACAGCGAGATATGACGTTGGTACGGAGAGAGAGAGGACATCCTGGTTTGGCATTTGCCATCTTGCGCGCGCACACGTAACACACCGCCACCCACACACAGACGTATTTTCTAAAACAAACAGAGATCCTGTGAAATGTTATTCGACACTAAGAGAGAAGAAAAAGCGCTTTCTTGTTTACTATGGTGGTGCGGTTATATTTGGTACCAATTAGCAGTCTTTAATGAATGACTGGTCAAGGTCTCGTTCCCTGCCTCTCCCCCATTTTGAAAACAGTACTTCTGCTCGGCTTCATCAGGTCGGCACTTCTAATTAGTCAGCCTGAAATAATACGGTCTGGAAGCGAATTCAAAGAAAACCCGTTTGAAAGAAGTCTCTTTGTTCTCCCCGTGGATGGATTAACTGTATTTTTCAGAAAAAAGACTTGCTGGATGTGTTCCGTCACGTTGCCATCGTAGAATGGAGATTCCCGAAAGTTAGGAACAAGGATAAATGAGCGGGCAGCTGATCTAAAGTAATGATGGTGATTGTATTGGACCAATTTCCGCCAACACACGCAGTTCATAGAGGGAATTTGAAAACCAATGCATGAAAATAAACGGTTTGTTTTACTCGGCAAAGAGAAAACTTTAATCGATTTTATTTGATTCACGGATAAAAGGGAAATTTAAAGTTTTTTAAAAAAATTTTTAAAGTGCAATAAATAATAAATTCTTAAGCCGGGCGTTTCACTAGCGAACTGAATAAAAACCAGCTTTGTGTGGTACTATGGTCGTTCCCTGCATCTCTCCTCGCACCTGCTGATGTCAAGGTTAAACGACGCTAGAAGGAAACGCTACGAACGGTATCGAGGGCTGTCCGTTGGGGACCCATCAGCAGAGCTGCGAGATCTCGAGATCGTTTCTCTCCTCGCCCTTTCTTTCTTTCTTTCTTTTTAACATCGTTGAAATAATTTTTGGAAACGCCCCCCCCCAACGATGTACCGGAATCTCGCAGAGACTTTGGTCGGTTGAGTCTCGGAAAGATGCGGTTCGAAAAGATTTCAAACTTACAAAATGGCTCTAAATACCTCCCCTCCCTCCATCGTCGGGGGAATTCGCTATGGGAAGACAGTTTAGAGGCTTCTGCGAAATCAGAAAAAAAAAAAACAAAATTTTTTGTTGTTGTTGTTTGATTAACTTCGATTCACCGTTTCAGGTTCGAAAACGATCGCCGAGGAAAGCAGTCTCGATTAGTAGTGTCTGGTCAGACTAAGCGCATGGCCGGTCTGAAAGGGTAGACTTCCGGGGCCCCCACACACTCGCACACATCCTTGTTTATTATTTTTTTTTTTTGCCCTTATCGCATATCAGAAAGGTTGTATACGAGAAGAAGGGAAATATATAGGGTTACAAACACTGGACCACCACTGCTTATTTATTGGCTGTTCACGTCTGTCTGTCGTTCTTTCTAATTAACACCCATGCGACGTGAACTAGATGCGCGGCCCCTCGAGTAATCAGACCCGTTTCGTTGATAGCTGGGAAAGTGGGTGCTGAAAAGACAATTTCTAGCCGTTAAAAGTTTGTCTGGGTGTTCGGGTGCGGACAAATGGGGTTTTGGCTTGCGGCGCGCACTGATATGTGTAGGGGAAGGAGGGGAGAGAAGTCTACAAAACAACACTCGGGTGAGAAGCCGGGTAGGAAGTAGGGGCCTCCTTTCTTCTTTCTTTCTCATATGTTTATTAAAAACTTTTTAAGAAGCATTTTTTCCTTAATTTTTTTAAAATTTGTACCAGATAACTGCTCTAATAATAATAATAATAATAATATTTTTTTATTACGCACGTTTCAGGATGTTGTCTGAAAGGGCTTTCTTCAGTTAAAGTATGACAAACTCATTAAGAACCTGTTAATAAGCAAGAAAAAAACTCGCCCCATCACAAGAGTCTCGGTGCTTGCGTGGAATTCTAATTCAGGAAAGCGCGCTTGGCACTAGAATCGTTGCGTCGCCTTGTTTTGAAGCAGAATATTCACCATCCCTTGACCGCGTGTTGCAGGGATAGAATACGTCTTTAACATAACGAAACTAACCAAGCCTCGTTTTGAAACCCGTAACGCCTCTTCTAACAAAAAGAATATATAGATAGAATACGTCTTTAACATAACGAAACTAACCAAGCCTCGTTTTGAAACCCGTAACGCCTCTTCTAACAAAAAGAATATATGGATAGAATACGTCTTTAACATAACGAAACTAACCAAGCCTCGTTTTGAAACCCGTAACGCCTCTTCTAACAAAAAGAATATATGGATAGAATACGTCTTTAACATAACGAAACTAACCAAGCCTCGTTTTGAAACCCGTAACGCCTCTTCTAACAAAAAGAATATATGGATAGAATACGTCTTTAACATAACGAAACTAACCAAGCCTCGTTTTGAAACCCGTAACGCCTCTTCTAACAAAAAGAATATATGGATAGAATACGTCTTTAACATAACGAAAACTAACCAAGCCTCGTTTTGAAACCCGTAACGCCTCTTCTAACAAAAAGAATATAGATAGAATACGTCTTTAACATAACGAAACTAACCAAGCCTCGTTTTGAAACCCGTAACGCCTCTTCTAAACAAAAGAATATATGGATAGAATACGTCTTTAACATAACGAAACTAACCAAGCCTCGTTTTGAAACCCGTAACGCCTCTTCTAACAAAAAGAATATATAGATAGAATACGTCTTTAACATAACGAAACTAACCAAGCCTCGTTTTGAAACCCGTAACGCCTCTTCTAACAAAAAGAATATATTGGATAACAAATCAGATATGAACTCAACCGTGGCGCTAGTCGCGAGGTGATAATCGCCTCTTTTAAACAGAGGGAAACAAACACAACAGATTTCTTGGTGACCCAATAATTCTGAACTCCATCGTAGACGTTCCCCAGAGTGTTCTTAGGACATCAGGCAAACGTGGAATCTTCCAAGCGGAAGTTGTTTTTATATAGATATTTATATATTAAGGGTTTTAGGGAAGATGGACACGCACCACTGTGTTTTTCCCAGCAGAACCAGAAATAGCTGATAGCAGTATTTGCTAATAATAGCAGCGTACACGGCAACCCTGGGGACCGTAAGTCGCGAAGACTCGCATCCTCCCTGATCTTCGAGTCCAGCTGGCTGCGCCGTCCAAACCGACCGATGGGGTACAAAAAGTAAAATGAAACAACAAAAAAGTACATGGCCACCAACAGCAAATGGAAATAAATGGAGAAGAAAAACAGCGCCGAAGTGCTTAAAATCTCATGCCATTCAGAAGAATAAAGTGATTTTAAAAAAAGCTATGAAATCAGGCATTTATTTGCTGGTGCCCCCCTTTTCCCCCTTTCAGGACCGGTGTTTGTTCAGCTCGCTCGCAATCAGTTCTGGTTACGCGGGTTTTCCGTTCTATGAATGCATCTCTCTTTACTTTTCTACGGGTATACGGCAACGCCGCCTATCGGCGATGCTGGTTGGTCTCGGTTATCGCTGCGCCCTGATATGATGACGGTCGCGTATCAACGCATCCCATGGTCGAAAATCTACCTGCTGTTAATTTAACCCTTTTTACTTAGCTGTGTTAAGCACCAATAACGGCGGATTGGTTGACTGGGCCAAAATGCGAATATGTACTGTGAGTTTTCGCTGAGATTTCAAACACCGTGGTCGATGAACATACCGAGGTTAGATAGATACACTATGCGAGAAATAAGTGTGTAAATTTTAAGCGCAATCGTACGCTTTTTTTTAAAAAAAAATATTTCTGATTCAAAGAAAATCTGGTCCCTCATCGCTGATTTATGCTGGATGCCTCAATTCGAATTAATAATAATTGCATTCAGTTTGACAGAGACGTTACTCCTGTCGGTGATATGACGTGCTCACGCAGAACGAACGACGTGTTGCCCGTTCTACAAAGACCTGAGAAGCAGTTTCGCCGTCGTGCCAAGAGAGGCTGCTCATCTTTGTTCTTGGTTTGGGCTGGGCATTTCCTTTTTCATTTCGCGAAATAATGAAATTGCGGTTTGCCGCTATAAAGAGAGCAGAAAGACTCATTTCCCGATGTGATAGGAGCGGAGCGGTTCTAACCGATTCGGGCAGGTCGGTCGTGGCTAAGCTCAAGAAGCTATTTCACATCCAATCGGACTACGTTGTCTCAGCACCGCGGTCAGCGCCCCCCCCCCCTCTTCCCAGCTATCGCTGAACTCCACTGTGCAAGACATTCAACGTACCCCGGGTCTTGCTCGGACCGTCGTCTCCTCCAGGTCAGCGGTCGTCTCGTCTAAGATTGCGAGAACGGACGGGATTTGACCAAAGTCCAATCGCAAGAGAGAAACGTTTTTAAAAAACGACATTATTTAATTTTGAAATCAGAAATTATTGCAACCGATGTATTTTTCAGAATATCAAAGGACTGGAAGACGATCGGTCAGGGGAGACGACGCTTTGTGTCGGATTCCAGGTCCCGCGTGGCTAGGGCCTGACCGAAAGAACGGTTACCGGCCTTTTCTGCATTTGGCCGCCTCAGACCTGAGCCGATTTCTCGGTGTGTGAAAGCGACTTTACTGCCTGCGATATCACGTGGGCACCAAAGGATAACGTAAACGGTTTAGGGCGGCAACAAGGCGGTGTGCGCGTGGTCTGCAGGCAGGTCGAGAACCCGGATACCAATCTTGATTCTATTTACAGGAGGTTAAACATTTGTCGCTTTTGCCAATTTGCGACAACTCCTAATTTCGAAGAACTCTTTGAAAAAAGAAACCGAAAAAAAAAAAGGCGACGAATGGCAGTGCTCTCCCCTCTCCCCTCCTCCTCCTCCTCCTCCTCCTCCTCCCCCTCTCTCCCTTTCTCTCTCTGTTTGTCTGGCTCTTTCTCCCACCTGTTTCTCATCGGGTTGCGGATGGGCGTTGTGCAGTAATTTTTCGCGGACATACGTACGGCGGAGGCGGCAAGCAGCAGGCTGTGGGGGCCACGACAGGCTCTTCCGTCGCGCGGGGTCTGAGACAAGGTTCATGCTGTATTTGTCTGGGCTTTCTTTCGTACTAACAGACTTTGCCAGAATTTGCTTTCGGCGCACAACTCTCAGAAACGCTGTTTACCAAATGTCGCGTAGAATTCTACTGTCTGTCTCCCTATCATTTAAAGCGCGAACATCTCCGCCGGGCAAAAGCATGGCTCAGAATACAAATATAAACGGCTGTGGCTGTTCACCTCTTGTTACAACCAGCTCGCGGCGGTTTTCACAGAAACAAAAAAGAGGGGAAAAAAATCTAACCACGCAAAAGATGCAACTTTAAAATAAATGTTAAAAATGAAAAATCGAATAAATAAATATACAATCAAAATAAAGAAATAGGGGAAAACCCCCCAAAAGAATTGGAACCAAGAGGCGCGAAAGAAATAAATAAATACTCGATACCATGATACGTAAATTAATAGATACATAATCGAAATGACGCCAGACAAAATGATCTAAAAAGATCGATAAATTAGCAGAATTATACTAACCCAGATTTCTACATATTAACGGTGTCCCCTTATCTCGTAACCAACCAGGTTCGATTTTATCCGAACATTACTCTATGGCTGGGTCGTCAAAAATGCAGTTTGAAAATCCATATCTAGTCGCGAGGTACTCGTTATTACAATAGGTAAGCTAGTTGCTGAAAACGACAAATAAACCGTTCGGCATTAAATCAACGAGATTTTGTATCAGTTTCCCCTGAAGAAAAATTTCCTCTAATTTCAACGCGTAAGGATCAATTGGTTAACGAACCAGACACTGCTAAGGATGTTCGATCGGATTCATATCGGCGCTTCGGGATAGCCGGAGAAGGTGAATTACCTTGTTTGCTCTTCGAGACTTCGGTCACACAAGAGTTGTGGCATGTGGTACCATCCTTCCGGAAAATGTTGGCTTTGAATTTTATTGTGCCTTGTTGGTACAGTGGTAGAAGTGCCTTTAAAACGCCAGCGTATTCGGCAGAATTGAGATGCCATTCGACCAACACCAATTACCGTGATAGATTTCAACCCATACCATAACGCTGCCTCCTCCGTGGTCATCATTAGGTGCGGCGGATCCAGGTGTGCATTGCTGGAACCAGTGCTTATCGGAGAAGAGAACCCGCCGCCAATACTCGACAGTGTCGCCCTCTGGCCAGACCTTTCAAAGCGTTTTATTCCTACTGGACAGAAGACGTTTTCTGTAGCCAAGTCGATGCAGATGATTTTGACCGTTCTTCGGCTCATTTCCATTGTATCGGTATTGACAGGAAGTGCGGATGTGTCGAGTAAGGGCGCGTACTTGCTGTCTCGATGTCACCGTTGAAGGTCTTCCGCGTCACTTTTTCCGCAGCAGTGACATTCGTCCTGATGACCTTCACGCTAATATTAGCCAAGAGAAATGTCGAGACAGATATCTGCCACTCTGCCGCTGACCCTGGACAACTGAACAGCATATAAGTCGACCTCGGGTAAACCGAAAGACATCGCACGGGCCACCTTGGTGATTGAGCCCATTTACTCGTCCATAATAATAATACCCGAAATATGTAAATTTTGGTAAGTTATATCTAACTATGGATAGCCAAATTAATACATCAGAGCACGGTATTTGTGCATCAATCTAGTTTATCCCCACAAAAGAAACAAACAAACACGATGTTGGTATATCGCTTTAGCAAATAAATCTTTTCCTTCATCCTGTCAAAACAAATTAGTAAATATTCACTGAGTGTTTGAACTCAACGAAATTTTAAACGAATCCACTCTACTCTACATATTCGTTTATCTTCATAGTGTAATTACCATAATTACCAATACTGCTTATTAGGCGAGTCGCTTTAAAATAAATCATGGAGTAAACAAAAACTCCATCTTCTCGGACAGTTCTTTATCCAACAAGTTTTGTTATTTTTCTAAAATTTACCGTATCTTTTTATATGCTAGCGATTGGCAAAATATTTTGTCGTTATTTCTACCTGTGTCTTATGTTACCTGCTTGTGCACTAATAAAGCAAAAGGCGGAAAAGTATTTTCAATTTAGAAAGATTATTAAAAAAACAGTTTACAGATTTTCAAAAGGCAACTTAGTTATAAAATAATCTAGATTCCCCCTTTTTTTCCTTCTTCTTAAACACACAAACCACACTGCTTGTTCTGTGCACCGACATACGTTTTGACACGGTGCGGCTTATACACCAAAGCGACTTATACAAGCGAGTGACGTATAACTGTAACTTAATAATTTACCATACAGAGCTGAGCGTGTAAAAACGAAGACGACAAGATCTTCTCGCTCACTGAGAATTCTCTTCAATTACAAATCCACTGATCTTTAAATTTATGTTACTAATAAAGAAAGTTATCGGGGCCGCGGGCTGTTGACTGAAGGTTCCATGTCATGCCGGTAGCAACTGAGATGAGTGGAGCAATATTCCCGTGAATGCAGATGTACAAGCAGACAAGAGTGAGTCATTAGTTCCCGGCACACCTCGGTCAGGCTCCTCCTCCCTGCTTTAGAAAACGTCCGTTGCACTCATTTTCCGCTCGTGAGCATAACGCTGGCATGTTCTTCTAAAGGCAGTTAACCAACTCAGCCGAATGACTCGGGGAACATGATCCACCGAGGTCTTCTTGGTATTTGAGAAACATGTAAGGGATTTCCCAAGATTTAGGTTAAAAGCAAAATCAATTTGGTGGAAAAGAAAATTCACAGGAAGTAGCCAAATTTACAATTTTCACGGAAATCCTAGATCTGACTGCTTCCCGGGAACTTAGTGTTTTTATTTTGCTTCCTGTTTATTCGATAAATGTCCACGCAACAGACACGTGACAGTTTTCGTTACGAAACCAGCAGGTCAGGGGTTAATGATTGCCCCGTATGTCCGTTCGTCGTCCGATTTTAAGACGGAAAAAATTAGAAGGGGACTGTTTAAAACACCTAAGGGTTTCCTTTAGTTGTTTAAATGCAGACGACAAGAGATAAATTCATCTGGGCGGAAGAGTCGTGTAAAGGCACGTGGAAAAGGGACATTGCGCGCCGATGGTGGCATTTTGTTCTGTCCCACCTGTATGTAATGTCTCCCTGAATTCCTTCGGGAAAGATACTACAGACAAGCACCTTACCAGTTCCCTGGCCAACAAGAAAGCTGAACTTGACACCGAGGTCACGGGTATGGGACTGTTCAAAAAAAAAACAGGAGAGCGCTGGGAGTAGGGAGGCACGGAATGTCATCACGTTCGAATTAGGCGAGGCATTCAGTTCTGGACGCGCCTTTGGTATCGGGCTGATAACATTCGTGAGCCAATTGAAAACATTAAGTAAATTTCATCAAAATGTGGCTTTAATAATTCTTTTAAATTTTAAATGAATGTTACCGTGACGATCCGTGACAAGCCGTGAATTTTTCCGGGGGGGGGGAGGAGAAGAGCCCTAGCGATAAGTAACAACGAGTTACTCCGCGCTGGGCCCCGAGTTTGTTCTAGGTGAGAAGCCACGAAACTATGGCGGACGATCTCGGTTATCCAACAGATGCTGCCTGTATTTTTTTTTTATTTTTTTATTTTTTTGTCAAAAGCCCATCAAGCAAAGAGAGCGGTTAACGATATTTCGGCTCAGGCGTTGTTGTTTTGTGTGTTTCCCAAACCGCAAACACTTAACTCGTTTACGTCTTAAGCGGCCTTAACAACATCTACTCTGTGGCCTGCTAACTCTTCTCCCGAAACAGGTGTGTGCTAAAAAGCCTTCCATGTCAGTCACGTGTCGGTAAATCTGCTTTATTGTTTCCCCCTTTCCCGAATAATCTAATCAAAAGACGCCGTTACGCGGTGTGCTTTAAGATACACCAGCGAAAATCTTCTGGGGAGTAGGAACAGCCCGGCTCTTTTTAAATGAGGAAACTTTTGGTTATAAAATCCCAGCGTTTACTCCATTTCCGTCAACGTAAACAATCGTAGACTGTCTGTCGTGCATCAGAGCCAGTTCCTGAAAATGTACATGCAGCATATATCTTAAGCTAATGCTTTTCTTCATTGTTTTACATTTTTCCTAATGTTGGCTTTAGCACGATGGTTTAATCTCTCTAATATAAAACGATTTTAAAGCCCCATTATTATAGGTGTGTGTATATATATGACGTCACGTCATTTATCACTCTTGGCACCTTTCTGTCGTATTTACTAGGCTGGTTGCTGTTGGTTACTACAAAATGTTGTTGGAAAAATTATTGATTACCTCGGCGCTTGAATAGAACGGTTTATTATAACCAAGCAATAATTACTGTAATAATTAGCTCAGCTATCGGTAAAAGACTCTTCTCGCAATGGCCGAGAACTTGTCCTCGGATATGCGCGGCCAGCTTTCTCATAGGTATATCAGTTGATGATGACGATGGTATAATAATAATGGTAGCTCCTGGTAATCGATTATGGCCGTTCGCAGATTACATGGGTGCATGAAAGTTATATAGGAGGAGCAGCTCGCTGCCCGGCACTTCCGGGTCATCCGGCCCGGTGTTGAGGAGACCGACCGATCGGTCAGCTTGTGTGGGGGGACTCCCGGTCCCCGCCATCCGTACCGGCTCGCTGTCCACGCTTCACCAGCCTTCTCTGTATAACCATGGCGACCGACCGATTTGCTTTTGTCCAATCACGTGGCCGAAAGTCTTCTAATGTCTGGCGTGTTTAAATGAAAGTCTCCCCTTAGCCCTGAATGACCGGCTGAGTCTAGCCAGAGAGCGGGGGAGGGGGCACGTGAGTGCTCGGTAAGTTTGCCTAAAAGGAGGGTGATCGCGCGTCCCCTCAGTCCGCGAGCGGTGCTGGGCGCTGCTGGCTAGAGCGTCGATAGAAAGCAACAGCAGCGAAAGCTGAACACCCGCCGAAGAACGTCAATATCGCCGATCGCTCGGGATTGAGAATCCTTCCGGTTTACTCTCGCTGTCACAGGCCCGTTTCTCCCCGCCTTTGTTTTTCTCTCGTTCTTCCGAAAAGATATGGTTCGAATTTTTGTGTTTTCCCAGTATTGCGCACCGTTAAATGGGGCTATCTTAACTTTCTTTATACCCCCACCCCCATCCCCATTTGGGGAATATCTACATCCCGCTGTCTGTCCTGCAGATCAGTATTACTCGACACGAGTTGAGCCACAGAGGCTGTGATTCGTGCGGTCCCCAACCCAACGCTATCTGCTTCCCGAGGGTGCGGACTAACGGTACAGCTAACAACTGGTGCTCGCTTCTAGGCCAGGTGGTATACGGAGAGTTATAGTGGAATGGCGGTGCAGGCCTTGGAAAACGCTTTTTTTTTTTAATGTAAAAAGGAAATATTAAATATCAACGAACCGAGAAAAAAAAGAGAGAGAGAGAGATGACGTCAGTACACAAAGAGGTGACGTCAGTACTGAGGGAGAGGGAGGGGGAAAAGAGATGACGTCAGTACACAAAGAGGTGACGTCAGTACGGAGGGAGAGGAAGAGAGAGATGACGTCTGTACACAAAGAGATGACGTCAGTACGGAGGGAGAGGGAGAGAGAGATGACGTCTGTACACAAAGAGATGACCTCAGTACTGAGGGAGAGGGAGGGGAAAAGAGATGACGTCAGTACACAAAGAGGTGACGTCAGTACGGAGGGAGAGGAAGAGAGAGATGACGTCAGTACACAAAAGAGGTGACGTCAGTACGGAGGGAGAGGGAAGAGATGACGTCTGTACACAAAGAGATGACGTCAGTAAGGAGTGAGAGGGAGGAAGGGAGGGAGGGAGGAAAGAGAGAGAGAGAATATCGTTTTATAACATAAAATGTGAGACGACAAAAGATTTCGATATAACCCTGTATTTTAATCAAGAAACCCAAGAAAGTCCGTATAATTGGCAATCAGTGCAAAGCTAATTGGGTGTAATTTAATAAAGAGAAAGTACCTAAGCACTCGATGCTGTCTAAACGTGACGTGGCCGCGAGGACGAAAACCCGCTCAGTTTACCAAAAATCGTGTGAAGCCCAAGATCCGACTCCGCGCTTTTCGAGAAAACTAAAAAAAAAAAATTAATGTATAAAGCAGACGATAATTGCATTGAACGACACCTGCTCTTCTATACTAAACAAAGCAGTTTTCTCCCACGTTTCTGCTTCTTGTCAAGATCTACCGGCGATTCTGGCCATTAAGGATCAATTGCGGGAGAGGGGAGGGGAAAATATGTCTCCCCCACCAAGAAAATCAAATTTCTCTTACACCAAATTGAATTAAAAAGCAAAAACGTTTGGACTTCAGCGACCAGATCTTTTATCTGCAGCGCGGCCAGTTGAGACGGCTGGCTCCAGTAAAACTTGAATGATTCCTCGTTAATCAGGGCAATTAATGGTCAGCCAGTCCCAGACCTGTTTTATGCGTCTTTACCCGAGTTAGGAACCCGCCATATTTTCTTTCTCATCAACCACAGAAAGAGGAGAGATAGCGGCATTATAGTTTCGGGGACGGACCGCTCTTCGTTTTGACCGTCGTCCAGCAGCGCCAGCTGGCGGCACACTCACTTCCGCCGCCACACCAGTTGTTGTGTTTCTCCGGGGCGCCTCCAAAACTGAGTTATTTCTCATCCAGTCAGGCGAATTCATTACCGGAGACGCCGAAATCTCGAATCCCGACAACGCCATCCATCACTCACCGGGCTTCACGGTTGCGCAGCACCATACTTATTTAGTATTATAACGAAGAGCCAAAAAAAAAAAAATGTATTTGAATCATGTACCAAAAGGATATAAATCGTTAATTGAGAGGCTGTCATCGCTTCCAACTTTCTTCGTCAGAATGGCCAGCTTCCATTTGAGTAAGTCTTGCACGCAGACCTGGAGAAGTGGAGAGTCATCCCGCGGTTCCTAGAAGTTCTTCCGGTTCCTGTCTAGCGAAATGCTGTATATCGAGCTTTGCACTGTGCTTCGGATCAGTACCTTGCTGCAGTAAAAGAAAACCGAGTCATCTGTCAAAAAAATGTCCCGATAAAGTTGCATGGCACTTCAGAACATCGTGATATATTTCTTTCGCGATAATCCCACCAATCAGCAAGAAGTCACCAGCAAAGCAACTCCACACTTTCAAATTTTCGCTGCTGTACTTAATTGTAGAGAAAACACAGATCTTCGAATACGATCTCGTGTTCTTTCTTCTCTCACATCGTTGTCGCTTAAAAACAGATATTTCAAACCTGCTTTCATCTGACTATGGTATCTAGCATCATTTCTCCAAGGTGTAAGTTTGGTGTTGTTCAGCCCAGTCAGATTGCCCTTTTTTGTTTTTGTTACCACATCTAAGGGCTTTCTAGCTGAATTCGGCTTTCATCCACAGAATTCGTTCTCTCTTAATCATCTTTTTTGGCGGCAAAGGTTAATAATATCCTGACTGTTGCAGAATAATTGTCGTCAGAAGTTAACTGTCCACCTGTCGAGAAAAAGTTTGCCTTAAACTTTCGAACTAGCCACCTATCTTCCCGTTACACGTTTTTTTTAAATTTCTTCTTCAGCCTCTTAGGTTCATGGCTGAACCAGCTGACTTCATTATATAAATAGTTCGCACACCACCTTGTGCAACTCCAAGTTCTTTCACAATTTTAGTTGGGAATAAACCAGCTGGAAGAAGGTCTGCACGAAGTAGCCTCGTTTCATATGGAATTTTGTTTTCAGGTGCTACTTTCATCTTTTAACAAGGATAGATTATAAAGGCAATTACTATAGGGATATAACATCAATAACGAGATCCATTACTATAGGGATATAGCATGAATACTAAGGTCCATTATATTACTACAAAGGCGCATTACGATTTAACAATTATTGCAATTAGTGGCAAGAAACGACATCGGATAACCACGATAGTATCAGACTTTCGGAATAAACTAAATTTAGGATTTACAGGAATAACTTCCGGCATCAATAATCATGCAGAAATCTTGAAGTGGTAACAGCGTTTCAATTAATGGTATATATAATGGCTTATATATTCTGATACATGATTTATTAAACGTTTAATAGATTTTTTCTTGGATAATGCCATTTAAATTTAAAATAAAATGTTGGAAAATCAGATATCAGTGTTTGATTTGTGTACATCTATGAAATCGGTCATTCAAGGTTAAATAAATGGAAGTTAACAAAAGTTTTCTCGTTTTTAAAGGTATATTTCTCCGCTAAAATTAAGCCTGTGTCTCAAACTACTTAATACCAGAAGCATAAACATCTTAAGAATGGGTACACAGCCCTTGAGTGGTCTCAAAAGAACAGAAAGCACGCCTTGTAGACGATGCTAAAAACACGAGCACGAAAACGAGGCAAAGTCATTAATCCAGATACCTCTTGGTATTAATCCTGTAGGTAGACAGTGCCAAAAACACGGGAATGAGGCACAGTCTCTAAGCCAAATATCTCTTGGTATTACACACTGTAGACAGTACCAAAAACACGGGAATGAGGCAGAGTCGCTAAGCCAAATATCTCTTGGTATTACACTCTGTAGACAGTACCAAAAACACGGGAATGAGGCAGAGTCTCTAAGCTAAATATCTCTTGGTATTACACTCTGTAGACAGTACCAAAAACACGGGAATGAGGCAGAGTCTCTAAGCTAAATATCTCTTGGTATTACACTCTGTAGACAGTACCAAAAACACGGGAATGAGGCAGAGTCTCTAAGCCAAATATCTCTTGGTATTACACTCTGTAGACAGTACCAAAAACACGGGAATGAGGCAGAGTCTCTAAGCCAAATATCTCTTGGTATTACACTCTGTAGACAGTACCAAAAACACGGGAATGAGGCAGAGTCTCTATGCCAAATATCTCTTGGTATCACACTCTGTAGACAGTGCCAGAAACACTGGAATGAGGCAGAGTCGCTAAGCAAGACTAAGAAAACGGATATCGTTGCAGAACTGCACTCGGTGTATTGCAGGGGGTGATGTAACTAAGACGTATTTTGTCTAAATAAGATGATGGCCAGCTGCCTGCTTGTTTACGTACGTGTAATAAAGTTTTTAGGAGTTTATGGTCACCGGAAATTATATTAATCTCCAGCTTCCCTTTAATTTTGAAAGCAAAATAAAACAATTAGCAGTCTGCGACTAAAAAGGATCGACGTCGGTACCATGTTATTGTGGATTTATATTAAACATTTCTTGGATATCATCATAGAAGTTTTCATTGCTGGAACTCGAAATCTTTTTCTCTTCCTTTTGTTGACAAAAAACTTTTCAGATAATTTTTTTTTGGAAACTATTGCTATTTCTGACCTGAAATCATTCTGAACTATTGAACAATGCATATCGGGAAAGTGTAGCAGTTCGAATCAGCTGGGCTGCCCGTTGTGCTGGTTTACCTATAGATAACTGGTCGGACCGTCGCTCTTGTTAGACTACGCTGTTGGTAGTTGATGACGTGATCCTTGTACGTATATTCCTGGTTTTAGCTCCCCCGTCAGATCAGAATGCCGTCCTAAGCGGATGAGGGATTCTGATGCTCTCATCTTGACGCTATACCGACCAACTCGCGGGCGAGAGGGGAAGAGATGCCTGTCCGAAGGACTGGCTAATTCATTGTTTTACGCCATTCATCTAGAACGCGCTTCGAGGCCAATGGAAAGAACTCTAAAGAGATGCAAAATATGAGCCATTGCTCAGCCACGTTTTAAGTTTAACTCATTTGGATAGACAGTCTCGAATTAAATTCACGCGCTCTACCAGTTTTGGCCGCTTCTTTCTCCATTGGTTCAGGTCCCGATCTAAAAGAAACTCAGCGCGCATTCAAAATAGCGTCCGTACACATCAACAAATTTCGGGCTGACATCCGTCCTAGCGCCATTTGCCAAACCGTTTATCCACTCAGGTCGGGCATTTATCGGGTAATTCTTGAAGAAATTTAGGACATATTTTTAATGGAGACGGGTGCGTGCGTGTTCACCGCTGCTAGTTGAATTGAATCTTCAAACAGAAGGCCGTCACCGTGTAGAAGTTTGCAAAGTAAAGTCAGAGCTATCTCTTCTCTGCTTAGATGTGGAAGCAACTGGAAAATAAACACGCGGAGACGGGGACTGGGTTATGGTTTTTCTAGTTTTATTTCGGGGGATTACCGATTAAAATCATAACCTTTGACGCCAGATTTAGTAATCTCCTCGAGAAGAACAGGCTAGAAATTCGCAACAGTCCAGGTAATCTTCAGACTGTTTTGCCTTTCTACATCCGCTTGTTCTGAGTCATTAACCTGCCGCTCCCACTGTCTTCGTCCCGGGGTTGTTTTCTGCTTTTGTTGTTGTTGTTGCTGCTGCTGCTGTTGTTTTCTAATTTTCGCTCTCCCTCCCAAAACCGAAATAAACCTCCCTGATGAGCCCATCATCGATTGACGCCGTCTTCCTGTTCACGTGGGTATCACGCGAACAGGAAAACGAGAGTGGCGTGGGAGGGGAGAAATCAAGACGCGGCTGCTGCCGTTATCGCCTTCGAGTGACTCCCTAATTACCGAGACGCTATTAAATTAGTTCCGGGATTTTTAAACCGATTTTATTTTACTCGGCTGCAAAAAGGCTCCATCCATCGACCGGGAAGCATTTGAAAAAATTCGCAGTTACCGTACTTGGATTGTTTGTTTTTTTGTTGTTATTTTACCTTAAGAAAACACGGTAAAGGTGCGTCTATCGTCTCAGTTCTAATTTTAAGTTTACGAAAACCTAAAGCAAATAATATTTTTTGTTTAGACTAACCAACAACACACACACATATATATATATATATATAACAGGTGCGCTTAATAAGCATTTTTTCATCGTATGAGTACGTGGGGAAAATCTGTTAGAAGGTTCTAATGCTTTCCGCGGAGCTGCTGCTGCACATATCACGTGACATTTTACATGTAAAAACTGTAAACCTAGCGGTCGGTCTGACGGCGCCTCACTAAAAACTGGCTCTTCTTAGGATGTTGTTGTTGTTGTTGTTGTTGCACCCTGTCCAAATTTCCTTATTTGGCCCTCTACGCGATTTTAATAAATGAATCAGTTACTCTTAACTATTAGCACATTTTTTGGCATCCGTTAGTTTAGCTCACCTATGACAAGAAGGCTGGAAAGATAAACGATTATCGTCTAACTTTCTCTTTGCACTGATTCCCGCCACCCCTATTAACCGCCCCCTTTTGGCAATTTATTCTATTCATTTATAGTACTGTGTTAATCCCCTCCCCACACACTAAAATCGAGCCGTACCGAATTTGGTAGAAGCACCGCTCGTGCAGTCTCTCAGGTATTAATCGGCGACCGGCTGGGAGTTTGCGACTGTTTCTTCAGTTGCTGCTAGGAGCTTAATCCTCTAGCTCTTAGTCGTCCTGAACACGCTCCCATAGGTGATGAATGGAATTCATATTCAGACCGTGGAAGCAACTGCGGTCTATTCCCGATTCTTTCATTTCAAGCCATAGCGAATGGACCAGCAGCACCCTGCTCCGTTTTCCCGCAGGATACAGTGGTTACAGCTGAGGTTCCCTTCTTCAAATAGTTCCTGCTGAGTATTTGAAGAAGAGCGCGAAGACCAGAGGAACCTGGAAGCATATCGTTCCAAATCCGTCTTGCTTAGCACTTGTTCTAAACACACTAAGGAGGTTTTATTTATCCGGGCGGATAGACTGCGCACCGCCAGTAATCACAGGTCCGCTTCCACTCGTGCTTCACCACGGTGGGTCGACCGATGCTGCGACAGCTGACAGGGACTGTTGGCGGTCGGTGCAAACTTTCCAGATAGCAGCAGCCCGTTTTCCCGTATGATGGAAGTAGTGCGCGCGGAGCGATATTTAGGACGCCGGGCGCAGTTCAAGACGCCTTTCCCCGTCGCGGCAGCTTATTTTACGGCGGTAAAGGAAGTCGGGCCCCTATATCGTGGAAACACCGTCACGGGGGTATCTAAATTAATATGGCGCGGGTCTTAACTATGAACCAGGTTAGAGCTGCGGGGTTAGTTTTCAGTCCGGATCTCTATCTCTGATCGGCGATAAACTCGGCCCAGAGTTCCCCGCTCCCCCGCTTCCGTTCGCTCGTGGTATGCTTAAAAGTGAAATTTTGTACGGAAGTCACCCAGATAATACGATTAAGCACCGCAAAATACACAGACTGCCGTGTTACAGGTTAAACGGACTTGTTTTCTTCGTGTACATTTAGTTTCTGTTACTAATCTTAAAAATGTTAATCTCAAGTCCGCATAGGAAATGACTGATTCCCTCCCCTGACGTCATCAAGATAAAGCTGATGCTCTGCGCGTGCTGGGTGATTGTTTTAAGTGTTTTCATTAGGTTTTGTTACATGTTTACCTTTTCTGGATCTTTACCAACGTCCAACCGCTAATTATAGATACTGAACCTGTATCTAATACAAGATATTAAAACTCGTTATCCGACGGCTTCTCCATAAATGGATCTTATTGTTGTTTAGATAGTGATACTGTATTTACTGTTGGCAATGAATACAGCGAGGCGAGGTAATAGCTATATTATTATTATTATTATTATTATTATTATTAATTATTATTATTATTGCTGATATACGCACTACAGCAGAAAGAGCCAAACTCTAAGGCTTATCACATTGTCTAACCGGCGAGTCAGGGGATCACGTGGTCTGGACCGGTGTAAACTTATTGGCTGTCTCCGCACAAAATAAAGCAAAGAAAAATGTTGTGGGGGGGTTCTGCCCCCAAGCCGAGACGTTTATTTATACAGGTTTCGTTGTCTGTTTCTTTGATGCTACATTTAGACTCTCCACCCAGCAGGATTTCTAGTAATCTTAAAGATTAAACCGGTGTTTTCCAACAGGCGTCGCCACAACCCCTCGCCCGGGACAGCAGTTTTCTCAACACAGGGAGCTTGGCCGGCTCACTCTCCAGCTCCGGAAGTTGGTTATATATATCTATACACCTGACCCGGAGAAATTGGAATAGTATTTCTAAAGCAATAATATACTGTCTTCTTACAGTATCTTTTCTTCCAAATTCATAAAACTAACTGTGAAACATACAAAAGGCCGGTTTTATGGTAAATCTAGCGTAAGGTCAGCATAAAAGAATTCAAAATTAAATGAAAGAGAAGAAAAACAAACCTACAGCCTTTAAAACCTAATTTACACTCGTCGGTAACAACTTTAAAAATGACAATGAAATTGGAAGCAATTTTAGGTGGAGGTACACAACTAGTCTACAAATAAAACCCCTTTGTTCCTGTATTCAACGACTTTATTGCCCCCTCCAAGAGGCTATAATTAGAATTTAGCTTTGCTGGTCAGATCAGTTATCAGGGTACAGCTGTGCCTCGCTCCTGGAGACCATGTGCTATTCCGGGGAAGAGGACACGTAGAGAGAAGACTGCGTGGAGTTCACTATCCCAGGATTTCAACTATTGGCAACAAGGGATAGACCTTCTGAAGATGGAGGCGGCGGTATTCCAAGAACTGTGAGAGAAGGAATTCCTCTCACCGAGAGTGCAGTCCAGATGGACTCTAATGTTACAAAGCGTCAAGTTACTATATTATTTTGGTTGAGATACACCGAATTTAGTAAACCTATACTACAAATCTCATACTGTTTGACATGAAACTATCGCTTATTCGACAGCATATTAAGGGAGAAACTGTCTTAGAAGATGATTTTTAAATATATAGAGCTGCATGGACGGGGAATAGGAAAGCAAAAAGAATTCTTGGCTTTTAATAAGAGAATAAGCTAACGATTTTATACGGTACATAAAAGCCACAAATCAGCAGGTGCTTTGAAAGCTTCAATCTCTGCAGCAATAATGATACAATACAAAAGGTGGAAATTTAGGTAATGTTTAATAAGTGATCCCTTCCCCATTGTTATTGAAATTATGTTTGGTAGAAAGAAAGCTCAATAGCCCCTTTTATGGGATGGAATTATAAGAGAGCTAGCTGGGGGGATATTGACAGAAACTAGAAAACATAACAAACGTCGATGTCACCGCTGACCCTATGAACAATGTCTGCGATCAACTTTCTGTACTCATCAAAGAAGCTGCCACAGCTCCATACCAAAGGAGACAATGCGAACCTTTCTAGACTGAGGAGATAAATCGGATATCCTCACAAAGAAAACAAGCCAAGAAATCCCTTATAAGAGAGAGAGGAATGGGGAGGAGAAAGAAGGGAAAGTGGTCAACAACGAACAACCTGAATTCTCGGTCAAGAAAACAAAATCAGAAAATAGAAGTGTAGCATAAAAAATGCTCTGTGCTTGGACATAAAAAAGGTCTGGAAAACGGTAAAAACAAACTCTGAAGAAAATTAATAAACCCCGACTACCCCAAATGCAGACAGTGGTTATGTTAAAGGAGATTTTACCGAACAGAAACCAGGTCGACGTCTTCAGCAAACGTGAGAACACTGACTAAGGACGGTATAACAGGAGCTGGCATCTCAAAACCTTTTACACCTGTAGAACTGTGGATGGTACTTTAGTGCCCCGAGTGTAACAGAAGTCCAAGAGCTGAAGAGATCACAAAAGAAATTAACGTGGATTTGCTAAAAGCATGCAAGGAAATGGTACTCCGTTCATTCAGCAGATTATGACGTAAGGTAAAACAAATAATGCTTATTTAAAAAAAAAAAACACAATGCTATTTGAATTCCCAGGAAAGCTCAGTTTAGAAGAAGCTATATATTTATTTACCTCACAAGCAGTTTGGCTAAACCAATAAAACGAGTTGGACAGTGTCTAGAATTTCAAGATATCTTTACACTAGCACAGGCAGGATTCAAAACATCAGCAAATCCCCCATTAATTTACCCAACCGCAAAAAAAGCAACCGACCAACACCAACAAACAACCCGAGCCCCAACCCTCATAATATTTGCATCCACACACAACAACAAAACCCAACCCCCCCCACCGCCCCAATATCTGTTCCAACACCAACGCCAAACCACATGTCCAGCCAACCCACACACACCCCAAAATCACCCACCAACCCCCAACCACACAACCAACGAAACCCAACATCCGAATATTACCAATACCCAAAGAGCCCCCACCAACCAAACATCCAACAATGGACCCCCAACACTCACCCAGCCCGCACACACACCCCCACACCAAACACACCCCCCCCCAACCCACAACCACATCGCCACTCCCCCACAAAAGCCCACCCAACGCAAGTAACGAACCATAACCGACAAAAGTCCGCTACCACAGACACCACACCCCAACATCCACCATGACAAGTTCCACACCAGCAGAACCACCACCGCACCCAAAGAAGACAAGAAAACCAAACACCCCCCAGACCAAAACGCCCCCCCCCAAACCAATCAAAACCCAAAACCCACCCCCACCTGCTAACAAAAACCAAAACGGCAAAGAAAACCACCACGCCAACATCACATCTGACTCATCCGGTAATAATTTATGGGCGCAGGATGCGCTTTCAGTAAAAAGAAGTAACGTTAGCAGTATTTGAAGACTCAAATTTAAGTGGTACATGAGAGTACCAAATGATGGAAATGCAGCATAAAGACGAACTGATTCACCTCATCGTGTTATATCTCGTGTAAAGTTTTACTGCAGGGAGCTTGTCCCGAGAAAGCCGCATTAATTTTATATAGTAGTGTCACAGTTCATACAATGTATTGAGTAGTATTGATGCCTTAAACGCCAAAATTTCTGCAGCAGAAAACAAGTTAAATCCAACCATAAAAGCTGTTACGTGTGGGTAAATTAGAATACGCGAGAACTGCGAGAAGAAGTCCTTTCAATTGACAACGATGGAACAAACTACAGGTCTCAAATATTCTCCAACGATCTCTTTTTGCTTCCCGTGAATAAAAACACGTGATGTTTGAGAGTTACAGACAGACAGCCCACTCAGATATTTAATTGAAAAACACACCTAGAAAAAACGAAGATCATGCCCAGAATTGATGATATTTCTTTAGGTGTTGATAGTAGATAACTTCGAGCAATCTGCACGTTAGGCTTACATTTTTCCAGAGACGGAGTACAGCAAGGGATCTTTTTAATTTAAAGAAAAACTTCGGTAAGCTTATTGTTGGTCATCATCAAGTCGCCAGATATACAAATGGGGCTGCAAGCAGCAACTCTACATCTTCTAAGAGAAACTTATTTGGTTCCTGTTACGATACATTTTCAGAGTAAAGCAATCGGATTCATAGAAAAAAAACTGAACGTCAGCGTGATTCATCCTACACAACAGGTTACGATACAAAACGTCGCTTGTCGACTTAAAGAGCCAACATCACCTCAGAGTCACATATAGCTAATTTCGAGATAAATGGACCGATGGAAAATCACGAGAGGGAACCACTGGCTGAAGCTCAGCAATCGGCACCATGGATATTATAATCGGTGAAGATCTCAACCCGTCACGTTCTAAATCGGACCATCCTCCCTCAACACCTACTCAACCTAGCGGATGGAACATTAGCTACCCAGGACTCAGATGGGGCAGTAGATGATTTTAAGTCTGGTGGTGTTGGAGTTTACGTATTAATGATAAACGGGAAGGAAGATAAGGTAGAAGTACCAGCTGGAGTAAACAGAAAAACCAAGGATGCATGTAGAGTACGTGGATTTGATGAAAATGGAATCAACAAATGTGCTAAGTGATTTTCACAAGTTATTCAGGGACCTAAGGGGCACTCCAAAAATATGTCCCAATATCAGAATGGCTGAGACTGTCGATTACTATCTCAGAGAATGTCCAAAACACGCCCGTCGGTAGGGCACCACCACTGTTCCCTATACTGCTGAGTATTACTTTATGGTTCTTCCAAGAAAGGTACTGCTATCAGATGAAGAAGCGATAGTTCTGTTTCTATGGCAAGATATTTTAGTCTTTTCCCTAATTTTTTCTCCCTTTTTTTTTGGAAATTTGTTTTCCGGTAACTAACTGAATATCGCAGCTACTTTAGATATTGTTAGGGAGAAGGACGGGTGGTGGTGAGGGGGCTAGGAGAAGCGCTTGTTGTAAATAGACTTTGACTAGTCGGTATCCTAGATTAACGAGAGTTCTTCCACGCGCTCACACCTGTCAAAACCAGTGAAAAAGAGAATTGAAGACTCGCAAATAATCCCTCTGTAGCTTAGTCTGATAAACGAGCTGTTCTCTTCTGCAGCACGGAGAGGTCTTTAACCAGCGATGCTGCGAACTGCGGTGGCTGCGCCGTTCTCTCTGATCGAAAACCTTCATTGAAATGACACGCTGATTACCACATTTCTTCTTCTCTATTCTGAACACTAAGAATACCTGGCAGCTGCCCGAATCAGTCTCCGCAACGCAGTATCTGAGAGGTCCGATAAAAATTTTATTCAGTTCGAATCACGATCGTTTTTTTTTTTCTTTTCCAGCGCAAACTTCGGTGGACTTCACTCTAATTGCACAGCCTACGTTAGTTCTTTAGCACGGCACCAGGCGGCTTAACAGCAGACGGCTGATTCTGGTGGTGACGTCCATCTTGCTGTTTTATTACAAACAGAATTATGTTCGCACCAGGTCCTTTAAATAAATGTTTCGGTGTTTAATATTTAAGATTGCTTATTGTTGTTGTTATTGTTGAAGCGTACGATGGCTCGAGAATAAAGTCTTCATAGCAGATTATTATTATTATTATTATTATTATTATTATTATTATTATTATTATAAATCATTTATTTTGTTTTGTTATTATCGCCTCAGTGCAAAATTTCATTCTTAACTAACTCCACCTTGGAACTTTCTAACATATTAAAAACAGAATGTTCAGGAATAAAATTAAACAAATGATTCTGTTAATCCTAACTTAATAGACATATATATATATGTATGGTACAGATTTGATGAGCCCGCTAGGTGGCAGTACACGTCTTCTGTTTCGATGGCCGCCGGCTGAACAGAACACCCACCTATAGGGGCACTTGGTGCGATTCATGCGCGTGGAGACTTTTGGTAATTCTGATTATCATCATAAAATGGTCCTCGATGTATTTACAGAGTTTAATAATACAAGCAGCACCACCTGGTGACACTTAACTAAACAATTGTAATTTCCTGACTGAATCTGGAACATCTTTAGCTGAGCCCAATACCGACTCGCAGCTAAGTTCAGCGGGTGCATGGTAAACACGAACGAGCGGTTCCAGAGCAGATGCCACCGCCGCATCCTTAGGCAGAGTACATCTGATGACGTTTTAAAGAGCGACACGTGTAACGGTGAAACATCTGGCCGCGGGAGGGCAAAACAAATGCAATTTAGATAAACGGCACTGACAAAATGTTATTCCACCTCGTGCTGTATGACGCCTGTTCTCACTTGCGTGTGGCACAGCTAATGGAAATATTATTTCAAGATTTTCCAGATCCGAGATGGTTCCCTGTGTCACTGCCCCGACCTACCCCGCTTATCAGCTAGTCCCCTGAACTCTCTTCCTGCTAACCCTTTTCTCGGCAGCTGCACCTCGGCCGCTCGTTCAAATTCTTCCGCAGCAGACAAAAGATAAAGCCATCATATCACTGGCGACGAGAGCAGCAATTACACAGGAGTCGCAGTCTGTAAGCTAAGGTGACGATCCTTGGCCAAGCGTAGCGTCAGCCGATAAATCGTTGGCCACGAGAATAAGCGGTAAACCCTGTACCTCGCCGCTGAATTCTTTGTCTTTCGACAAGCGTAGAATTTACTTCAGTCTTTTCAGAAATCTATCGCGGCAGAAAGAGAAAGTAAAATGTTACTAAGAAATAAAGCAAATAGATTTTTTAAAAGTTGTCTAGCTGATGTTAGCTCAACAGACTCACCGTGGCTCCTGGTACAGTAGCCTTCACGGGTTTCTCGTTTGTTTCGCTTTATTGAGAAAGGTCTTGCTGGCGAAGAGCATTTGATTTATTTGAAATGAGTGTTGTCAGCGATCCTACCTCTCGCGCTTATACACGGGATATGTTTAAAAAGATAATACAAGCAACAATAAGGACAATATGGATGAGCTTTTCCAACTTTGAGCAGGTGGCTATAACGAGACGTTTTACCATTGGAAGTAGTGCCGACTTCATCAGAAAGTGTATATCATCGTCGGTGGCGGTGGTGTTGTACGTGCTGCAGATCGCTTGAAGCTGATGCACGGGCACAATCTCTTACTTGTCTTGTAAAATAAAACATCGTTGAGAAGGATGTACATCTGTGATCTTTCGGGAAAAGATCTAACAGTGTCAGGAATTTTTGGTCACCCTTTGTGTGTGTGTATATATATCACATACTTACATATACCGGTGTCCATTCATCAGTAATTTATCAACCATAAAAGCGGACATTTTCGATAAGAAAAAAAGACGCGACCAAAGATTCAAAACTGACCTACCACCAGAGAGTTTTGTAACAGTCTCGCATTTATAAACATGCAGTTAACTGAAGTAGTAAATAGGTTCATGAAGAGAATACCGGGCATGTCCTTGGTGAGTGCAGCGATATGGCTGCCAGTCTGGAGGAGTTTGCCACTTTCTCATAAAGGTGATGCACTGCGAAAAGACGTTTTTCAGCCGGTGAAAACTTTCCGAAAGGTTTAGAGGAGAGAGGAGAGGGGAAGGGGCAGCAGAACAACCAAGACTGTCAGTAAAAGCGGCCGGCCCTTTACACCTAGAACCGCACTGTCATCGGAAGTAACAGAAATAACATCCCACATCAACAGCCTAAGGTCGTTCGGCAGCTTAGTACACTTTTTTTCGTTTTTTCGTTTTTTCTTTTTTAAGTTAACGTTTCTCAAGATGCGCCGATATTCAATACTGCTAGGTAGCCACACTCTGACAGGATGCTGAGTGAAGCGCAAGAGGAAAATGTGTTTATCTTCCTGTCACTTCCAAAGCCTGGTCCAAATCTTCATTTTAAAATGATCGTGCCTCTCTGCTGGTTGCTGATGACATCGGAAGAAGAAAATATATAATATATATATTTTTTTTTTTAATAGGATGCTCTTAAACTGAATGTGTATGATTTTATTTCATATTCAAGCACAAACTTGAAAACAAATAGTAATTAAGTAACACTAAACAGAACAGATCTTTGATTTTACACAGCAACTATTAACCCTTTCACGCCAGAGGACATATTTTTCATTGTTTTCTTTGTTTATTCCTTGTCTATTTAAAAGGTGCGCAATCTCATGCAGTGAAGAATGTGAGGGGGGGAAAAAAAGATAAATTTTCATTTATTTTCATCAGAAAGAAAAAAAAAACTGCATGTCCCCCCACATTTTTTTTTTTTTAAAAGAAAAAAGAGATTGGAGCAATAATTCAGCTGCTAAAGAAATTCTTCGTTCTCCGGAGACCTGATTGTATCGCCCGAGCCGATAAATAACTCGCGCACAAAGCAGACAGACGACGGCCCGTTGCCAAGAAGGCGCCGTTCGACAGAAGAAGAGTAGGACGTGGCATCTGACGACAAGGCCATTTGATCATCAGGTCGATGTGGAAAATGTAGAAGCCAAAAGGAGAAGCATCAGAGCAAAACTTTTCAAACAGTTAGTGTTCATAAATTAATCATTTTCGAAATTTATTCACTTTTCTCCCAGGTTTCATTAATGGTGACCACAAAGACAGCAGTTAAAAGAAGGAGAAGAAACAATTAAACGATAAAAATATGCATCGAGTTTTAGTTTTGTGTAATAATGTGTCAGACGTCGTTAGATTTTATTCCAAAGGTACGCAGATATACGTTATTCTCGCTGTTATATATTTGTGTAAAGCAGTTGGAAGGGAAGGAGGCTTCCAATACACTCAGATCATTATCTTATTGTGTTTTAAACATTTCCCCAGGTTCACAACGAAAGAAGATCTTAATCGCAGAATCACGACAAACCCGTTACAATAGATCCAACAGCTCAGAGTCTGAAAAGGGAGCCAGTGATGACATGTTTCTCACCCTGATTGCTAAGATGTACAGCAACAAGCATTTCAATATAGAAAATGCACGTGTTGATGTAGTGCACTGTGATTGGCTGTCATGCAGGCAATCAGATAAAAAGTATCAGCAGTGATATCATATGTGGGTGTGGGGAATTCTATGCCTGCTAGGTAGGAAATATCACATGACATCCGAATAGAAATCAGTCATAGCTGGTGAAGGCTAATCCGTGTGGCAAATTGCAGCCAGACTTTATATTTCAGAAGTAGTTGTGTGCAAGACTCTGAAGAGGATACACGCAGCTGACGCGGCTGAGGAACGAAGTCTAAGATCGGACGACGAGTCTGCAGATAACTTAACGGCAGGTATGGATATCCATTTTTGTTCAAGAACAGTAAGAATCGCGAAGTGGTATCAATGGATGCGTAGCAGCCTGAAAACCTTTGCTGAGCAGAAGAAACCAAATGGCGGGTGACTAACTGTCGAAGAAGGTGTTCTTTACCGGTAAATCTGAGTCTGGACTGCAGTTTGCTCGAAAACAGACCATGCAACAGTGAGGCAGCGGTGTGTAGCAATGCTAGTGTCGGACTGCCCATCAGTCAAAAGTGTTGAAGATTTGCATGCACTCAAAGGTTTAATGACTGCTGAACGGTAAAGGCGGTTCTCGTCCGCCATGCCATTTCCTCGGAAGGACATTTAATTGGGCAGGAGTTCGTCTTCCAACAGAACAATGACCACAAACATACATCCACTGTGGTGAAAATTATCTGGAACTTAAAGCGGCTGGCGGAACCCTCAAAAAGGTGCCTCGGCCTGCAGAAAGTCCTGGGACGAGCACCATTAAGGGTAAATATGGAGTTGTTTTGTGTACTGAGAGAGTCCGACGGCCACCGAACAGCTTGGCGTGAGTTCTTACCTCGATTGTGGTGTTTACCGTTTGAAGGAGAAGCGCCGAAGAACGCTTGCCGCTGGTTCTTTCACGTAAAACCTGCTGAAGAATTCTGTAAACGTTAGAGGGGAAAAATCATTAATTAACTCTGTCGCTCTTCTGGCAGGGAGGGGTCTGCTCCGCGGTGTTGGGCGTTCACACTGGGACCAACCTCAACATGTAAACAAGCCCGCGCAGGTCTTAAGGAGTGCTACAGAGCCGTCTTCTGTCGCCGCATTCAAAACGAAAATAAATAGGAAAGAAGAGGTTCTGTGACAGTTTCAAACAGATTGGCCGCCAAACCTAACTCTGTACAGCTCGTAGTTGTTGGAAGCTTTATCAGTTTACCCTTTTTTTTTTTTTTCGACGAAGACGTCAAGAAATGTTTTGGAAACTTGATCGCGATGTTCAGTGCCAAACACGGAGAGTAGTCTCCCCCTGGTACGGATGGCGTTTCCTCGCATCGTTCCCCGCCCACTCTTCGTGCGAAGCCCAGGCTATGTCGGCAGCTGCACGGGAAAAAAAGATAGCTATTTACTCTGCAAAGACGCCTTATTTGGAGCATTCACCCACAGGCCACACACCCGAACACCATGACAGATTCACCACCGCGCAAGCGACAGTCCTAGTAGCTGGCGATGTTTCTCGGTTGTAAGCTTGTCCCTTGTGCCGCAGAACTCTCATCCGACCGGCCACCGCGCGATACAGCGCAGGAAAGGCCCACTTTCACCCTCCTCCCCCCTTCTCCATGTCCCCCAGATTTCACCTCAGATCTGATTGAATTTGGTTTGCTTATATTGCTCCGACAACCTTTCATTCCGTGCAGTAGCCGAGGTGATTCCCTCCCCTGGACGCGATTCTGGTGTCCTTTTCACAGAGGTTCCGCACGTCCCCGTGCTCTCTGTGGACAAGACGGCCGGTGGGCGAGTGTTGCGCACCGAGTCACATTCCTACATCTCTGCAGGAAAACCCAGCGTCTATTCATTCTAGCTGGCAATCGACCAGCTTTCTTGGTAGTATGTATCTCTGTGCCATGTGGCAGTAAGAAAGCGCGACACACCGGGTTGTTACGGCCAGTTCAGCTCGTGTGCACCTCACGGGTATCGTCGCACTTCGTCGTAAAGCCACCCGCGCACGTGCATATGCGATCGGAACGTGTCAAACGGAGGCCTCGCGAGCTACGCAATCGGAGTTTAGACGTGATTAGGCTTAACGATGCCAGCGATTTATTGATCTACAGCGATACAAAAAGATCGACTGGTGCTTAGCTTTTGTCGAGGTGTATAATTTCGGTCCGTGCTATCGTTTCTGATTGTACAGTTAAAACCATTTGCAGCTGAATGTAACAAACGCTGGGGAAGAAGGAATTTATTTCTAATCAGAATGAAAAAATTCTGATTACACGGTGTATTTTCTATTTGTGCTTTTCGCCGAACTCTTTTTTTTTAGTCGATGGAAGCGCCACCTATTTCGATCAGTTGAAGTTGCACGTCTTATGATTTTAATCATTCACAGGGGGGGGGGAGCGGTTAAGGGGTTAAGGCGCACGCGACTAATATGTTCCCGAGCATGCATTCCAAACATGAATTCCGTTCGGATAGCAAACTAAGCCGTCCCGCCAGCCAGTGGTTGCTTGCAACGGTATTTTAGCCTTTGTGGTAGATAATTTGTGTGCTGCGTGTGCATGTGTGCGTGTGTGTGCGTGTGTCTGTGTGTGTGTGTGTGTTGTGTGTGCGTGTGTATGTCGTGTGCGTGTGTCTGTGTGTATGGTGTGTACGTGTGTGTGTGTGTGTGTGTGTGGTATGTAGGTGTATGTGTGTATGTATGTATGTGTGTGTGTATGTGTGTGTATGTATGTGTGTATATGTATGTATGTATTGTGTGTGTGTATGTGTGTTGTGTGTGTCCGTGTGTATGTGTGTGTAGTGTTGGTGTATGTGTGTATGTATGTGTGGTGTGTGTGTGTGTGTGTGTATGTGTGTTGTATGTATGTGTGTTATATGTATGTATGTATTGTCTGTGTATGTTGTGTGTATGTATGTGTGTGTGTGTGTGTGTGCGGTTGTATGCGTGTGCATGTGTGCGTGTGTGTGTGCGTGTGTATGTGTATGTTGTGTGCGTTGTGTCTTGTGTGTAGTTTGTGTGTGTGTGTGTGTGTGTGTGTGTATGTGTGTGTGTGTGGTATGTATTGGTGTATGTGTGTATGTATGTGTGTGTGTGTGTATGTGTGGGTGTGTGTGTGTGTGGTGTATGTGTGTGTGTGTGTGTGTGATGTGTGTGTGGTGTGTGTGTGTGTGTGTGTTGTGTAATGTGTGTGTGTGTGTGTATGTATGTGTGTGTATGTTGTTATGTCTGTGTGGTGTGGTGTGTGTCTGTGTGTATGTGTGTTTGTGTGTGTGTGTTGTGTGTGGGTTGTGTGTGTTGTGTGTTGTGTGTTTGTGTGTGTGTGTGTGTTGTGTGTGTCGAGGGAATATCTGACATCCCCTCGGTTTTCCCTTTCGAGGTTTATTTCCCGGAACAAGTCGAGTGTACCTTTCACCAAGTGCCGTTGTCCCTTGTGACTGATCTGTCTTCTGTTTCTGTTTGCTCCCTCCACAAAGATGGCCGTTTATTCGCGTTTCTGCCGACCACCACAGACTAACTACGAAGCCCTGTCCGCTCCCCCCCCCCACACACACACACATCCAAGCGATGTGAAAGATTTGCTAGATCTACTGCACCTCCTTTAGATGTCAAGGAAGCGAATGGGTCTCCTTCCGTATCTGATTTCCAGTCTCGGTTTTAATGTCCTCGAGAGCGGGAAATAGATGTTCTACAAAGGTAACTGCACACAGAGGCAGGCGGGCATGTCTCGGGGCTGTGGTTGCTGCGAATTATGATGGAAAACACCGGCCGACCGACAGTGAGGCGAACGTATTTAAATAGTAAACCATCCCGAGTTTACAATCATGGGAAACAAACGATAAAAACCGAGTTATGGCGGAGCTGGTCAGCGTTTAAGTAATAAAACCGAACTTATCTCAGCGGGAGAGAATTACGAGGGAGAGAAAATATTACAGACCCCTCCCCGATATTGGCTCGCTTTAAGGGGACGCAGCGAACACGGGTTCGTCCCCACAAACCGACTGAACAAGGGAATGATGAGTCACGGCTCCATTACGGAAAACGTTATTTATATAAAGAATAGCGCGAGGTCGGCCATGGCTTCTGGGATAAATGCAATCGACAACGTCCGCGTGTCCTGCGGGCCTGCTGTTTGGTATAAAGGCTCGAAGACATTTGTTGTTGCTCGGAGACCGGAAGCGAAAGGGATTCGACCGGAATGCTTGTCACGTGATGCTTAATGTCATCTCACGAGACTGGCGATCGTGACAGCAAACTTAAGGAAAAATCGTGGTTAAGCTATTGTTCTACTCGATGCTAATAAGGCTAGGATCGTTTGCTTGTTTGTTTTTTCCTGTTTGATAGTTTTTGCAAAAATTCTTTTCCCGTTTGTAAAAGACCAAGCGCTAACCATAGCAAAGTTGGTTTACTCCTTTGTCTCTAAAAAAAAAAAAGAAAATTGTGTTATACACTTTTATTATGCAGACTTCCGCACTTCTAAGAATTCACTCACCCTGCCTGGTATCTTCGGTAAAAGTGGCTTTCTTCAAAGCCGCGCCTCTCAGCAGCTCGCCTAACGAAGGGCGGCACAGGGAGCTCACAGACTTAACAATGTCGGCATTTCGAGTTCCACTTCGGATATTTCCCGACCAACCGAAATATATTCACGCTAACATTTCTAATCCTTTTTCAGAACGGTCTGTTTGTTTTCTGGGGAGCTTTTTTTTTTTTTTCTGCTTTCTTTCTTCAAACCGCAATTATAAATAAACACGGGGAGTTTACATCCGCAGACCTTGGACCAATCTACAAATTGATCCGAAGCTTTCGCGGAGACTTAATGGAACATTCTCGCCCGCCGGAGAGCGCGCAATGCGTCGCCATCTTTGTGTTGGGGGGGCAGTTTAAATCAATCTTCACGAACTACCGCACTCCGAAACGAGATTCAATTAAGTAACTGATTTTTGATCGGAGGAACAATGAATGACCTTTGGTTCGCTGTTCTAAATATTGTGAAGCTTTACTTGGTACTGACATTCTTTTACACTGCCCCGGATATTGAATGACGACAGCATAGAGGCTGGTGGTTATTTTTCTCGACACGGTTATGTCCCTTGGCTGACTACGCAGTGTCACAGCGAGGTTTTCAGATCAAATCGCTGTTAGGGAAAAAAAACACAAACAAAAAAATCTGAAGATATTCGAAATAGAATTTTATTTTTTAAAACAATCTTATTCTTAAAAAATTGTCTATTAAAGATGAGAATGATTTTAAAAAAAAAAACAACAACGGAAAAAATATTAGTAATAATATTTGTAATCAGCATCCACAAACTTTATACGGTTGAAATCGGGTTCGCGATCATTCGAAAAATATATAATAATAATCACTTTTCTTTCTGTTTAAGGAAAAAATATTATATGACGAAAGAAAAGTGAACTTTTAAACAATTACGCTTTTATTCCGATATTCCCTGGATTTTTCCCATGTTCCTCATGTTCACGAGAGCAAAGTGTAGTGGAAATATTTATAGATGTTCGGTAAGACAAGCTGGGAGGTAAATAAATAATCCGAAACAGATACACTCTGAAATAGAACCCATTAAGGAACCGGAGACTGTAGACGAGATGTTTTGAGCAGCGGGGGTGTGTTGTCACCATGACAACCGCGGATAATTCTTCTGAACTGCATCGTGTCATTTCCTGTTGCGATGAAGTGCAAGATGAAAGAAAAGAAATCATCTCGACTTCTAAAATACTCGCATCGAAGCCCTGTCTGTAAGCATAATTTCAGTGACAAGTGTCACGGACCGCAAACTTCCTGCGTTGCTTGTCGCATAAGAGAGAGAGAGAGAGAGATGGATGGAGAGATGGAGAGAAGGAGGAGAGAGTAGAGAGAGTTATATTGAGTATATGACTGATTATTCAAAAGGATTTTAGATCTCTGAGGGGGGGGGTGCACTTATTTAAACCGTTGTGGGCAAGGTCACTTGATACGGAAGTGTGATAGATAGCAGCGTATTTATTTACAGCCATCTTTTATAGTGAACTAGAAGAATGAAATCTAAACTCAAGGCGAAAGAAATTTGAGTTTCAATTTATTTGTGCAAGCAAATAAAATATTTTATTTAGTCGTTAAGACAACAGGCCGTAAGGTTGTATGTCAACAGTTCATGCGAAGGTTTTCGATCAATCGTCATCAGGTATGAACAGTTGAAGAAAGACATCAGTTTACATTCACAAGAAAGTTTCAAAGTCCAGGGAGCTGCTCTGTCCTTTTGAAACTCTCTCTCTCTCTCTCTCTCTCTCTCTCTCCCTCTCTGTAGTAAACCTGTGCTGAGATGTACCGGTCTAGCCCAAACAAGTGGGAGGAAAAGACTGACTTCTGATGCAGCTCACGAAGGACGGCAGGAATTTGAAAAGGACTGGATCAGTAGAACGATGTAAAGAAACTGAGCGGATAGCGGACACCGTGCAACATGACGTCCCAACCAACAACTACATTTAAATCATAGAAACAACTTCGAAGACATTCACCTGTAAATGTCTTCATTAAGAACTGGCACAAAAAGGTATTAATTAAGTCCACTTCTGAAGCATAAATTGTGACGTGGTAAATATGTCGCCTATTATGGCTTAAATATAATGTAAGTAATTTACCTGTGTTGCCATCGCTTCCGTTAGTTTTCCGTCGATTACTTATTCTTTTCATTCGAAAAGAATGTTCGTGGAGAGTTTCCAAACTAGGGGAAGGTTTGGGGACTAATGGTAACTCTTCGGGTCTATAAAGAACGTTCAGATGGAACCCGGCCGGATACAATCACGGCGATACCATTTTCGTGCCATTCTTGGTAACCGCATTTTTCTAACTTTGCCTTTCACAAAGTAAATATGGTTTGGAGAAAGAAAAAAAATAATTGGTTCTTTTTGCCGTTTGTTGTCTTCCTGTTTCACTTCTGGCGAAATGGCTGCGAGAATTTTTATTTCTTCATCTGTTTGTTGAAGTTCGCCTGTTGTTTTTGTCATCGCAGTTAGACGTCGCGTCGGTTACTTCTCCCTCCACGCCATCCTTCTCTTCCAGTTTATTTCGGTCCGTACGAATAGCCCCTCCCCAGGTACCCATTAAGGGCGCATATTCCATTCCTTTCTAACGGAACCGTATGTTATCTGCCCAACTTAGCGCCCCCTAGAGTCCAAAATCTGCACTTTATATACAACTTTGTGCGGATGCAGAATAACGAGGAATTCTAATTAAAGAACTATATATATGTACACGTGGTCCTTGTGGTAATCGAGATGAAAGGGCCGGATCACAGAAAAGAAAGGTTCGGGTCGGTTTAATGTATTGAACGGGTCTCATGACAGACAAATTTGTATTTTTTTTATAACCTCCTTAAGTTCTCGAAATTAAGTGGTTACGTCTGCTGAGGCGATGCCGATCAAAGCCGCGAGGCGAACTCCCTTTGGCTGCATCCTTATTAAAACAGAATCAAGCTGTAAAGAAAGGGGCCCTAGGGATCCCTTACGGGGGAGCTTGGCGGGTTCCACCGGGCGCCGTGCGTGACGGGTTCCGCGTGCTGTCAGCAGTTGATAGGGTAGCCAGGAAAAACAGGCTTCAAATAACTAGAACTACTTCCACTCGCGTCCAGCGACGACCGGCTCAGGTGTGGAGGGGGAAGTCAAACCGCATTAATCCAGATCGATTCCTCGCCGCGAAGACGAGGATACGAGGTGAAGCGGATTAAAACATCTTACAAGACTCCGGGTGCGCTGGCAAGTGAAGCAGAACGACATGTTGAGGTGATTGGCTTTCTGTCGGTCTGAAGGAAGCCTGTTTTCGTTTTCTCCGCCCCCCCCCCGCCTTCTAAACTTGTAGCTTTTCTGTGAAACTGCTGTACCAGCAGCATGCGCCATATATTCAGATACTTACGTTAGCCGGATTTTCGTACCTAAACCACATAGGCAGACGTTAAAAGTCTATAGATATGCACGGAAAAATTATGAGCGCATATATCATGACTTCTCCGTCAATATAATGCATTACCTTGACTTTATTTCGTCTGAACATCAGATTAGCAAGTACATGGAATGAGCGCCATCTTTTAGCGATTTTCGGCACACACACGTCTCACTCAGAAATTTATTCGAAAAGTAATCAAAAGCTCGTAACTCTCTTTGCATTTCACAACTCAATTTGATAAATAAATTTGTTGTCAGGTTAGTATTTGTAAGCATAGTATTTTATCAGTGTGGTTTTCTGCTTTACTTTAGCAGAACTCATCTGTTTAAGGGAAGCTTGGGTTTGTATTAAACCCAAGTTTTCCCTACATTAACCATACTTGATAATGATCTTACTGAGTAAATATGTTTGTATGAACTTTTAGCTTTCAACTTTAGCCTACTGTCTTAGCATTTTACTCTTGGCGAAAGATGTCTAACTTCTCTGTACTAGAAAAGTAAGTATTTAACAAAAGGTAGGATGTACCAGCCGATTTGTTGGCCACATCCGGTTTGCTCTCCTCGTAAGACAGAGAGAATGTCTCCTCTTTTTTTCGACCCGACTCTCTGATTAAACATTATTTTCCAAGTTAACCCGGTCTCGAGTTATAAATGGACACACGAAGCTTTTATAGCCTAATTCTGCATAGCAATAATAATACTGCTTCACCGGATAAAACTTCCTGTTTGCAGAGAGAGAGAGAGAGATTGTGTGTGCAATTATTCCATCGATTCCTCCCGATATTTTGGCTGCAGTCATTGAAGACGACCCAGAAAGTAGTTGGCGGGCAGAAAAGGAAAGAAAGAAGCTGTTATACTCAAACAGATAACTTTGATAAAAAGCGTCAAATACAGAATTTACCAAAAGCTATAATAAAAATGGTTTGAGTTGTGTCTGCTAATGTAAACATTCTTCTAATCAGTCCGGCAGTTCCGTGGTGAGAGCCAGCCGGGCTTTCCTTTGGAAGTAAAGTAATTTATCTTTGATGTTTGCTAATGTTCTTGTTAGAACACATTGCACCATCATCACCGTCTTCTTTGTCTTTTCCTTCTTCGTTAGCCTGTGGGAGCCGGTGATAATTTTCAAGTGATTATCTTATCTCGCAGGAGAGACCAGTTTGTTGATGTTGGATTCTCTTTCAGAACCCGCCTGCCCCGGCTGGAAGAGAATGTATAACTAAGCGGCCTCCCATCTCTGTTGTCCTAACGTCTATACCTCAGTCTGCGATATTCATCTTATCTTTACAATTTTTCTTTTTCTTTTTCTTAATTTAGGATGGCGTTTGAGCCAAATTAAAAAATTTTTCTTCGGTTGTAGGTGGAGAGGCTCTCAATTAAATATTCTCTTGTTTCGCGGTTATTTGTTGGAAGGGGTCTCTTTTACCCCCGGAAAATACCGAACTATTTCATCCAAACGTGGTTTTACGAACTTCAGCGGCTAACAATCATTAAAGTCGCGCCGATCTAAACAACAGTCCTGTTCCGTTAGATTTGGCGGGTATCTAATGGTCAACCGACAGAGATTCCAGAATTCTCAATCTGAAATCGATAGAAGACTTGATCGAAATGCCTGCGCATGCAGGCAGTATGGAGAAAGGTGGAATCTTCTCGCCCATCGATCGCGGATGCGATCTAAGGAAACAATGGGTTCCGTGAACTGTCTGCAATCTGTCGGAGAAAACAAATCAATCCTAAAAAGATAATAAATTCTCTTCCTTTTTGTGTTTTTTTAAAATTAACTTTTACTTTTTTATCTTAGGGTTTTATGGTTTCGAAGAGGTAGGAAAATAGCGCGCGCACACGCACGCGCACTTTTCTTAGAAGCGGATGTGAGGTTTTAAACGATATTTTTGTCGATCTAATCAAAAAACAAACAAAAAAAGCATTCCCATGATGCAACGCTGGCGGAAGCCAAGCGCACGCACACGCACGCGCACTTTTCTTAGAAGCGGATGTGAGGTTTTAAACGATATTTTTGTCGATCTAATCAAAAAACAAACAAAAAAGCATTCCCATGATGCAACGCTGGCGGAAGCCAACATACTCTCAGCTTTGGAAGGAATCTGCTAGAAGTTACAACTCAACAAAAAACAAGCTGCAGCCGATGTTTTCCGGCAATAGGTGTAAAGAGCAGGCTACCTGTGGAATGTTTTATCAGATGTTTAAGATTCCAACACAAATTACTAGTATCGCTATAAAAACAAAGGAGGGGGATGGGGAAAAATACCCACAGGATAAATTACGAGGAGAGGGGGGGGGTTGACAAAATAATATCAATGCGGGGAATGTGCCTGGTGATGAAAGCACACTAACGTCAAGAAATAAGAGGATACCCATTTGTTGTTGTTTTTTTTCCTACCAAAGGTATTTGATTTCGACTAATATCTTTTTACTTAGAAATACTTTTTTGCGATTCATTCAGAGTTTTTCAAAATTTAATTAATTTTTTTTCCGACGCTAGTCTACTTCCCTCGCCATTGTGTTGCTCCTCATCAGATCTTACAATAACGAAACAAAAACATTTTTATTCAACACTACGCTATCGCCGTCAACTTTCCAGGGACGACCACCCCCCCCCACTCCCACCTTGCGGACGCCCATGGGTTCCACCGTCGAGAAATATTTTTAAAACCCGCACAAAAACAAACAAACATCAAACCAATCAGGGCATCACTTTAGAGGATATAGAGAAGCGCCATCTAGCGACGTTCTGCCAACACGCTGCTGCTATTTACGCGATTCTTCGCAGTCGGCTTTGTTCCAGAAATTCTCCCGCAAACTGTTCTTGTTTATTAGACCGATTCTAACCGTATAAAACATCTTTGCCCGTAGTTTTCAAAGGTTTCCATTGGAACTATAGCAATGTATTGAAATAGAATTGTATGGAGACTTTTGTTTTGGATTTTCTTTGTGGGAGAAGCAAGAGAGCAGCTTTCAGTGGTGGTGGGAGGGGGAGTTGGTTTTTAAGGAACAATACCGGCTTAATTGTACATGGATTCCTAACTTTGAAAAATAGAGAGGGGGGGTCATTTATTTGTGAAACAAGTTTACCGGGTTTCTGTTATCTCACTGGATTTTTGGGGTCGGGTTTTCTCTCTTTCTTTCTTATGTATACCCGGCGCACTTAGGAAGTCAGCAAACAAACACAAGCAGCGCCAGTTCGCAGTTTCTCTACACGTTACAGATAATGGCCAGGCCGCGGTGTTCGACGGGGCGATTACTCCGCACGCCGAGTCACTCGTCGTTATGAAGAAGAAAGGCCGATTAACTTCCTGGGCAATTGAAAGTCGACGTAGGTCAAAGAGTGCACTGCTCGTACGTGGCTGAATACAAAACAGCGTTTATGAACACCTGCATTTTCTTTTTTTGTGACAGCAAGACCGGAATTCTGTCCTCCTGTACAGGTGTTAATTGGTAATAAATAGTCAGTGCCTGGCTCTTTTATTTTATGTTTATTGTTCGAACCAGAGTCTGATGAGCGGCCATGTTTTACCGCTTGGGCCGAATTTGTCGATAAATAAACCTGGGATGTTTCTGATTAGCTTCTTAAAGAATTCTCTCTTTCTTTTAGAATTTCTGTTTTTAATCGGGTAGCTTAACTTGGCAGTTTTTCAGCTGAAAATGTATTTCTTAGAAGCAGAAGTGTGCTTTTAAACGATATTTTTGTCGATCTAATAAAAAAACAAACAAAAAAAGCATTCCCATGATGCAACGTTGGCGGAAGCCAACATCCTCTCGGCTTTGGAAGGAATCTGCTAGAAGTTACAACTCAACAAAAACACAAGCTGCAGCCGATGTTTTCCGGCAGTAGGTGTAAAAGAGTAGGCTACCTGTGGAATGTTTTATCAGGTATTTAAAATTCCAACATAAATTATTAGTATCGCTATAGAAATAGAGCTTTTGGCAGCGCGACTGCTCGGTGGTGTGAGGTCGGAGCACCGAGTTCGATTTTCGGTCGCTGGATTTCGTCTACTACTCACTCACACACACACACACACACACACACACCCGGGCAGGGCCGCGTGGCCTTCCTCTGGTTACTTCGACTTTCTCCCACATCTGGGAACGAAGAGTTTCAGTAAGGATTCCTTTGCCGAAGTTAGAAGTGCAGAACGCTCCCTATCGGACAACCACGGCACTACGCTTCCTTGTAGGTATCGGTGCACAGAAGGATAAGTAAAGAGAACTAATTCAGAAACCACTTAGAAAGTACATAACCATTTTAGGAAACCCTTTACTTCTCTGCTTTTATTAAAGTTAAGCAACTAACTTAACCTTCGATCTCCCACCAAATGGAAAAGAAAGTCTGAACACAAGAACACAGAAGATCAGCGAGCCTCGTTTCAAATAGAAAGATTAGCATGAGCAGATTATACAAGATCGGGTGATCCTCGCATGAAGCGGACAGCGCTCCATCATTGGCTGTGAGCAGCGTAATGCAAATAACGTGCCCACCGTGGGAATCCAACACGTTACGCTGACACCCAGTAATTAGGTAAATGAAATGTGGGAACACCTGTTAACTATCATTCTCTCTCTCTCTCTCTGGGTATGGGTGTGTATGTGTGTGTGTGTGTGCAGGTCTCGACACTGACAACGTACAGACTCACAGAGGCTTCGTGATCTGCTAACATATCACGTGACACAGTACACACTTATTTCACCAGATCTCCCCTATCAGCGTATTGTGATCCCATCAGCACCTCCCAAAATCGTCTTCGTGTGACTAATATCATGTAAAACGGTATCTCGTCTTAAAATTACAAATAAAAACGTGAAATTTGGATGATTACGATCTTTATTTGCCACAGTTTTCACGGTGCGTTTGTGAATATCCCAGCATGCCGTGTGCACTGAATAAATGGATGACTCGGTCGCTGGCCGGAAGAGAGCGCAAGAACGGTAATCCACTCACCCGGCTGATGATGCGTCGATCAGCCACAAGTTGATTTCCTTGTTTTAGTGCTATCGATTTTTGATTCCATTTATTTCAGTGTTTTATTGAGCAGTACATAATTTCTAATGGATACGCACATCAAGGAATTTTTTGTTTTAAAAACAAAAAACATCCGAAATTTCATCCAGATGTAAAGGTAACGCATTAAAAAAAAAGGTTTTAATTAATATTTATTCCCAAAATATTAACAGGATACAGTCGTAACTAACTATGTATTTCTACTTGAGCACAGTTCGTGTATTAACTAACTACGTTTATTTGAATGAAATAGAAAATCTTTTAATACTGCGAACATCATTTCTATTTGTTGATAATTTTTAAGTCGAGAGGGAAACGTTTGGAGTGAGTAATTCAGTTAGTGTCGTACAGCATTAATGTCACCCAACATCTGTACTAAAAAAACAAATCACTCATAGGGCGGATCGAACCCGGAACGTTTCACGACACGGAAACCGCTGATACCCCGCACTGACATGTGCCCACGAGAATCCTAAGGGAGGAAACTCAACTTAATACCTCACCGTTGTCTTGGAAACGCTACGAGGATTATGTTTGACCTAAAAAAAAAACAAAAAAACAGTGAAATCACTTTTCTACTCGGTAAAGTTAATTAGCATTTGGAAAACAGTTTATCTCAGAATTAGCATTTTTCTCTTTGTTTTGTATATATCAGAAGGCCTTTTATCATAATAGAAGACAAACCGACTGTATTCAATGAAACCGTCTGGCACATGAAACATCTCAACAAGAAATGAACGGCTTGGACTGACTCCTGACTTTTTTCGAAAGAAAAGAATTTTAGACCTTTCTTGTCATCTAATTAAACTACTTTGTCTCTTTATAGACAGGGGTCTTAAATATCCGTACATTGGACTGTACGTATACTACTTTGTCTCTTTATAGACAGGGGTCTTAAATATCCGTACATTGGACTGAACGTATAATTCATTTGTATGCTAGTAATTTTAATATTAAATGATGATAAAAGCTAATTAATTAATTTATTATCATTATAAGCCACGACGTGGTTATGTATATAAGTTCAAAAATATTTCAGGCTATTGTAAGGCATCTTATAAAACCAACTAGCAGACCGGGTCCTATTATTTCACAGCGCTCTGGGAAAATACGACGTTTCGTATTTCTAAACACGTAAGTGATGTGGGTCATATATGGCCAGCATCACGATGAGCTTACATATAAAATGTGACGACATTAGAGTTAAGATAAAGGACAAACGTCCGAATAGAGAAGGTGAAGAACCTGCAATACGTACCAAGAACACTGAAGAGCGACGATGCTAAGAATCTTGAGCAAACTGTGTCGCCTGTTGAAAAGCTGAGTTCTTACACAAGAAATAAGGCAGGTAAAGATATACAAGTACAGTCGACCCCCGCGTAATCGCGGCCCCGGATATTCGCGGAATTTTCCTTAGAACCCAACTAATAATTGTTCGTGGAAACCCCCGCATATTCGCGGAATCGCAAATGTCTTCCGCGATTTTTTTATGGCTTTTTTCGTGGCAATATATTTTTTTCACGCTTTTTAACGCTAAATTATTAATAACAACATACTTTACTAATTTTGTAATATAAATACTAACGTAAATTCAGCAAAATATCAACATAAAATAAACGCTATTGGCTGGAGGTTTGAAAGTAGCCAATCCGAGAGCGTTATTCATTTCTCCTCGCTGCTGATTGGCTGCTGCCCTCGAGGCGCTGTCTCAGGCAGATGCAGCCCATCATCATCCCAGTTTACCGCATGTAGCTATCTCGAGTGTTTCATTGAGTGTTTCTCTGAGTGTTGTATTTTTAAATTAAATTATTATTATATATTTACTTATATTTTCTTTATTATATGTTACGTTATATTTTGACGTTTATAGGCATTTATAGACATTTTAAGGATCACGTCCAATATTCGCGGTTTTTCACTCTTCGCGGGTTCTCAAGGGACGTAACCCCCGCGAATACCGGGGAACAACTGTATATATAATCAGGCATCACGACAAAATAAAACGTTAGAAAGCTCACCGTTAAATTGAAAGAACTTTTCGCAATCAGATTATGTTTGTTTTGTTTCGTTGCCGATATTTAATACCTGTACTGAAATGCGATTATTCATTGAAATCAAGGTGATGGTCTCAGATTATCCTACTGGTCTGCTAATTTTGGGGACATAGGTTCGAACCCCGGTCGGGACCGTCTCCGTAGCTTCCTGTGATGGTTTCTTCTTGCTCCTGTGTAGATTTGCTCTTACATTTGAAAAATAAAGGGCCGCCGAACTTGCCCTTCATGTACATATATATATATACATCGTTTTCTCTCGCAAAAATCTTTTATTCACCAATAAACAAACTTTGGATGATAAACTTTTTATAATAAACTGATTAAAAAATTGTAAAAAAAACAACCAAAACTGCCCATTCGCAGCTTCTCTCTTTGTTTTTGTTTTGTTGCTCCGAAATCCTCCTGAATCTTGTTTAAATTATCCAGTAGATTTTGTTTATCCAGAATCAAGCCGTAGACTTAATTACGCAGCTGCGCAGTTTTTCTTTTTTTAAATACCGGAAATGAAGCAGATAAGGAAGAAAAAAATCCTCAACGCCTCCAAGTGAAATCGGTACAGGGAGCATCTTCTTGCTCTAAAAAACTTCCGGCAAGGTTAAGTATAGTGGTGGGGGGGGCGGCCTCAGTTTGATCTTTAGCGCGAGTCCTTCTTCAAGATGTTTTGACACTCTTCCATCTCTGGAGGGGCGTGAGGTACAAGAAGTGCAGTGACGTCACAGACCGCTGGTCCGCAATGAGCGCAGTCCGACCGTTGTAGAGGTCGGTCTCACTTGAAAATTAGGCAGCGAAGTGGAACTCGCAGAAAAGCGTGCGATTTAAAACAAAAACAAGACAAACAACAACATTAACTAAAGCTTCTTGGGTTCACATCCTATCGTGGTTTTGGGTTTCAGAAAATTAAATAAATAGGCCTGGTCATATCTGGAGGAAGTTTTTGGTAAAAAAGTCTTTTTTTTTGGATTCTTGCTTATGAAACTGATATTTAGTTGGTGTGGTGGGGGGTGGACGTACTTGACATTTGAATTTTTTTTTTTTTCTTATTGACCCCTTGATAATCGAATTTGACAGTTTACATTTAATCTGGAAACACTTCTGACTCACGGAACACTGATTACTCACTGAAGGGTAAAAACAGAAATAAACAACAACAAAATTGTCTCCTCCCCGCACCCCATTATGGTAAGTATCTTCGTATTTGGATGCTGTAATCTGTAGAGCTCGTGTCCAAGGGGTTATTTCTGGTACTGACAACCTGTTATGATCGGAACAAATTTTGGCTGACGTCTTAGATAAACCTAACGCGGATCAGTGACACCTTCGGCTTGCAAGATCTGACATTAAGCTGCCAAAGCCGAAATTATTTAGCTTAAAATATGCAGTAAAAGCCTTCGTTTAAGCCTGGCTCAGTTATACTGGTTATGTTTAAGGACGGCTGCTGCGTGAAACTGGCCTCACCCAGTTTAGGATTTCAGCATTAGAATTTTTTCGGATCACTCCGCAAGGCACTGTCCAAGGTAAGGGGTCGGTTAGGTGGATTAGGAGGATGTTGGCTCTGCTGAATAGACAAGTCTGCTGGTTCCAAACAGCTATGCACCTGCTAGAACTCATCTGTTTAGCCGTGGAAGAAATCCACGCCGACTGGTGCAGAAGAACGGGGGGGGGGACAAAAACACGCTACCGTGGGAGTGGTTAGCCAAACCGACAGAGCCAGTTTTCTTTAACTCGGGTCCTCTGTCGCAAAAGGCCAGCTTTCCGTCATCGATCGAATTAATTCCAAATCGTCGGGAAGTTTAAGGTCTTTTACAACAGTTTTATTAGAACAAGATGCGCCTGTGAATAATTGTCTCTTTCTTAAAGCGACGCTACAGGATTTCTTGTCGCAAGACGTGGGCAGCGAGGGATACGTGTTTCCGCTTTGTTCCGGCCCCAGGTGTCGAGTTTCTGAAGGTGAGGACCCCCACAAATGGCTCTCGTTCGGATTTCTGTAAAAACGATCCCCCGAGAGACGACCGACCTCGCCCTGTTCTCTGGGGTTGTTGAGCGAGTTGGACTTCCGAACGAGGCTCTTTCAATGGCGTTGCATCCCGTAAAGACAAGTGGCCCGTTGTTCTCTGTCGAGTCCTCCTCGTTACTGAGAGATGTTCGTCGAGCCCCAAGGACCCGGGAGGTCTCTCTCACGTCGGACACCAAGGAAATGTCATACAGCTGTTTCACGATATGGCGATCATCAGCGACAAATCTCCTCGAACCTGGGATCGAACCCGGTACAGGAGCAACGGGTCCCCTTCCGGAGCTAACCCGCTACCACCTGCCCCACCGGTGGTGGTGTCGTAGGCTTTGCCTGTTCAGTTGTGACAAGGGTCGCCGTCGGCTGTGTGAGGCGGACGCCCGGTCTTATTAGCGGTTTTCCACCGATCTTCGGCTCTTTCACCGTGTGAATAACGACATCCTGTAGTTCCGTAAACCGAAACTAACGAGTCACTTCAAACAAGCGCTGTAAAGGTGTCTTGTTTGTTTTTTGTTTTGTTTTCCTTCTCCTCTCCAAATTATGAGCGGGAGGCTGTTATTGTACGACATTTAAAATGTGGGCTGATACTTCGCCAGAAACTGGAAATAGGGCCCCGCTTCACACGACATTCAAATGCAATGCGTGCCAATTTTCAAAGAAAGATAAATTAAAATTCAAATATATCTTCATAAATTATGTTGCTACGGTTTAATCTGAAGGTCGTACGAAGTCGTTTGAATTTTCATTTGCTAGTAAAACATTAAATTCTCTCTTTGCTTAATCGTTTAAATATAACTTTACTTTTCATGTTTAACATTTTAAAGGAACAGACAACTATCTTCGATATTTACACAGCATGATGTCATTGCTGTTATAAACATATATAATTGGTCTAAACCGTTTTACGGCAGCTGATCCTGACAAATAGTTTACCCACCCTTAATCTGGTCTAACTATGCAACTGATTATTAGTTAACACACTTCCAATTAATATATTTTTTTAGCAGAGATGATACAGTTTGGAGCAAATTTGGCAGTACAAAGGAAACATAAAGGGCATACATAATTAATCAGGTTTAGTAATGTTACGACTTGCCTGTACTTTTACAATAAGCTTACAGATATTTCCCGAGACTGATTCACTCGCATCTGAGATGCAGTCTTATTTCTGCTGATGAAATCTTTCGGGGTCAAGGTTTGTGTCATGTTTTCAGCCGAAAAATTCAAGATTGGGAAAACTGTATAGCGGTGCGGGCTGATGGGAAATCTCCCTCTCTCTCTCTCTGTACTGACGTCATATCTCTCTATGAACTGACGTCATCTCTCTCTGCACTGACGTCATCTCTCTCTACGTACCGATGTCATCTCTCTCTTTACTGACGACATCTCTCTCTATGAACTAACGTCATCTCTCTCTACTTACCGATGTCATCTCTCTCTTTACTGATGACATCTCTCTCTACGTACCGATGTCATCTCTCTCTTTACTGACGACATCTCTCTCTATGTACTGACGCCATCTCTCTCTATGAACTAACGTCATCTCTCTCTACGTACCGATGTCATCTCTCTTTACGATGACATCTCTCCTACTACCGATGCTCTCTCGACGGACGACTATGTACGTCCATCTCTCTCTAGGAACGAACGTCATCTCGCTCTACTACCGATGGCCCTCTCTACGATGACATCTCTCTCTACGTACCGATGTCAATCTCTCTCTTTACTGACGACATCTCTCTCTAGGTACGGACGGCCGATCCATCTCTCTCGATGAACTAACGTCATCTCTCGCTACGTACCGAGGGCAGCGCTCTCGTTACTGACAACATCCTCTCTCTCTCTCTATGTACTGACGCCATCCTCCGCTATGAACTAACGTCATCTCCGCTCGATGGACAGATGTCATCTCTCTCTTACTGACACAACATCTCTCTCCTCTCCGCGCTCCCTGCGCCCCACCGCAGCGCCCCTCCCTCGCGCCTAGCGCACTCGCACCGCGCTGCCGCGCCCTCGCGCGAGGTACTGACGCCCATCTCTCTCTATGAACTAACGGCATCTCTCTCGACGGACCGAGCCATCTCTATCTACTGACACATCTCTCTCTCGCTCCGCTCCGCTCTCACTCGAACTGACGAGCCATCTCGCTCTATGAACGACGCTCTCTCTCTCTACGAACTACTCGCTCTTATGTCTCAGGGAGACTCTCTCTTTACGGACAACACTCTCCTCGCGCGCGTACGCGCGCGCGCTCCACGCCGCGCCGCTCTCAACGCGACACTCTCTCTCTACGCTCCGCGCGCACGCTCACTCTCTCTATGGACTGACGACCATCGCTCTCTATGAACTAACGGCCACTCTCTACGGACCGATGTCATCTCTCTCTTTACGGACGAACATCGCTCTCTACGGACGACAGCTCATAGACGACCAAGCGCTCGCTAACGGACTACGAAACCCTATCAATCTCATCTCTCTCTACGTAACCGATTCACTCTCTCTTTACTGACGACATCTCTCTCTATGAACTAACGTCACTCTCTCTACGTACCGATGTCATCTCTCTCTTTACTGACGACATCTCTCTCTATGTACTGACGCCATCTCTCTCTATGAACTAACGTCATCTCTCTCTATGTACCAACCGATGTCTCATCTCTCTCTATGATAACGATGTCATCTCTCTCTCTTTAATCTCTCCTCTTAACTCTCTCTCTCTTTACTGACGACATCTCCTCTCTCCGCCATCTCTCTCTCTCTTCATTACCGATGTCATCCTCTCTTTACTGACGTCTGTCCTCTCTCCTCTCTCTCTCTCCTCTCTCTCTCTCTCTCTCTCCCCCTCTCTCCCTCCATCCCTGACCAAACATAGCCCAGACACCCGCTGGTATTTATTTTCGCTGGGTTCTCACGTTATCCGCTGTTTCTCCACAGTGTCGGTGGCGTGAACTCACCCTGGCACCTAACAGAATCTACGCTGGTTAGTTAAGGAAGCGGCGATGCGACAACGGGAGAGAGAAAATAAACAAAGTTGGACCGACCGCACATTTAATATTCCGACCGATTTCCTCGAATCAGACCCCTCTCGTGCCCCCGCTCCCCTCCCCTCGCTGATTAGATGTTGGTTTTCGGAAACGCGCGATTACGGACGGCAACTTCCATTTCCTCCACCGTTAAAGGAATTATTATTATCTCGTCCATCTGATCCTGTCCCCCCATCTCTTGACCCGACAAAGTAACCACCGAGATAACGCGATCGTCTGCTGATCCGCGAACTGAAAAAGAGCTTCAGCCCCCCTCCTAATGTCGTCGGCAGGCAGTTCTCCAGCGGGCGGCCCTTTTGGACCCTTTGTTCGATTTGGTTCTGACTGACCCATCGCAGTATCTGAATCTACAAAGCTTCGGGCAAAATCTAGAAAAGAGAGGACGGAGGAGACCGGTGAGGAGAGAGATGAGGTGGGATCGTGATGAATACGGAAGTTATCAGCGTTCGGCTGGCTTTGATCCCTATTAGCATCGTCTGCTACAATATTATTTTAACCCCCGCCTCTCTCTCTCTCTCATCTTTTTCAATGTATGTTTATGTTACACCAGCCCAGCTTGCCAAGACGGCAGTCAATACCGATGCTGCTAGCCAAACCTTAATTATAATAATAAGCAGATTATAAATAAATAGGCAAATAACTTTTATTAGGATTTATTGAGAGCAACAAGGACTAAATAATATACTCCTACCGTTTGCCTGCAATATAACATTCATTTAATATTAAAATATTGTGATAAATATCATTTTAAATAATTGTAGGTACAGTATGATTTATTACATTATGAAAGCACGCAACACAGTAAATTAAATTGAATTGCATTTTCCCTTTTTTTGGCACTTAATTTCCTTGTCCATAGTAATGCCCCGGAGAGTATAAAAGACTTTCGGTAAAATTAATCAAAGAAACAGAGACAGTTAGCACATGCAGTACAATGGAATTAATGTAAATCTTTTCTTTTTGTACTAAATTCATTTATGCAATATAAAATTTCATAATTTAATAGATAATTTAATTTTCCGTATTTATAAAATTAAATTATGTCGTGCTTTATTAGAGTAGTAATTAGTTTTGCCTACTCGTTACTATGTTTTAGATTATCCATTGAAATGATTTTCAATGGTGTAAGTGACCTAGGTGGAAGTAAAATAGTCAAATAGACAATTAATGCGTCAGATGCAATAGAATTAAATTGTATCATATCTTACTGATTTTTAATTATATTTTATAATGTCTGTTTATCTTTCAAACTATTTTATAATCGCGAAAGAACTTTGCTGAATAAATTCAATGTATTTCATCAAGTTCTTCACCCGCCTCATCCTGTCTCCTCTGCTAATTAACCACGATTCTCTTGCCAGGTCTACTGTTATTTATCAAGACAGGTATTTAGTAATGTTATTGATATTGCTTTCTGTGTTCATGGCTATACAATTATTTTAGCTTACAAAGAACTGAGGGATAATAATAATAATAATAATAATAATAATAATAATAAATAATATAAGAAGAAGAAGAAGAAATAAGAAGAAGAAGAAGAAGAAGAAGAAGATATGATGCATGCATTACAAGGTGGATACTGCAGATAGTTAGATGCAGGCATTAGTAATAACCCAGAATGTAACTATAATAACTATGATCTGGAATTTACAGGTTCGTACACACAGATTTGTCAGATGTAATAAACTCGATATCATTATTAAGGATAGATAAATTAGAACGCGTCAGCTGAGAGATGGTTCTGTCCTTGGTGATTACAATGTCTCTACTAAGGAAAGGGAAAAGATAGAGAAATATGTTGACCTGAAAAACCAAGTGGAACTGAAGACAGTTGTGATCTGAACTACAGAACTTATTATTTATTTATCTATTAATTTATTTTTATTTTTTAAATTTTTTTTACTTGGTTAATAAAATAGCTAAGAACCGCGGAAGTCAAGAATTTTGTCAAATTTTAAATCAAAAAAATATATAACGCCTATGTAATTTTTGTTGTTTTTAATTTTAATTTTAATTCCCTGCCGATCTACTTCCCCACTCTGGAATCCATCTGCCTCCGCTGATCAGATTCCGACAGCCCATTGGCCAGCTGCCGTCCCGGGTAGACAAGATCGTTACTGTAATAAAATCCGTTCCTCTTTCGTGATGACAAAGACAAAAAAAAACGTTAGAAATCACATGTCGTTTGTCCGAAAGTTTGGCAGGTTCTTCTACATTTACTCTTACCATTTTTTATACCGAATATGCAATGGAGCACACAAAGTTTGCCACAGCATCCCGCCGACGTATACACAGCCATTGCTGTCCAATACAGGTGGGTTTCTTCGCTGTTCACCTATTACCTGCCTATTATACTAGCTGGTTCTCTCTCTCTCTCTCTCTCTCTCTCTCTCTCTCTCTCATATACTGACGTCGTCTCTCTCTCTCTCTACTGACGTCATGTCTCTCCATATACTGACGTCGTCGTCTCTCTCTCTCTCTCTCTCTCTCTACTGACGTCATGTCTCTCCATTCTGACTCGTCTCTCTCTCTCTCTTCGTCATGTCTCTCTCTCTCTCTATCTCTCTCTCATCTCTCTCTCTCTCTCTCTCGTCTCTCTAAAGATTTAAAGAGAGAACTGTGGTTACATTTTTTTAAAAAAGTATCGTATATATATAATTTTTTGAACAGTTAACAAAGATATTTTAAAAAATTGAAGAAAAAAAAACAAGACATTAAGCTGTGTTCTGTTATACTTATTAAAAACTCCAGTAAAATTACTTTTTGTAAATTTTGAATGGAATACATACAAAAGAGCTTGTTAGCAAGTTTTGTGATGCTGTCATTAAAAAAAATGACGGGTTATCTCCCTTCTACAAAAGATAACTACAGGTAAGTGGTAAAATGTACGGTTTACTGAATTTCGCGTAAATCGAAATCTTCAAGGTGAAACATCAGGGAACATCAAACAGGTGGAGTTCACACGTTGCTTTATATCGCGGGCCACCTCTGAACAGTTCTATCGACTACACGGATGATGTTACAGTACAAACTCGCGTATCCGAACAAATAGCTTGTCTCCGGGCTTGTTCGGATACGTGAGGTTGCACTGTATTAAAAAAACAGAAAAATAGAGAAAGCAATGGCACATTGGACCTGCGAGTCAACCTCTTGCATCCACGCGCAAGAAGCTGTAAGTAAGTACACCTGTGCAGGGATAACCAGAGCCAGATTGGCTGCCAAAGACGAAATGATGAACCATTAATATGTATCTTTCCCTGCCGACCGAGTCCACCAAAACAAGCGAGTGAGGGATGCATGGAAAATTGCCTTTAGCTTTTAATCTGATACCAGATCCTTCCAGGCGGGACATAGCTACATGCTGCTGCGATCTGGTTTTTTCCAGAAATAAATCAAAGGCCTAATTAAAACGAAACTCCCGTCACTTCCTCTCTTGATAGTCTCGGCTTTTATCGCCTGCGAATTATTTTTGTCCAACCTTCTTCACCCAGATTCTTCGCCAACCTTCTTCCGAGCAATTCAGATACTGCTGCAGCTCGTGCGCGGTCTCTGGAACGTGTATCCACTTAAAGTGTGTCCGGAAATAAGACTAGAAAAGCAACACTACAAACAATGGATTTTAAAAAGCCCTCGAATTTTATACTTTGTCTGTCTGTCTGTTTGTTGTTGTTGTTGTTGTTGTTTCTACCAAGGATGAATTCCTTTTAAGAAAAATCAGACACACAAGCACCACTCATTCACCAGCCGCTCGCCAGATCGCCAAATAATCCGGATTTCGAGTTGGTGTTTACGTTCTATTTAGATGTTAGAAAAGAGTCTTTACTCGCCAAGCTCAAAGTATAATACTTTCCCGGGTTAACCAGACTAGGCTCAGCTATCAAAAAACCGGAAGTGGGTCGGCTTCACCTGATTGGCCGTCTGTAAAGAGCGGAAATAGAAAATTCTGGCGCTGTGCACCGCGATTGCTGGATTTTCTAGTTTACTTATATCTGTACATAAAACGGAGAAGCAAGCAAGATAGCTACCGGACCGTCGGTTAACAGCATCCAGCCATCAAGGTATCGATCAACACTGGAGTTTGTAGGGCAGAAGTTGTTTGCAATCTCGCTGAAGTTTCCATCAAATTAATTTAACTTCAGCCACTGAAAATTTTGCTGATAATGAAGCTGACTTCCTGTCCTTTTGCTTCTCTCTTAACATCGCTGTATTATCGTCTGATGCGCAGTAAGAATAAAAAAGAACAAACAGTTTTTTTTTTAAGAGTGCATTTGAAATGCACGGTTATTTTCAGTAAAACGATAGCCATGTTATCCACTTTGCCATTTTATTCCCTCGACCTTGTCAATCAATAATCAAAAATGGATCTGTCTAAAAGAAATAAATTAATTCAAAACAGACAGAAAGGGAAATAAATTACCATTTGGAAATAAATAAGCTTAATATATTTTGCTAGCTATATTTTTTTTTTTTAAAAAAGGAGGCGTCTTATTATAATTTATAAAATACTTATTTTTAAAGATGCCACTTGGCCCAAGGATTCTACGGAGATGACAACTGTTCTTAGATCAGACACTGGATGGAAATAAGCTTAACTAACCAGACATGATCGAACCTCAGAGCGTGCTTAGAAAACTCAATCACATTAATTATTTTTGTGTATTATTCAGTCTAATAAAAGCAAATCGTTTGTGTTTCTTTTCCAATTAAAACAAAATCACTTTCTTTACGCAAAAGTTTGTAAATTAAAAATGGAGGTTCTAAAGGTATCTTTTCTTTTTTTTAGAACGAGGTTTGACACAACATTGGGCCTTTGTAGATTGTTATTTTATTAAGAGCAGAAATATAAGGTAAATGTATGAAATTAATTTGCTTTGGCTGCGTATATGCGGTTACACCTTTCTTTTTTTCCTTAAATTTTGAGAAGAGATACCTGGAGTAGAGTAGATTAGGTAGGTAACATTCTTAAGAAATGGTTCTCTTACGGTAGGCGATTCCATTGCTCGAACATATTTAAGTGGTATTGCAAAAGTCTCGCCCAATTACTTCCCTTCGACTGCGGGTTTTTATTGTTGTTGTTTTAATTAACCCTAACCCTGACTGTTCGCAAACCCCCGATATCGAGAAGGAACTTTCTGTAAAGCGGGAGGAGGGGTGCGATTGGTCTGATTTGGAGCACACTGACTGGTTACCAGCGCTAGGACAAGGTCCTCTGACATGGAGCGCCGCTGTAACCGTTCTCCGGCCGCCTCTGATACCGAGGAACATCTACCAACAGAAAGAGGCACCGGAGAAAGACATTTTCATGATAGAACAGAAAGATATCGGCCGCGTGATACGCGGTAAAAGAACTAACTAATTAGCCCACATCTCAGTGGCTTCATCGTGCTTTAGTCCTGAGAATGGGCTGCGATGGTGCGCAGTAGAGTTAATTTCCAGTCGATTGTTTCGTACAAAGCATTTCTGTCTTTTAGACGATCCGCCTTTGCCCCCGGTAGCGCAGCGGGCTGGCAAAAGCTCCGTTAAAAAAATTAGCAACCAACAAGACGCGGGTTCGAGACTAGCTTCACTACACAACAAGACGCGGGTTCGAGACTAGCTTCACTACACAACAAGACGCGGGTTTCGAGACTAAGCTTCACTACACACAAAAAGTAATCTCCGTGTCAAACTAAGCGTCTAGTCATTAATTAGAGAAACTTTACTAGTAGCGAGGTGATGAGACGAGTCCAAACTAGTCCCCTACTTTCTATAGATATTTTCGTTAGTTAAACACGTGATGGCGACGATTTACCAACGGAGCTTCAACTACGAAAAAAAAAAATGGCTGAATACTGAAGTATTAGATAGGGTCTTGTGATGTACGATCAGATAAACTATCGACGATTCACTCACTAGATTAGTGATGTTCTTGGAAAGACAGATTAATCATGCACGATTCGTTTGCCTTTTAATTAGTTTATAGATTCGGTGTATGCAACTTTCTTGCTTTCAAAATGTCGACTAATAATAATTTTCCCCCTGCTGTTATTAAAAGTAAACTCCAAGTATGTAAGAAATTACTAACACTAGTACATACACAGGAACTCGACATAAGTAGATAGACATCCCTGAGATTCAAATAGGTTATTCCAGTCATATGAGAGGCACATGACTGAAATTATAAGATCAGGTAAAAGCCAGAGAAAGCTTCAGTTGGCAGACAGCCACGCTACGAGCAGATGGTGCATGGGGAGCTTAGAAAGGGGACATATGGTTGAGTAATATACCGTTGGCAGAAGTAAAAGGAGAATATCTAAGGTAGTGGACCTTCCGCTATCGACTGTTAGCACACGGACTGTCCAGTTGAAGGGAAAACATAAGAAAATAGTTCACGTGTGTCTTGGACGCCAAATGTCAACGGAACGGGCACTTCGTGGTGTGGAACCAAATTCCTACAGTTGGCTGCAAATGTGCCAAGCCACGCGCAAGTACCCGGATGACCTAAAAGATATTATCTGCACAGCGTAGGAATAACAACAGAGTGGTCAGGCGAAAATCATTCTCAGAGCCACGCAATGACTTCTGTTGACTGTAATAGGTAATGCAGCTGCCACTACGACCTCTTATCTTCAGAAACACTCTGCCATCACCTCCTCCCCGGGAGTCCAGATTTTCCCATTTGTCAGAAAACGGTCCATTATGGGTCCAGTACAGGATTTTTTCATTAAACCATTTGCAAGCTACAAAACCAGTGACAGTCTCCCTGTCATGGCGTCAGTGTTATTTGAGCAATCGCTTGGCTGCGAAGGAATCGAGACTTCTGCCCGACACACAGCAGTCAGCGATAATGGTCGTCTGTCGAAAGAGGGCAGCATTTTTAGTGGGAGGCAGTGCGTAACGAAAGAAAAGAGTCAGACAGAGCCTGGCCATTTACCAGATACGAAGCCCAATGAGCACGCGTGGGTCATCTATCCTCTGTTGATCCCCGCTTTCTCTAACACGGATGATGCAGCAGGAATGGGCTGCAATCTAACAGGTGAGGATCGCTGGTGTCGTTCAGTGTGTCGGCGCATCGAGGTATTAGCTCTACCCATATTTTCCCAGTGTCACGTATGGTTTCAAAAGAAACGTGAATTCTTTCAAATTTGGATGCCTATTTACTTATGTCAGGTCTCTGTACACAAAACAGCCGTCCTATGTTTTGGACATAACCGTTTTTAGCGCATACATTTACATGTATAAAGGCGTGTGACTGCTGGAAATATATACAGGACAATCGCATAAGACCTTCCTCCCTTATCTCCTCCTCTTCATTTTTACTGGAGAACCCACGGTTACAGCTGCCAGTGTGTCCTTGTTTTCGTTCCTTTAATTTGTTGGCTTCTCTTGGAATAATGAATGATCAAACTTGATTATTTAAAGAATTTAAATTTCTGGAATTTTATAAAACCCGCAGGTGCGCAGATTTCTGACCAGCCAGTCAGGGCTGACGTTCGGCCAGTCTTCTCTCCCAGCCTCGCTTCTTAAACACGAAGTGTCAATCGGGAATCCTTCCAGCGGCCAGAGATCATTCATCAGATCGGAGGGTGGGGGTTAAACTCCCGCAAACATAGCGGCCATATCTTACTGATATTTTTACCAGAGAAGAAAACAACAACAACAACAACTGCGCGCTGCCGTTTGCTGGGATAGCTGTCCAGGGCCACGGTATCAAATCGCCGGCTCAGGACCTTCTGCGACACATCCCACAGCAAGGCGTTCATCGTCCGGAGGAGTGGACGGTTAGATTGATGGATGTATCCCAAATCTTCTCGTTTTGTGTGAATAATTTTTCTCCGACTTTAATTCCGTGTGGAAGAGAGTCCTTTCTCCACCACTGTCGATCACCGATCCCTCAGGGTACATAAAATAATCGCGAATAATAATTTCCAATAAAACTCCACATACACGATCTATCTTCTATAAGAAGAAAAAAAACAGTTTGCAGCAGTTTATTTCACCCCATTTACTTAACCATGCAAGGGGTTTAATTTGCCGAGTTTCGTATTTCCAGTCCGTGCTCCCTATAAATCCCAAAGCCATGGTCAATAAGTTTTTCCAGGTGTGAAGACGTTCTGGCATGAAGTATGGCAGACGTGACCTTTAGCCTGTACGGTGTGGCAGTTGGCGAATAAAGACGAGCAACAGAGTGAAATCCTCCACCTTTCGCTGCATGAATATTCCCTACTCTGCTCGCCATTGAATCGACGAGAGAGAGAAGAGAGAGAGAACGCACGCCACGGTCGAGTCCGGGTCCCCTCCACATCGCACATCCGCGACGACGCAGCTCCCTTTAATTCCATTATATTGGCGGGGCGTGGACGGGCTGCTCTCTCTCTCAGTTGACGATTCTCGATCGTCATCTACGAGGAGAAAAATATAAAGGCTCTAATTTCTTTCCCAAGTCGTGGTCACACGAGAGATGCGACATACATCCGCATCCTCCTAAAGGACATGGAAACCGAATCTCAGTAGCCCGCCTTGGGTACAGAGCCAGATTTCAATCCATACCACGACGTTGCCGCCTCTATACTCTACCGTGGGCTATAAAGACGCTGGAGTTGAAGATCTTGGTTAAGTCCCCTCCAAGTTAAGGTGCTTTATTTCCGGTGGACTGAAGGGGTTCATCCTTCACACGTCCTTCGTAGCGAAGCTGGTGGAGATGGCGTTGAACTGCCGTGTTCCATGGGCGATGCGGACGTGGCGAATAATGGCAGCAGCGCGATACCCCGTCCTGAGCGATCCCCCCCTCTTCCGTTTTCAGCTGGGCGAGAGCCAGACCCAGACCAGACGTCCAATACACTCGCACCTGATCGCGCGCCAGTTCATTAATTGTACACCAGAAGTCATTCGTGAACATCGATGCGGAAGTCTTTCCTACCCGGCTGGTCAACTCTGAATCGTCAATAGAGCTAAAAAAAAGCACCGTTAAAAAAAAAAAAGAAGAAGAAGAAAAAGGGGTAAATAATAAACGACCGACCACGAGACCAAATTTAAATATTTTGCTTTTGTTCTTTGCCTTTTAAACAGATATTTAGTTGCAGCGCGGCTAAGCGAAGCGGGAAGAACGACCAGCTTAACCAAGCTAGGGCTCGAGCGCCTCGTGAAATGTCAGCAAACTTGTCCGGTAACCAGTGACTCTGGTGGTCATAAGTCATAATTTCCGTATTTCTGGTCCGTTCCCAGCCGGCGAGTCCACGACGACACAGCTGAGTCCATCGGAAAGTTTGTTCAGCTGATTTCCGAAAATGACCAGGAGATGGAAATGACCTCTGGTTGGTTGTCGTTTTCAAACCTGCAGCTGGTAGGACAGCATCTTAGATTACACTTAAGCAGTACCGCCTCTTCAGGCATCCCTATTTGAAATAATTTTAATCTTAAAGATTTGGACTTTTAGCATAAAGATATTTGTTAATCCACGGCCCCTGGATTGATAAAGAACACCACAGACCGATTACTTTTGGGATCACCGTAGCCATGGCAACCAACTCGGCCTCGCAAATGGATGGGGCGACTAAAAATTCAAAAATTTTTATTTTTGTTAAAATAGTTTTTCTTTAAAAAAAAATATATATATATACACACACATACATACACGTGTGTGTGTGTGTGTGTGTGTACTGTTTTGTTGGTCTGATTTTGAACGTTTAACAGGCAGATACTATTTGTGTATCTATGATGCCCATGGAGATATATGTATGTATACAGGCGCCCCTGCTCTATCTTAGCTTGGGGCCCTCGGCCTTGCAACTAAGGATTAAATAGGAGAATCGGCCACCAGATCGTAGACTAAATAACGACAGCATCGTCGCATAAAGCACTTCTAGACACTTATTTTGCAGCCATAGTAAAATCCAATTTTTTCGAAAATAGTAATTTGTTTACTTTTTTTATTTAAAAAAAAATTTTTTTCTACCCCCCCCCCATCTACAGTAACCCCACACTTTGTTTTTTCTGCTACAAATGTTAACAAGACAACCATTTTAATGTAATTAAATCGGCTTAAAATAACAGAGTGGAAAATAGGAACCAAACAGAAATTTGGAAGCGTGCCAGCCAGTCCAACATCTGCTTGCTGTTGACGGGCCGTTTGTTTTGAAAATCGACCAGAGCAGAGGATCCGCTCTGTCGGGAGCTTACAGCGCACCCTGTCACAAAAAGGGGCTGGCCGGAAAACGCTTCTGCGCCTGTTTAGGAAAGAAGATCCCTCAGCAACAGTGGCGAAGTCTACGCAAAGAGGACGAGCGATCTGCTTTCAGTATAATTCCTTTAATCCGGCAGGTGCCGGTTTATATCCACACAGTTAAATAATAGGCATAATTTACCTATACCACAGGAAACCCCAATAACAATATCTCCCCTATAATAGTAATGTACAGTAAAACATAGTAAACAATAACTCACCTAAATAAGGTGAAGCATGAGCAGTTGTGTGTAGCAGACGGTGGCTGCTTTCTTTATGTACGATACTGGTAGGACTAAGCACAGTATATCTGTACCGTAGGGCTAATGTTAACTAAACTCCCTCCCTTTTCATTCCACCGGTGGTTGAAGAGCTATCCCTGACGACACTATAGAATAATTCAGAGAAACGAATGTTTATTGGAGAAATAAATAAGTAATAGAATCAGGGAGCTTTAAACATCCAAACACACGTACCCCGGGAAGGTGACTGGTACGCAGTGCCACATAGCGGGTAAAACTTACACTAGTTCGGCCTGGTGCCGGATCACGGGTTACCGAATTAAATGAATTTTAACTGTGTTGCAGTAAAACGTTCGTTGATATCTAGTGGTTCCATCCTCCCCCCAAACTCTGACGGCCCAGGTGGGCGTCCAGGTAAGGGAAGAGCACCATCCAGCTTTAAACTTGATCGCATTCGTTGTGACAACAGCTGGGAGATTGCCCCCCGCTGACTGAAGTGCGACAATTATAACGATTAAAAAAAACTATATTTTTAAAAAAGTCTGACATTGACCCGTTGAGCGTCAGCCTTTAAATCGTTTCAAACCTCTGTATTACGTCCACTCCGAGTTTCAGACCTTAGGAAGCCAGTGTGATATATTGGTCTCCGATAGCCGCGCTCTTTGGTCGTTATCGCCAGTGAATTACTTTCAGCCAGTTTGTTTTACCTCCAGAAAAAATAAATCAAACAATATCAGGCCTCTGCCGAATAAATAAAAATTAAGGTTTTAATTCTTTAAAAAGAGGAAAAACGAAGCCAATGCTGGATATAATTGTGGGGGAAGGGGGACAACCCTTTCAATAAATTATGCGCCAAAGGTATAGGCGAGTTTCCTCCCTTGATGAAAATTTTCATTTTTAAAAAAAAAAAATTAATAATTTTAATTTACACAAATAGTATTTTAAATAGAGATACACTAAAATTTATTTATGCATTACACAATATTCTTTTAATGTGGGTAACCATTTTGCGTACAGCTTACGTGAGAAGTATATTTATGAAGACCGGTGTTCCAATACGCATGATTACTTCCCCCTGAACCCCCACTGCTGATAGTTAAAAAAATTCTTGCAATAAATTTATTTAAAAATTAACGGAATAAGTTATCGCAAATTTTTGTTAACATTAATAATGCAAATCAATTTTTAAACCCTGTAGATGAGCATTTGTCTTCAGGGGCTTGCAATATGCATGCCATAATTGCTCTACCCTTTAAAACAGAGCTTACTTCCCTCGCAAGATCCGTCAGACACTATCCAGAATATTCCACACAGCGGATTCGATTTGTAACAGTTCTGTCAGTTGCATAATAATGTTGTTATTTAACTGTCTTTTTGTCTTTGCATCTCGGAAAACAAGCATTCAAAATGCCTCTGGAATTCCCGACTGAAGCACACAATGGGTTGAATTCAGGCAAAAATTAAGTATAAACACCAAGGTTGCTGCTGGATCAATATAAAAATGAATAATAACTGTGAAGAAAATCCAGTGAATATATAAAATTTAAAAAAAAAAAAAAGGAAAATTTTATCTCGACTGAACGAACCACCAATTATTCAAATAATTATTATACATTTCCACAAGTAGATAAGAGGTATGAAGATGATGGTTATACATAATTCCATAATCCAGTTCTAATATGATGCAACAATTTTTAAAAAATTGTCCCTGCTTTCTGATAATTAATGAGATACAAGCAATTTGCAATATTTTTTTGTCCACAAAAGAAATTTATATTTCAACAAATTAGTTAATACCAAAAATGTATCTATTGTGCATTTTCATCTTGACTACTGGAAATACAATGTGACTAAAATGGGTCATTCACTTGTTTAAGGGCATTGTGAACCCTTAATGTGTTTTCAGTCCATCATAATCATCGTTGCATGCTTCACAGTTATCCTATGAGTTTTTTCAAATTAAAAAAATTTAAAAGTATTTCCTTGTGACTATCATTATTTTTTTAAAAAATGAACTCTCAAAGTATTCACCTTTATTATCTCTACTTTGTTATCTACCTAAACCATAGGTAATCCCAGTGGCACGACATTAAATGGCTTTTCTCTTATTTGTGATTACTGGACAAAGTTTAAAGACAAACATTTTAGCCTGTGAAGCCCACTTCAGGCTAAGTGGGAGCACACAATCCTGGCCTGAGGGATGAATTTAATATAAAAAAGGATCTGCATTCAAATAATTTATTTCAACAATTAGATTTAAAAAAAAAACAACAATAGTATACAATTATTGATGCAATCTAAAGAATAAAAACAAAAGTGAGGTTTGTACCTGTTGATGTTTCTCCTTTCTCTGTTAATAAGTGAATAAGAATAAATGATTTACTGAACCAACATCTCAATGGAATGTGTAGCTAGCTGCCTGCAGTTTATTTTGAGTTTTCAAAAGCCATGTGGCAATACTGATGTGGAGATATGCAGCTTTATGTTCATCAGTGATTTGACCCCAACTTTGACTTGTTTTAATTTTTATCACCTGCCAGCATGTTTGCCCCGCACATGATCTTTCAGTACCCAATGAATTTTTGTCTTCAGAATTATTTTGATGGCCAGTGAAAGATGCCAGTGAGATCTTTTTCACCACCAGAGGGACGTAGTAACTGTCACAGGGCAGTGAAAGTTTAATTCTTTTTTTTATTGTTACACTGTTTTTTAAGATTTAAAATTTAAATGCATCATAAAACAGATTACTAAAAGTATAAGCTCAAGAAAACAAACGAAGCAGCCAAATGAGTTGGTTTTCAGATCAACCAACAATTAATGAGGGAAAAATAAATTCAAAGGCTGTGCAAATAAAACAGTCATTTTAAATCTGTCGTTTGATGTAATGGACTAAGGGTAAATACTGTGATGTAGGCACATCTGTTCTATTCCAATAGGGCACTGTCTTCAGGTGCTGATAGAATTTGACAAAACATAACAATGGTGAGTATTTTAATAATTTCTTTTATTTCATTGGGAGAAACATCCAGAAAACTAGATTTTAAAACATGATTATAAATCTTAAGGGATAGAATAATGGCAGATCTCACTCTCAGCATTTATGATAAGCAGCATCCACAAATCAATTCTCATCAAGATATGTTAGAACAAATTTAAACTTTAAGTAAAAGAAAACATCACCATTAATCGGTATGCATACTTTTCAAATTTCATGCTGTAATTTTTCCACATAAAGTAACCAGATTTAATAGAAAACTGTTTAAAACAAAAGTATCTTTTTCAGTTGTGAAACACCTAATTTCAGATAATTAATTCTCAGTCCTATCACTGTTTTTCAAGCTTATGACAGTAAACTCATCACTTTCCATATACACAAATTAGGTCCATATCTCATTTGGAAAATCACGTTAAATTCATGAGGAAATTTAGAAAGAGTGAGTGAATGAATGAATGTAATCCATTATATTTTGAAATAATAATTTCATATTTTTTAATGATGTAAACTTCATCTTTGTTAATGATCAATTAATTAAATGCAGCAAAGAATTTAATTTTGCGATGTAAGCTAACATGCTGGTAATTTTCCAAAAATTGCACAATAAAAATAAATTATCTTTACTTCAGCTGACTAATGTCCTTCAGACCTAGCCTTTTTAATATCTGGGAGATGCTAGTTGTAACCCAGTGTAAATGTATTGATAGAACAAACCTTGCCAATCAGTTCCCAGAATACGTAGCCACAGTGCTAACAACTAAAACTATCTGGGCAGGGTGGCACTTGACTTGTGGTAAATGCATCATACTTTTTGGCTTATGAATTGATACCTACCCCTAAAGTCTGGCCTTTGACTTGTACTCCAAATTGACTTATCTATGGATAGAGTCACCGCTATCGCTTTATTGAAAAAAATTTTTAAATGACAGTGTGGCATTCTCTGAAATAAACTGTAAAAAAGTCCATTTGAAACAGACGACAGAAACCACTGCCTAGAACGTTTGCTGATTGGGTGAGCAATCCACTGTTAATGCAGTCACCGAAGCACGCAAAATTATCCAATCAATAACAAGTGCATGCTCACCTCATATGTATAAATACCTGAAACAAATCCTCTACCTCATCTCAAAATGCCTTCCATAAAGTCATGCACAACAACTTTCAAGCTGGAATTTAAGTTTGCTGAAGAAAATGGTAGTAATGTGACCAAGCAAAGGAAATTTGTCAGCAAGAAATGTGTTAGAGACTAGCGTAAAGCGAAAGGTACATTACAGACTATGAAGAAAATTGAGAACTGTATGTTGTGAGCATAGTTCAGCCAAGACAAAGGCCAAACAAATTGCAACTGATGATCACTGTCTTTACATCTATTTCAAATGATGTACAGACTTCACCATGGTGGCTTCCAGCAGTGTGTACCATATCATCCAACCAGAGAACAGATGAGCATGTTGACCTCCATGTTAGCCTAGTTATAAATGATAGGACAACTTGAAACAGCTGAATATCAACACAATTTGAGTGCTGTAAGATCTCAAGATTAAATAAGTGTCAAAGACAGATAAAGCCAGTGTGGTACCAATAAAAGGCTCTGTGCTTTAGGTTTGAGAACCAGTATTATGAGGGTGTAAGTGTACTGTGTAGCTTGAAATAGCTACATTAGCAGAGCTTATCTAAATAAAACATTGGTTTCTCAATGGCAGATTTCATTTTCAAAGAAATAATTTTAAACTGACTGCCCTAAAATTAAAAATAATCTATTAATGATTTCACTGTAAGGTGCCGTGCAACAAGGTTGGCTGAACACACAGTGGGGCAAGTGGCAGTAATTAGCCTGTTACCACTGGCCATGAGATGAGCAACCTTCAAGGTGAGAAATAAGGTACTCTACTAACTGAACCCTGTCCAAGTTATGGTATTTTCTTTCAGAAAGTAATGAAATGCTGTTTTTGATCTTTTGTAGATGTTACACTAAATTTTCGGGGATGATAATGCAGAAATACAATACTGTACTGATTGTACAGTTTAAAACATGGCGTGTAAGTCCATGTGTTACTGTGTACTGTAATTATCAAATTAAAATCTTGCACAAATCAAAATTTTGTTGTTGAGAAAAATAAGTCCTAACAGTTGAGAATAAAATTACTCAGTTTTGGGGCCCTACAAGTTTTAAGGCTGGCGCTGGATAAAACCGATATGTTTGGCTTTATAAAGTAGGCAATTCAACACAGGATCACCCAATGATCACTGATGTTATGCAGTGACTAGAAATAGACACAGGGCTTTCAATATCAAAACCAATAATGATGTCTGTAGTCTGTTTCAAATATCTCTCCGTGATTACAATCATGTTCTAGAAGATTGTCCACAAAAGTAATTAATTCAATGATATGCACAGGCAGCTCATTAATATGCATGAGCCTGGAAGTACCATAGACAGCGACGCAATGTGGCAGGGTTACAAAGGATCTGACATATTGCTTTGAGTGGTTGAAAGTTTGTTTAACTAGCATAGTTGATTTAGCATCATCTTATACTCCAAACCGACTTATCTATGAATGAAAAGAAAAAGAAAAATGGGAAAATTAGCCAATTCCACTTATACTCCACATCAAATTATTCTGAAAAATACAGTAATTACATAACCAGGTTGCACATACGCTGATAGCCATAAATGTCCACGGACTGATGAAATATTACCTATTTAATATATAAATCAATCTATTAAAATTACGTAGTTCAGTGTACATTAGCATGAGATTGTTAGAAAATTCATACCCATGAAAACAAATTTTCAAATTCTGTGACCCAAGGCACTTTTCCCATAGAACTATACCTGCTTTCATCATGTTACTAATGAGCCATCAATAATGATCCACTACTTCTGACCTAATTAAAAACTACAGCAAAAGTTTTAAGCAAGGGAAAAATATTCTTATAAGCATATCTAAAAAAAAAAAAAAAATATATCAAAAACCAAACTCTTAATATTAGTACAAAAAATTTTACAGTAAGCACACAAAACTCAGGGTTGAGAAAAAAATTAATATATACTATTCATAGTAACCAAGGTGAAGCAAAAGTAAAGAAAATGTTTAGATTGACTGAGTCTTCAAGCAAAAAAAAAAACTTTTAAAGTACACGGACATATTTGGATATTTTCAGATGTTTAAATAAAAAAAGCCAAACTGTTATTGCTCACACTACTATTCAAACTTCAAATAATCTTATTGAAACAGAAACAGTAAACTGCTGCATTTTCGTAATATCTTCCCCCCCCCCCTCAATTAAGAACTCTGCCTGAGCCGAAAGTTATTGATGTAGAAACTTATCAGAAGTCGGGGAGCGTGAATGAGGCGATCCACGGGGCACTGGAAACCAACACACTGAGCGAAGTGCGCGTTGAGAACAGCAGACTCTGGGTAGTCATACTAACTGAGGAAAAGGTTTAAATGTACTACCTTGTTGGGCAGGTGCAACGCGGCTAATGCATTAGTGTGAAATACACATCAAAACATTTGGCAACCAACAGGTTGGGGAGGGTTACAAGAGCAACAGTCACTCGTGCTATCCAAAAACAGAATTCACCAAAACAGTCCTTGTCAAGATTACATCTTGATGATGGTGGCTGGAAAAGATTCCAGAAACAGAGGTTCTATAATGAGTTCTACTAACAAGGTGGTGAGAAATGCGCAATCTAACTGTCTAGTTTCTGTAAGAACTTGAGCACACAATTTGTTTTTTTTAATTAAAATATTTAAAAAAATACAATTGTATATATATAAAAATAATTTGGGCCAATGAAGACTGAGCCAAGTTGGGTTATTACAGTTTGAGAAAACTTTGTAGCATACCATGCAGAGTTATTTACTCTTCATCTTCAGGTTTCCTTTTCCAAAATGTATCAGCAGCAGCCCAATGCAAGCTACAAATACAGGAACAGCTGTAAAACACAGCATCCAGAGCTCTTCACGTCTCAGGAACTTCTCAAACAGGTGACCATAAACAGCGACAGCAACAGTGACAGTAAAAACCTGTGGACAAAACAGACAATGCCTCTGTAATGAAGAAAGAACAGGGAGCCCAGCAAATAATAGCATGCAGAATCTCTCAAATTATTCTGACATTTTTAGAATTCCTTTCAAAATATTTGATGGAATGAATCCTGAAAAACAAAACAAGAAGTTTCAATAAGTCCACTGATAATTCAGTCAGAAAACTTAGCAACTATTTGACAAAGTCTGTTAGTAATAAAGTCCACTGGGTGCAAGTTCCCTTATAGATACATTCCCTACACTCTCTATTATTTTTATATTACTACAGTAAATACAAAGTTCAGATTCCATTAAAACTCCTATCAACAGGAGATTCCTTGTTCTTGGTTGTAGCAGCAAACCAATTTTTAAACCTTCTATAAAGTTTTATTTCCTATAGTGCCAAAAACAAAACAAAAAACTCAACAACTTATTTTAAAATATTATTATTTTTTTTTATTTTTAATTATGAAAAAATGTTTCACTTACTACAACCCGTGAGGATAAGATGATTTTCTGATCCTTTACAAGGTAACGACCCAAACCATGCAATGACAATAAGGAGAGTCCCAGAATTATGGACCCACACAGCTGACAGATGTGTTGATGACCAGGATCTGGACTGATATTCTTAAGAAAGAAAGATAAAGTGAGCAACATTGAAAATATAAATTTTACATACAAAAGATAAACATTTAAAATTGTTCACATTGCTTAAGCTTTTTCAAAGTAATCGTTTTGTTACTATACTTTTATGTCTTAAAATTATCTTATAACATTTTGTCAATTCTATGTATGCTTTAGTCTTCTGTTAGATATTAGGTAAAATACAGTAAACTTCACATGCTCCTGGAACATTAAATAAGATATATAGTGTAAAAGAGTAAGTTCTCATGCAAAATGTATAACCGCGATACCAATTTATTGAAATACAGGTACGAAAATTGTACGAGTATCTCTCAGGAACGTATGCAACAGATTGTTTGCCTCAAAAGAAATCAGTTATAGCCTTTTGTATTTATTGTTCAGGTTGAGATACTAAATAATTTCTTGAAAATTGGTACAATTTTTAAGCCCCCTCACAGAAATATTGGCATTGGAATCAAGTCAGTGAGACTACTTTTCCACAACAGTGTAAGCCTCTTTGACTAAGGAGAAATGGCTGCCTCTTCTTCATCTGCCTCCCCACCACATTCTAACTGATGCAACCAACGATGGAAAGTATCCACAGGCTCCACATCACACAATGTGCTATTGCAAGCAGTTCGTCATCTTCAGCGATGCATTTTTTAAAAGCCACAGAGGCGAGAATTTTGAAAACTGCAAGCAACTGAAGATGTTTCTGATTTTTTCCTGTGGGGAGAATATCTTTGTGCACTTTGGTAAATTAAACATTTCAAGCAGTTCTGAATCATAACAAAGAATATGAATCTAGAGCTTGGCACCAGAATCAGATGCAATGAGCCTCTTCCCCAGGAACCTCTATCCATAGTGCACTATGAAATTTTTGAAGACTCCACCAATTCTAGGCTGTGGCTTGAGAGTAGGGGAAAGCCAGGTGAGTTTCACATTTGTGAAGTCCTGGACTTCTGGATGAGCAAGGGATTTATCAGTTACAAGCATGTAACATTCAACTTGCAGAGTCCATTTTTAATTTTCAATTTTTGCAACTCTCCAGATAGAATGTAAATCAGCCAAGCCTCTGGTAAGAAACAGGAATGTGTCAGTTACCATTTCAAAAACAACACAGTCTCACTCAGGTGTTTTGTATAAACACCCTTCTGCTAAAGTAAATGTTCCACCCAACACCATCATGACAGCCTCCATATATATATATATATATACTGCACATTTCTTTAACAGAGCAACCATTACAAAAAAGAAAGAAAGAAAGAGAAACACCCCTAAAATTGTATTTAATTTGTTTTGTGTTTTTTTTTTAATTTTTGTCTACCAAAGTTAAGAATGTTTTCTTAATCCTCTCCCGTTCAAATTGACCAAAACTGGCGAAGAAAGACCACCTGAAAATGGCCAGGGACTGATAAGTTATTTAACAACCATTTCTATTTGTACTATAGCTGGTACATGTAGAAGGATGCTGATCCACAGTCTAAGTTTCTCTGGCTATTTATATGACTTTGTTTTCCTGTGAGAGTGATTTTACTAGTGAAGCTACTGGCATGAACCACTTGTGTCACCTAGTTTATTTACTTGATACACGAAGGAATCTAACAGTGAATCTTTTCCTTTTGGTATGGGGAACTCTTGACTGATTCATACCTTAGATCTCTCATCATTTAGCTAGTTGGACAGTAATGGACACAAGTTGAATGTAGAAACTGAGAGCAGGATGCCAATGTTTTCATAGTCCATTGCCCCAAATATTGATGCCCCTGAGGATGCAAGGACAGTGGATCTCTTCTCTGAGCTGATAACAGAAGATTTCAGCCACTACATGGCTGAGGACACAAACTGCTATGCCACACAGACCCAGAGAGAAGCAGGCACAGCTGAGAATACCTGGATGGATACCACCAGAGAAGAAATGAAATTGTCTGTAACAGTAGACATTCTGTGCCATCTGTTGAGGGTTAATGGAGTGAAAATGACAAACTTAGTGTCAAAAGTAATGACAGTGAGGAGATTCAAAACTGAATCAATACTGGCTCCTTTGTGACAACAGTCAGGTGATAAAATCTAGATTAAGGTCTGGTGGTTGAAAGCCAAAGTTTGAATCTTGATCAAGACCAGTTTGGTTTGGCTGGCAATGGCTTCTCCTCACTCTTCATCACCAGCTGGCTGCATGGCTTTTCTCCCAACACGTGGCAAAGGTTCTGCAAGTAATTCCCGCACCTTGACCACCCACTCAAAAATTCCTACCTGTACCCAGACAACTTGCTTGGTCTCTCACTAGGGCTGAACCCCAACACCTTTCCCCATTCTACTTCACTGCCATAAAGTGTCCTTATGATTTGCAATAGCACATCGGAGAAAGACTAAGATATTTATTTAAAATTTCTAGTGCAAGAAAACAGTAAAGATGAAACGATCTGATGATGTAAAACAAAGTGAAGAAAACAACAAAATGAAATTATGAAACAATTCTCTTTGCTTGTTTAATTTTGAGACTAGTGCACATGAGAAAATTCCAAATTTAATGGAGAGTTTCTGATGCTAACAGTACCACTAACAATATCTGATAGCCTAAGGTAGCAGCTGATTAGTTAATAATTTACCTGTGTAAAAGGGAAATAGACACAACTACTACACTTATCACCTAGAGAAAATATTAATATGCCACTGTGAATAAAACTTACCTTAAATTGAAGAAACACCTTTGGAAAGGCTATGTCAGCTGATCCAATGAGAAAGAGCAGCAGAAAATCCAGTTTCATTAACCAAGCCAGCTGCCCATCTTGCTTGTTATGACCCACGAAAGGGTAATCTTGTACCAGCCGAATCATATTGGCTAGTAACATCAACACTGTTTCACCTAAAATGAAATAGTAGAACTAAAAAAAAAAAAAAAAAAAAAAAACATTATTTGACAGCAAGTGCAAAATTGATTAAAATAAAGAAAAGGTTATAGACTTATCTTTAATTTGATATAATATCAAGACTTTTGTTAATTTTCACAAATCTAAATATCTAAACCTACACAAAGTTGGATTCCACTTCTTTTCAAAGAGATGCTTTTCAGAAACTTAAGAGATGGATAGAACCAGTGTCCTTCAAAGTATAACACTTCACTTCAACTCACTCTATCTTAATAATTAAATTGCAACTCTTACTGTGAACCCTAATTAAACTACAAAAAGCCAGATGGTTTTAACAGCCACTATCCCCAACCATGAAGCTCTTCTCAAAATCTGCAGAAGAAATTAAAGGTAAATGGCTGATGTTGTTATTCACCAAACTTTTACTTAAATATTACTGAGTCTTCACTTCTGTAAACTTCAACGTTAGTGACAACAAGCATGACAAAATAACACAATGCAGCATGACATTATTGTTATCCTAAATCTCACTGGTGAAAAAGCTTTAACAGCAGCATGATTGGGAATTTATGAGAAAACCCTCTTCTGAATATACAAATTTTTTTTTGATTTCACTAGCTGAGGGCTTATGGTCACCACTCTGTTAGTTGCCGGGCAGCAGGTGCCATAGTCTTAAGTTTTTTTTTTAAATTTTGCACACTAATTCCTACAAGGGATATAAACTTGAAGCAAGGCCACTGTTGTCTGCTAGGAGGCAATGCCTATCCTATTCTAATGGCCTAGTACTTCTGAGTTTGGCTAATTTTTTTAGATGTGGGAGGAAGTTTATATGGCTGGTTGGTGAAGGGCAAGAAGCCATGCCAGAGAGATACACCTAAGTGAACTGGTTTCTTGTGAAAATCAAACTATGCCCCTCAATCTTAAAAGTCTAACACTAGACCAATGCACCACTCCACACAAACCAGAGAATCAACACGTAGTTACATGACGATCTACATAATAAAGAATTAATTTGCATCTATTTACATTTAAATAAATACATTTTTAAGAAGCAATGATTTATTCCATAGAAATTAGTTTTTAAATGTTCACCCAATAAATAAGTGTTGTATATGGAAGTTAAATAAAATACAGATTAGACTGTAACATTAAAAACAAAATATTTCCTCATCTGACAAAATTTTAACAATCTCACAGAAAATAATAGGTAGTAACAAATGAAAGCTGGATTCTGTGCCCTTAAAGATTATATTTCCAAAATTTAATTTCTGCATTCAAAGAGAACTTGATGAAATGCATACAAACAAATTAATCACAAGAGTACAAGTGCTTATAAAGTTGATAAAACAAGTAAATGCAGTGTGCTACATTGCTGACCATCTCAGTCTACATCAGTATAGCCTCAGCAAGTCCTTTGACTTTCTTTCTACTGATAAAAATTCTTGCCCCACTGCTGCCATTTTGATTCATACTGATGTAGAACAATGATTTCACGTGTAACATTCACCACAGGTTCCTCAAATTCAAATTCTTGTGAACACATCCATCCACCTTATACAACAGTGTTCTTGACTGCCACTATATGCTGCTGACCACTGTTATTAAAATTAAACGGCACTCCACATATAAATCTGTACAAGATTATGATAGTGTTATTCAAAACAACCACCCCTCCAAAACAAGAATGTGATACTTGCAAAAGGGGTAAGTTTCTGTCCACTGACTGACAATCTGTAGGCCAACACCAAAAACTGCAGAGTCAGGCTCTGAAGGAAAAAGAGAGCAAATATCCAATTTATTTTGTAATAATATATACACTAGTTTCTAAAAGTTAAGCAACAAAATTATTTTCAAAGTTAAAATTTTATTTACCAAGAATTCAACACAAACTCCTCTTCATGTAACACAACCTGTGTCAAGGAAATACATAAATGAGTTCTAATAGAAAATGACAATTAGCTTTGGTAGAAAGAATGAATGAAAAAAAAAAACAACTGGCTTGTGCTCATATCAATTTGGCTCTGTTGGGATATCTGTCTGTGCTACAGTTGTCAGATTCCTTTTGGCTAAGACAAAGCATGATATTGCTGAGCTTAGTCTTATTTTGCAGACAAGAATGTGGATTCTTAGGGAGAGTTTTTTTTTTTTTGGATTATTGCAAAAAGCACTAAACAAGATTATCTTATCCTTTTTTTTGATAGTCAGAACCTAGCGTGAGGACTACCGGTATGTCTGAGCCGCTAGACCAGCCCCACAACAGTAGAACTAGAGAGTGGTGGTCTCTAGTGGTCAGCACACCACCAGTGAACAATTCTGTGGGCAAAATAGCAGGCCAGGGATCTTTCTGTAACTGACCAGATCACGAGAGGAGCCCGTCTGGACAATAAAGTCAGCCCAGTTGGATCCTTGCACCCAACAAATAAGTTCATAAATGTTGCATATGGTTTGGTGCCCCGAGTGACGTAAAGTGGCTGTAGCTGTCCACACACCAGGAGATCATATTTTGGGGAGGTCCGGAAAATCCAAACAGAGTCCCTAACAGATTCAAGCCTTGATGCTATGCTGCCGAAACAATGAGTTTGTTGAGATTGTCTGCAGGGATGACTCAACTGCCAACATGCTATTTAGGATTCCCTGAAAAATAAACCGGAGAGATATGCGATCTTTGTGGCCCAAATCCAGTTACTTGGATAAAGATAGAAAGTCTGTTACCTCAAGGTCACCGTAAAGGTTGTTGATGCACTGCTGAATGTCTATGGAAGGACCAGGATAGCTTTCAGATATTATAAGTTACCTGCCGTTTTTCTTTCCACTCAACACTCAAGAAGAAATGGCCATCAACAAGCCAATCCCAAGAACCTTCAGGGTACAGTGGATGGTGTATTATACAGAGTGAAAGGTCTATATTACAACCAACTTGGAATAATCGCTTTCTGCCAGGAGTGAAAGGTGAGAGAGTATACCACTGACTCCAAAATTTCTCTTGAAAGTTAAAGTACCAACCAAAGCCAAAGTTTCTAAAGTGAGGCCTTTGGGTGCTGAAGGAAAAAAAGCTGGAATCCAACTTGGCACTACCTGGCAGATAGTTGGGTGAAAAAGACAGAGGAAGGAAAAAGGTGGATTGGCAAGGAATTGGCAGCAGCATTCTCATCATTAGATATTCCAACCTCAGGAACAGAGTTCTGTAAAAAAAAGCATCTGCTACCAAGACATAGGCAGACACAAGGCCTAAATGAAATCAGGAAAACAAAAGGGGGGGTGAAAGCCCCCTTGAGTAAGATCTCACTACAGAACCCTTCAGTGACTAAAGCCCCCCAAAAAACTTCCAATACAAAGCAAAGTCCATCGACTATGAAGAACTCTCAAAAATGTCATCATTAACAGATGTAAATGAGATGGAAACTGATACCTAGGCTAGATGCTATCTCTCCCATCACTCCATTTTTTAAAATAAATAACATCTATGGATTTGCACTTTACAGGATTTCCCAATAGATAAAACAAAATGGACTGTATCTTCCCTAAATGTATTGGGGGGAAACTTTGCAAGGTCTGGAAAGAAAAAAATATAGGTGTTTCCTGCTTGCAGAACTCCACCGAAAAAACCAAAAATGCCTATTAAATTCAGCTGATGAAAAGGTTGGAAATTCTTTAGATACTAATAGTCATAAATAAATATGATGTAGGCATACTAATTCATTCTAAATGTCTAGCTCAAAAAGCCTCCCTATTAGTAATAACAACAGACAAATAGTCTTAGCAAAGCTAAAATGTAAAACACCTGTAGGCTCATTTTACACACCCAACATTCAGAGGGAATATATAGAGTCCTTTGATAACCTAAAAAATATTTTAGAGGAGAATCTAAAACTGTACTCTGCTTATAGTGTCATAGCAGCATGAGACTTTAACTGCATTCCCAATCACAAGCTTGATAAGGAGAGCCTGGTTACTAATTATGGAGTACATTTGTGTGGACAGGTGCAATTGCATAATCTGTGCATAGCATTTGACCTCAAGGATGCCCATAAAACTAAATACCCTGTGATTAAACCACACACCCATTATTCAAATAGGTAGAGTGTAGCTAGTAGAATAGACAGGGTAGGGTGTACCTTAGCAATAAACTTACCCTGGTCCTCCAGGATATAACCCACAAGGTTATTCCCTGGAGTGGTCACTCCAAAAGATAAAATGACCCTTAGGTTAGGGCAGGTACCAAGAGGGCCAGGCAGTTGCAAATTGAATAACACCATTCTGAAAGTATTGGAGAACACAAAAAGCAAGATTTACAGACCCTCCTTTATGGTAAGACACAGGTAAAAGAAAAAAAAAGCTGAAAAAAATCAGCATTGAGTACTGCCAGGTGTGAAATACATTTAGGCAGGCAAGAGAGTATTCCCTAACTTTGGATTTACAAGCAGAGTTCCATAATATATTATTAGGCACCCACAACATACAGAAGATCATTGCCATCAAAACAGAGTTAAGGCCAAGGTACAGGCCATACTAGTTCTTAATAAAAATACTTTGCAGCATCAAAAAAGGAAAGAAAAAAAAAAGAGTATTTGTTTTGAAGGCAACATTACAAATGTGTAACTGTACTCCTCTGGCAGATTCTCTAAGATGGAGAGCTATTAGTAAAACAGAGGTCAGACAGTCACACAGCCAGATGTCAGAATGGTAAATGTGAACTAAAGTATAGTTTCTAGGCTGTGGAGACAAAAGTGAATGGAGATATTGTTCAAAGACCAGTTCAACCTCAGCAGATAATCACTGTGTCATTTTTGGCTCAGCGAAGCAGAATTTAAATACCAACCCATCTTATCATCTCTCTACAGCCACACAAAGATTGGTATTAACTTAAACCACACACGAGGCTACGTGAAAAAGGGCTCTATGCAAAATGACCCATGTTTTGTTTCTCCTTGACTCGCCACCATAAACAAAAGTGGTTTAACTGGTGCCATAACATGTCACTTGGACATCAGAGGACTTGAGTGAACCATGATCACTTTACTAACGAGTCAAGAAATTAGGCTTCAATAAAATCCATGGCAGGTACACAGCAGGAACATGAAACATAACTAACCCATAAACATCATAGAGATCACTGGAGGTCTCTTGGTCTGGGCAGGAATTTCACTGGTGGGGGTGGGATACAGACCTGTATGCATTTCAGAGAGATACTCTGACTGCAATGAAGTACAGGGACACTAGATTTTGAATCTTTATGTCAGACCATATACAGTTGCAATTAATCTCATTTTAATGGACAATAACACTTGTCTACATAAGGCATATATATAATTTACTAATATTTTCAAAACCAAACCATTACTTGAATGCTTTAGCCAGCATGTTTAGAACACTCTAGGAAGACCGTCAGTCCTTCCAAGAACTGCAAACCTTTTCTAATAGGACTTTATTGCCTACTCCTCTTTGTTGATATGGTTACAAGCAGCTTGCAAAGCCTTTGAGAGCCCTATTGCCATCAAAAAGAGCTACATCCCCTACTACTGACAATCTCTAATTAATTTTTGTTTTGCATTTTTTGTTAAAATTCCTTCTTGTTTCCATTTACACCTCTAAAATATTATTTGTAATTTGCATATTTTTAAATAAAAGTTGTGCTACATGAAGAAGAGTTTGTTGATCATTTGTTGAATAAGACCAGCCATTTAAAAAATACTTTTGCTCTTTTTCAGTTGCTTGAACTTTTGGAAATCAGTGTAGTTAGCACATACAATATGCACTGTGCAAATGCCATAGGGCTACTGAGAAAAAACATTGAAAACCATTGGCTTCTCATCTAGACAGTGCAAAATAGCATCAGAACACCTGAGTGAGAAAGCATAAAGATGACTATGGCCTAGATGTATACATGGAGAGGGGAACACTTAGCTAAGCTAGATGGATGGTGGGGAACTGAGCACACCTTGTTAGGCCCACCATCCCAAGAATAATGTGAATGATGGGCCAAAAAACAATGAAAGATAGCACACATGAGAAATTCATCACAAGCACCTTGAATATATTTGAAAGTCAATGGCAATGATAACACACATCAGCAGTAGTTAGGAAAACAATCCCCAATATTAAGCAAGGTGCTGGGCTATCACTTCTTTAATATTTAACAATTTTACTACATCACTGATCAATATTCTCAAAATGTCTTATGGAAATTCAGAAACTAAAGAAACATTGAGTTAAAAGTTGTCTTTCAAAAAATTTTAAATGGGTTTATTTTATATTTTTTATTCTAGCAGAATAGCTGGTCCAGTCAAATCAATTTTCTACTGAACATACATACAATGACTTACTATAAAGCGTGACCAAAGCATGGACCCTAAGATTGACTTGTCCATGGACTTGTGATTCATCAGCCACACAAAAGCTATGCCAAGTAACAACCCGCCATAGGTTCGGTAGAGAAAAAGGTGAAGTGAGTCAACTAGACCTTTCTCTGTCTGAAAATAAAAATAAATATATTTCAAGATAACACTGTACACAACAGATCACGAAGTGTAAATTCCATAGAATTAAATAAACACACTAACATTCTTTTGCACAAATAATAATTTTAATACAGCGAAATAAACTAGGTATCAATTTACTGGGAACATCGGATTACTGCAAACAGCCATGAAATACATCGAAATATATAAAATAGTGTTTTGATTGCAAAATGCCTCCAAATAAATAGGATCAAATCTGAAATTGTACAAAAATATAAGTAAATAATTTTAAAGGCTAATTTATATATATGAAAAACCTGATTAATAAAAGTTAATCTTAAATGAGCAAACTTCTATAGGACTTTGATGAAAACCAACTCTCTCAACAAGTGACTGTCAGATCAGATTTCTAAAAATCTTTTCCTTTTCTTACCTTGTTTTCCAGAAAGAGGTGGGGGTCAGGTCGGCTTCTAGAAATCGTGAACACAGCCATGTGGCTTAAATCTCGCACTCGAAATCTTATTTACAAGAGCGCAACTAAAAAATATTACTCCGGTACTGCAGCAGATGCAACCCGGCAAGACCCAAGATACCAGCATCATCTATTCCAAGATTCTCATCAGGTGTACTGCCCACCCGCCCACCAAGCCAAAACAACTGGGGGGGTGAACGACCTACCTGCATCATCAATTCCAAGATTCTAACATGGGCAGCAGTCTCATCAGGTGTACTGCCCGCCCACCAAGCCAAAACAACTGGGAGGAGGACCTACCTGCATCATCTATTCCAAGATTCTAACAGCAGTCTCATCAGGTGTACTGCCCGCCCACCGAGCCAAGACAACTGGGAGGAGGACCTACCTGCATCATCTATTCCAAGACTCTAACAGCAGGAGCAGTCTCATCAGGTGTACTGCCCACCCGCCCACCGAGCCAAGACAACTGGGAGGAGGACCTACCTGCATCATCTATTCCAAGACTCTAACAGCAGGAGCAGTCTCATCAGGTGTACTGCCCGCCCGCCCACCGAGCCAAGACAACTGGGAGGAGGACCTACCTGCATCATCTATTCCAAGATTCTAACAGCAGCAGCAGCAGTCTCATCAGGTGTACTGCCCGCCCGCCCACCGAGCCAAGACAACTGGGAGGAGGACCTACCTGCATCATCTATTCCAAGATTCTAACAGCAGCAGCAGCAGTCTCATCAGGTGTACTGCCCGCCCACCGAGCCAAGACAACTGGGAGGAGGACCTACCTGCATCATCTATTCCAAGATTCTAACAGCAGTCTCATCAGGTGTACTGCCCGCCCGCCCACCGAGCCAAGACAACTGGGAGGAGGACCTACCTGCATCATCTATTCCAAGACTCTAACAGCAGCAGCAGTCTCATCAGGTGTACTGCCCGCCCACCGAGCCAAGACAACTGGGAGGAGGACCTACCTGCATCATCTATTCCAAGATTCTAACAGCAGTCTCATCAGGTGTACTGCCCGCCCGCCCACCGAGCCAAGACAACTGGGAGGAGGACCTACCTGCATCATCTATTCCAAGACTCTAACAGCAGCAGCAGTCTCATCAGGTGTACTGCCCGCCCACCGAGCCAAGACAACTGGGAGGAGGACCTACCTGCATCATCTATTCCAAGATTCTAACAGCAGTCTCATCAGGTGTACTGCCCGCCCGCCCACCGAGCCAAGACAACTGGGAGGAGGACCTACCTGCATCATCTATTCCAAGACTCTAACAGCAGTCTCATCAGGTGTACTGCCCGCCCGCCCACCGAGCCAAGACAACTAGGAGGAGGACCTACCTGCATCATCTATTCCAAGATTCTAACAGCAGCAGCAGTCTCATCAGGTGTACTGCCCGCCCACCCACCGAGCCAAGACAACTGGGAGGAGGACCTACCTGCATCATCTATTCCAAGCTTCTAACAGCAGTCTCATCAGGTGTACTGCCCGCCCGCCCACCGAGCCCAAACAACTGGGAGGAGGACCTACCTGCATCATCATTTCCAAGCTTCTAACAGCAGCAGCAGCAGTCTCATCAGGTGTACTGCCCGCCCGCCCGCCGAGCCAAGACAACTGGGAGGAGGACCTACCTGCATCATCAAGATGTACCGGGGCCGCAGCACCAGAGCCAAGCCAAACACCAAATTGAGCAAGAAATCTGCCTTCAACAAAGTGTCCAGAGAGTGGAAAGCTGCTGATACAAAGGCAATCAGCATGAAGGATATTCTGATGTAGTCGAAAACCGTAAGCACCATTTTCCGCAGACCTGATGAAGCAGCAGAACTGAGATGTCACCAGAATCACATTTGAAAATTTTGCAGTTAAATACAAAGGTTAAAGGCGCCAACGAAAGCGCCACCTTTCGGGTAAAAAAAAAAAAAAATTCAAGGGAAATAACAATTCCGACACCCAGAGACGGATGCTGAGTGGCTGCTTTGAAATTGCACTTTGTGTTACTTATTATTTAGTCAAATCAAAATATAAAAGAAAGAAAAAAAAAATCCTTGCTCAGAGTCGCATAATAATAATAATAACAATAACTTCTTTTATCTGATTAATAATCTTATACCATCGTTGTAGTGTTAAGTCTCATTTTATTTTTTTGAAAATTGCCAGCCTGATGCAAAACCTTCCTCTCAGGTTCTGCCAGTAAACCCATTTAGCAACAACACAAATAGAAAGAAGCGAAAATGTCTTCAGCAACGAACAGTTTTACTTCCCCACTATGATACAAAAACAGAGTATTAGCCAGTCCCCCCCCCCTGCTTCGTTTAAACTAAAAACTTGAGAGAAGATATAAAAAAAAGAAGATCCACTACATAAGGGATGTCTTTATTGGTGCACAACTGTTGAGGGAATAAATATGCTAATGTGAGTACCAAAAATCTAATTACAGTAAACTGCGTTGCATATTGCAGAGAGGGGCAGGAGTCAGAATATTGTGAAGTTTTAGAACTACTGAACATATTAATTCTATAAAGATGAATTGACCATCAAATATGCAATGGGAAAAATTGACATTTTTATTGTTTTTAGAGAATTAAAACTTTTTTTCTTCATTCTTGTTCTTTTAAGTTTTTTTTTTTTGACAAATATCAATTCACACACCATGATAATCATTTTTATTTATTGCCCTCTTCCTGACACTAGAATCTTTATAAAGTTCCAGCAGCTAAAAATGCCATCAAGTGAGATTTTTCTCTTATGAACTGAGAAAGGGCATCTGAAATTTCCATCCCACGAATAACCGGTTAGCAGTCTTTGTTATCTGGTCAGTCTCCTAGCAGCAACCCACCTGCCTGTCTGCCAAGTTAAAATACCTACTAAATTATTCATGGATTTTATTAGAATGATTCCTCATCTTTAACTTCAGGCAAAAGGAGTTTCTAATTTAATAATTACAGATCCACAAATCTAATTTATAAGGTAGGCACTGAAATATCTTGTTTTTTTTTTTATTTCTAAGAGATCAATTCTTTTTGAAAAAAAAATCTTTAAAAATAGTTGAACCAAAATGTAAATAAAGTTGTTTAAAAATATTCAGTATACATTAGTTTTTATTCAAAAAGTCTCCCAATTCTAGGGTTCAATGTCTCAGCTATTGCAAAAATTTTAAATTGAAAGAAAAACACCACAGAACTCCAATTTAGAAAAATTCTTTACTTTGACCTGTGTAAAACCTCAAATTTTCTTTTAGATTGTAGCTGAACCTCATATTACACTGTACATCTGCAGAGAGAGATGAGCAGCTGCAGTGGCAATGTACATCAAATTCAAAATAATTTATGGATTATGGTTTAAAAAGGTGATGAGATGCAATGTTGGCTAATAAAGGTGTCATGTTTTTTTTTCTCTCTCAAATTGTCCTGCCCTATTTAAGCAGCAAAGATAGACTAAGACAGATTTTGATCACTTCTTCTTGAAAACTCCACTAAAGAAACACAACACCCAGCAGTGCTGTGGGTGATGTAAATAAGTTGCAGTTTGTACATTTACTGTCATCATTATTATAAACTTTGTTCTTACTGAATTTAATAACTATATCTGTTGTAACAGATTCCTCTAAATCAAATAGTAAAGTAATTAGCAGGATTTTTTCTTGTTCCCAAAAACTCATTTAAAAGAATTTTTCGTGCTTGCATGATAGGTGTTCCTTTGCATATCTTTAAGCTTCTCTCATCCTCCTGCTGTTTTTTTTTTCTTTTTTCACCAGTTACTGCTTTACTTCAGCTTTAACCTAACATTAGGTTGGATTAGACAAGTTTTAGGCAGACTATTATTATTAACTAATTATTTCATTTCACTTTCAAACTAAAGCCAATTAATTAAACATACTTTGCATAGTTGGATTACCAAGCTTAGCTTAGTCAAATCAACTACAAGTGGATTAATTTCCAGCCATATCAGAAACACACGACTTGGGTAGCGGATGTTACCATCACGCTACAAGTTATTTGGAATCCCAATTCTTTTCAGTTGGTTCATCTTATTTCTTAATCATTTCATGAACTCAATTTTTATTTATCAGATTAACTTTGAACTGCTGTTCAAATTCAATCTAAAAAAGGGTTATTAGGACTTTACTTTGGTTACACAAAAATCTTCTCCTCCATTTTGTGTGTTCATATTTTCACCAACCTTCCATAAATACATTTTTATTATCTTTAATTTATCTTGGTATTTGTGCAGTATATTTTGGAATCCTGTTACCACAGAGGTCTGCCTATTCCTTTTTGATCACAAGCATAAACAATACGCCTTAATTTGTGAAACCTCCATAGATGATTAACAACAATAATCTCCCACCCCAAAGCCGTCAAGTTTTTAGTGGCTCAAATAGTCAAGATAATCATTTAAATGTTAACTTGGTTGATCAACTGTTTTCTGTGTAATCTAGTTACATGATGCAGCCATGACATGAAGTGTTTTATTTTAGATTACAATCTTCCATGTGCATGTGAAAATGTATTGCCTTTTGTTGATGCAATATTAATTTCTTGTTTTATTTGGCTCTGTCCATTTTTTCATTACAACAGTTTCACAGAATTTAATTGAAATAAATAAATACATACATTCATTCAGGTGAGCTCTAAATTAAATTTGCAAAAAATATTCCATTCACTTTACTCTCCAAATACATTTCCAAAGTAATTAAAAATAAAGAAATATTCGGGTAAATATTTAAAGAAATCCAGATACAATGATGTAACAATTTGATAAATGAGAATTCCAGATTTCAAAGCATTTAAATAAAATTAGAAGAAATCAGAAGCTTTCTGTCTTTTGGGAAGATTCAACAAATTATCTGTTAAAGATGACTCAAAGGTGATTGCTCGTTTTACTGTCCTTTCACTTTCAGGAGTACTACACACAGCTTCTGTTTCGATTAGGCACACAGGGGTCTTATCCCCTGCCTGACGGTGAGATGGAGATGGCGTATAGCTAGCTCGCAGAGCTTTGTCTGTGACAGTCTTAATCCTCAGACTGGAGCTGGCTAGTTTGCGAGCAGCAGGTGACATATAGTTCAGTCGATCAGTAGTACTTCGCCCAAACTTTGGAGATGGACTGCAATTAGAAAGGAAAAAGAAAACAAAACATTACGCCATTTGCAATCTATAAGTCTGTTAACCAACTACTGTAAAAAAACTGTTTCAATTTCAAATAAAGTATGCTACGGTACAAAGATACTACAACTATTTTCCAGCCAATTTAAATACCATTTCATTAAATTATTTTTGGTCTTTTCTAAAACAGTAAATGGATCTTTATAAGAAACAGTGGCTACATTAAGTATTTGTACAGTTGACAATATGTTAGAATTTGACTAAACAAACAAGTTCAGACCATGCAGAGGTGTGTAACATTTTTAAGTACAATGTAAAACCTCATAGTCAATGATCAAACATTCTTTTTGTTTACAAAATGTGCATGAAATAGGCATAATAACCATCAGCTTATTTCTTGAATACCAGCCTCCATATTATTCAAATAATTGATCAGAATTCTCATAAAATCCCTGCATCTAGATTTCATTCAATGAAACTGGAGCAGGCCAATGCCTTTAGCCATCATACAACCATAAACTAAAACATTGCCACTACCATGCATCAGAAGTATGCAGAAAATTTTGGATGTTAGCCCTCTCTTCACTTGCATCACACTATGCGACATCTATCTGAGCCAAACATGTTGAATTTAAACCACAAAATTCCCTCTCAGAACTCAGCTGGTTTATTTATATGCTGCTCAGAGAAGTTGAGGCACTTACTCTAGTTTATATCAATAATGAAAGGTTTATTCCTGGTCCCATCCTGCCTGCCAACTTGGCATCGTGCAGCTTGTTCAAATAGTTTTGAAAACTTTAACCAATAGCATTCTCTAAGACAACAACAAAGATGTTGATAAATTTTGCTTTTTTATACTAGTCAGATTATATATCTGTTGTTCCTGGCCTTTGTCTTAAGGAGATACCTTCTAAATAATAGTCTCCACAAGGCCAGATTTCTGTCAAAATCTACTGAACTATGGTGGTAAATCTCAAATCTAAATAGCTTGCAGTATTTGCAGGATTGTTTCTGGTGACAATAGTTTTTACACCCAAGATCACTGGACAACTTCTGCAGTGTCATTTTTATAAATAAAACATCCAAATTATATACCTAATGTGTGGGCCATTGGATGGACTAAAAACACCATTATTATACAAAACAGATGATGGCCCTGTTTCTCTCTCAAAACAAGGGGGGAGGTTAATTTTTTCACCGATTGGCCATAACACCAGCATGACTGTCAGTCTTTTTCAGATGGTTTTCTACCCAGTCACATTGCCTGGCAAGTCAAAATAAACATGACTCATCCATGTTTCCAATATCAATAATGAAATATTTGTTGAATCCACATTCCAGTGATCTCTTGGTAGTATGTTTCCACCTTTTCCTATTGGTGCTAAGGCTGTTTTTGCATAACAGTTGTTTGCTTTCTCAGATGTGACATGGCATGGCACTTCATCCATTTGCAAAGCCATCTGGCACTTGCACAAAAATCTAGTGGTTGGTGGACATAAAAACTCTATACCAATATCACAACATTCAAAAAAAAAAGAGTCAAAAAGTTGATTTACTTCCATCTTGCAGTTTTAAACTATCCCTAGGTAGCTGCTTTCTCATCTTGGAAAAGTTCATAATCAGTTTTCTCTTGTCAGCTCATGAATTCTTTTTCCATCCCCAACAAATTTCCCTTCCACCTCAATGATTGCTGTAGATTTTGCACATTTTGTGGCATCCAACCTGAGCTTGATATTGTAGCTTGCTGTTTTCAGCATTCTATTTCTTCTACAGACATGATACATGAGATTTGCTATGAGAATTTCAAACAAGTGAGTAAATGTTTGGAAAAAAATTTATGTAGTAGTAAAAAGGCCTAATATGGTAAAAGCACAGAAAATGACCTGACACAATGACCATGCCCAAACAAGATATTCCATGACTGCTGCAGGTATGCAGTGTAACATTCAACAGAAAGAAAATATTATGAATAAGTAATTTGTTTAATGCTGGTGCAGATACTTCACTGGCAGAGAGGAGTTTAAAAGCTGGTTACAACTGATTTGAACTTGGATTGCTGATTTTCATTTCATATCTGTAAATGCAACAATCAAGGGTCATCATGACTACATAGTAAACCTTCAATAGTTATATACCAAAATAAATCTATATAAGGAAGTGAGCACTTAAAGGGGATATTTATAAATGCAGATAAATGAGCAGTTTTCTGGGGGGGGGGGGATGAAGTGGGGAATAGTAATTTATTGGAAAATAGACAACAATAGAACCAATGTGGTATATATGAATTTGACAAGTAAATAGACACTTAAGCTTGAAGAAACACTGTTTAATCTGGAGACATACATAGCACTGGCAAAATATGTGCGGGGGTTAATAATTTGTAATGTAGCCTTTGTCTTCTGCAAAGCAGCAATTCAATGGCACATTGTGTAGATGAGATTGCAGCACATTTCTGGCTCAGAATACGTATTAGGGAGTCCAAAGTAGGTTTACAGAGATGTTTTTACAGTGATCAGTTGAGAGTAGCCCAGAAGAGCTCATTGAAGATTCATGTCTAGTGACTGACCAGGCCATTGCAGAGTTGTGATGTTTTGACACATTTCACATCTCTCTTTTGACAGGTGATCCTTGTCATAGACAAGCAAATATTAGTTTCTTTGCAGACCAACAGCTGCGACCATCCAATGGCTCGAATTGCACCATACACCATAATAGACAGACTGCCATATTTTGTTGCGATTTACAGATGGTTGAATGAAAATTTCTGTGCTGTACAGCAAACACCACATGGCACTGTCTGAGAACTGTGAAAACCCAGAATCAATGAAGAAATGAGTGTTCCAAAAGACAAGTGGCCATGGTGGGATTTCACTGTTTATCATAGTCAGTGGGGTGTCTTGCCACTAGTTAATTTACCTCACACTTAAGAGATGACTTCTGATAATTCGTGTAGACACCTACAATCTGTTTTGCCACATTTGCAACTGAAAGTTGAGGTTCACTTTGTATGCTTCTCTTTACAATACAAAGTTTAGTCTTGTAGTTTTGAGTATCCAGGAAGTACATGAAAAGTTGTCCTATGACATCTCTTAAACTGGACATTTACCCAGCTAACATTTGACAATGACCTTGGATATTACCTGCTGTCTTCTTCTGCTAATCATTAATCCCCTTTCAAAGTCCATCAATCTTCATAAACCCTCTGATCATGCAGACTGAAGCTTTCACTGGCCTGCACCTGTTACTTATAGGTTGTGATTGGATCTATTTGAGTTTCAAGAGGATTTCCACTTACTTTTTTATCAAGTGTAACTGTGCAATTTTAAAAAAAGTATGAGTCTCTTACAGTTTATCAACATTTAACTACAGAGAACCGAGTTGTTCAGTGAGGAATAATGGATTAGTACAAAAGTGTTGAACTTATTGTGATTGCAAAACAAATTTAGTTTAACCTGATTCTTATGAAAGAATTCACTACTACTTAAATAAGGCCCACCTTAGAGAGTATGTTTATAAGTATGATTTCTAGATTGATTTATAATGTCACTATTAACCACCATTGTAAGAAAAAAATTATCTTCAGATATCTGGCTGCAGTGAAACTAGAGCCAATTTATAATTCATTTTGGTAGCCATAGATAATCAAGTATAACCACTAAACCCTTAATTATGGTCTTTTTAAAACCTTTGTCAGATATCCTTTTAAATGTCTCAACTCCAGCTGGATAAATCTAATATTTTTACCCTTCCTACATACATTCTAGAAAGATCCTAACCCTAACCTTTTAAATAATCTTTTCTTAAATATGGACTCCTTGCCTGAATAGCACTATTAAGATGTGAAAAAACTAAGGTTTTATCTATAAAATCTTATTCTTCTTTGGTTTTTTTTAGTTTAGTCAATTATTCCTAACTTTATTAGCATGTAAGAATTTTGTTAGTAGTACCACTAAAAATTTTTTAAGTCTACTTTTCTAAATGTATGTACCTTAAAAGGTGTTAATTAGAATTCTCCCTATTTGAATAAAATTACACATCTGAATGTTCGACTCTATTTTTACTAGACTTACCATTTTAATGAACTACATCTTATCTCTATAATTTTCAGTATTAGTATAACTTTTACCATCTGCAACATTTGCTTATTAAAATATTATTACATCTACTACAGTATTAATGAATATGCTAGTGGTTAAGGTGCTTCCTTCCCATACAGGTAGCAGAGGTGGTATTCCCAGGTTAACTCAACCTGCTTTACAAAAGTGTACCTAGTGTAAATTAAGGACTGCAGGAACCAGAATATGAAAATGATCCTGTGACCTCATAAAGGTATTTCCTTATCAATCACTTTGCCAAAACCTCACTGATAAGAATGTATGTACGTACAAGACAGACAAACAGGCACATACTAATAACTTGATTTATATAAATTAAAAACAAAAGTTCTAAAACTGAGCATTGGGACACCACTAGACTTCATCACCTAGAGATGCTGTATCTAATGACTATTTTGAATTTAAATTAAAACAGTAAAAAGGTTTTTTTTCTCTCTCTCTCAAAGCACACAAACACTGAGAAAATATCTAATACACAATAGCAATATTTAATTATCAGTAATACATACTAAACACAAACAGCTTACCTGGTAAACCTAGCAGTTACTCTCCTCAGTGCGTCTTGTTTCTTGGCCCTGTGTGCTTTGCTGGCTTTCTCTGCCAGTTCCAGAGCTATTTTATCCCTCTTTGGTAGAGCAGGTATCTGAAGAATACAGTCAGTGTTTGATAAGAAAAAAAAACAGTAGTGAACATTTACACAATTTAAAATGATATTTTTTCTGAAATGCAGAAGTACTACACCAAAAATATTTGCCAAAAAGGGAAATCTAAATAAAATTGTACTAATTTTTAAAACTCTTTGTTCTGTGATCTTCACACTCAATAAAGCTCTAAAAAAAAAAATCATTCTTTTTTAAAATAAATTCTTTAGACAGCAGACACAATCACAAAGTGAGAAAAGAAAATATTTCAATGCAGATCTTAAAATAATAATAATAATAATATACTGTTTGTATAAACTTTTACATAAGAAACCACCAGCAAGAGATTCCAAAAGTTTTTCAATTTAAGGTTTACTGAAAAAAAAAACAACAAAAAACATTTTATTCTATGTAAACTTTTTTGTTGTTTACTAATGTAGCACTACCCATAAGACCAGGCAGCTTAGCAATGAAGTCTCCCACAAAAAAGTTCAAAACACTACATGTGAAACATTTATTTACTTTGAAATGAGATTTTCATTTATTTATTAGAAAATAACTGCAACCAATTGACGAAACAGTTGAGCCACAAGAAAAATATAAAGTAAACTAAAAAAATCTGACAAAATTTTAGTTAAATAAAAAAAAAACAACATTTTGGAAGTTTCATCTTCAAATTTCTCAAGTAAATCTTACCTTAAATGATGGCCCTGGAGTTTTTGGTAGTGGAATATAATCTGCGCCATCTAACCTGAATGGAGTTCCCTCTATTTCACCCCAGGTCATCAGTGGTGAGTCATCTACCCCTGGAGCTGGTGACGGGGTGCTTATAAATCCATAACCATTCACTCGAGGAGTATGCGCAAATGTCAGCTCCTTGCCATCATGGCCAATCTTTCCCTGGTTAGCATGAGCTTTCTCTGATGCAGCCTGCTGTAGTATCTCCTTGTTTTTATCCATATTGAATGGATTAAGTTGAAATCTTGTATTATCAAAGGCAATCTCCCTGACTTTCAACTTCTTATCCAATAATTCCTTGAAAGTATAATCAACTCCTATCATTAAAAATAAAAGTAGTGTTTCTTTAAGACCATTTTAAAATCTAACTGAATTTTAGTTTACTTATTAACAGCTGCAGCATATAATTTTTTCTTCTTCATACATCAATGATTACAAGGAAGACAACCCTGGTGAGGAAGCATAGCACTGTAGTTGCACCTCAGACTTCAGCAGGGTGATCCTTATTAGATGTTTTCATTTTCATTTTTAGATGTGGAAGGAAACTGGAGTGTCCAGAAAAAACCCACATAGCTGGATGTTGAAGAGCTAAAAGAAACCATGCCAGAGAGGTATGATGCCAAACTGAGTCAGTCCCTTGCAGGAACCTAACTCAGGCTCTCCATCTTAGCAATCCAGTAAGGCTAACCACTAGACTACCACATAGGCTTCAACACATTCTTTTGTATATGGAACCATGGAAAGTGTGTCAATGCTTCTCCTAATCACCCAAACTTAAAATATATTGTAAAAAAATTAACATGGGTGACATCAGCAGGGTTTCAAATTTTGAAGAAAATCTTTCGGTCTCAGCTTTTTTAAAAGGATCAGATAATGCCTTTTTAAAAATTTTTTATTTATTTATTTATTTTTTAATGTTCTTTATTATAAATAAGACAGTTTTGTTTCACTTTTGTCTTTAGCTTCAATAGTGTTGGATGAGTAATGATTGAGGCAGAGATTTCAGGTTTAATAGTAGCCCTTCCTTTCAGTAGTAGTGCTCATAAGGCTTATGCTTACCATCAGGTACATACATCAGAGAGTTTTTAGCCTCATACTGCCAGGAGTGAAGAACAGCAGATTCAGATTTTTGGATGGCCTGATCTTCAATGCTTGGAAGAGCCAATTTCTCTTCATGTTCCTAAAGAAAGAATGTCATATGCCACTGCAGCTAATCCTGTCTTTACTTTAAACTAATGAAGGTTTGCCTAGAAATGCAATTATAATAATGCATTGAAAACCCCCCCCCCAAATCAAGACCATAGATATGCACAAAAAAACAACATTTTAAAAATAGCATGTTAAATTAACAGTAGCATCCTACAGGTTTTCAAATTTGGTACAGGTTATTTTTGAGTAATCTCCCACTAGAATTAGGAAATGATAATGGGAGACTATGTTGGACTACCAGACTGGAGACAATCACAAGAATCTGATCAAGATGAGAGATTTGTCATTGAGAGAAAGATCCCCAGGGTATAGCTAAAAATCTTTATACTGAAACCAGTTGTCAACTCATGTGCTCTCAGAAATTCTGTTCTACAGTCTCCACGCTACAACAAACTAATGTATTTAAAATTTGTTTACTTACTTCATTGTCAATATAGTTAAATACACTATTTTTATTTACCTGCATGTTAGTGGAAATACTAACAAGAAGTTAAACTCCATAAAAATACCACAATTTGCAGAACACGTCTTGGGGTTGTTGGTAATAATGGTGCCTATAATTTGACCAAAACTTTGCTGAGAAAAAAAACTTTATATCAAAAAATTGCATTCTACTCGTTATTTGTCAGTTACAGAATTAATTAAAAACCTAAAAAACCGTGTAGCCTAACACTTTTGAGTTCAGCAGTAAAATCCCCACTAGAACTCTTCATCTTTTTAATGTGGAAGGAAACCAAGCAGCTGGCTGGTAAAGAAGAGCAAGAAAAAATCATGCCAGGGGAGGTATGTCAGTGAGAGTTGGTCCCTGGGAGAATCAAACCAAGATACTGTCAGTCAACTCACAATTTAAATGCCAGATTCATAATACTGATATTCAGTAGTTTTGTGTAGTGAGACAGTGCTTCACGCACGCATGCACACACATATCTAGCTGAAGAGCTTAGTTGTTTTAGTCCCCAAATACACACTGTACCTCCAAAAACTGAGCCATTTTAAAAAGCACTTTCCCCAAATGATTTAGTACTTACCTTCTGCTGTTTCTCCTCTCTCTCATAAAGCCAGGAGTGTTTCTCTCTATGCTTCCTCTGAGTGTCTTTTAAAATCTCCCTAAATGAAGCATTGTCTTCACTGGTGTTTCTGGCTAGATATTCATCTAAACTTACATTGGAAGCCTTCTTTTCTACAACATAAATAAACATAAAATAAATAACTCTTGGTTTTCAGAACTACTATGTGCAAGAAGAAACAAAATCCGAACTACTGCCAAATTTCATCACTATTAAAACCATTTAAATAGTAGTGTCTCCATTCTTATAAATTTTAAAATTCTCCAAGACCTCCCCCAAAATACTGAAAAAAAATTTATATCACTGGGTTAATATTTTAAAATTCAAAGTTATCTCCTCATCCATGTGGTAAAAGTTTCTTTTTTTTTTTTCAATGGAAATACTTATAAAGTTGTGGGTAACTAGCTAAATCAAAATGTATTTTTTTAAAAATGAGTTCTAAATTTCCATCCATAATGTTCAAATTTCAGCATAGTTAAACATCAAATCATGCTGTTAGCTCAACCTTCTAAAATAGCAAGTTGAAAGCATACTGGTTTTTAGTTTACTGCTGATGTATTTGCCAAGATTCAAAATGCTAAAAAAATGTTTGTAATATTTCACTTTAAAATTTTAAAGTGCAATTTATGCTATGGTTACTTGGTTGTCATGCCTCTCACCCAATCCAGAAACCATGGCCAATCCTAAAGTGTTCATTGCACCAAACTTCAGTCAACTTATCAAACCTACTAAAAGTCCTGACTAGAAATCTTCACTTTTAAAGATGGGAAAAGTCTGGATGAAACCCAAGCAGCTGGCTAGTGAAGAGCAAGAAGAATCCATGACAGGGAAGTTCACTAAACCAAGCCATTTACCAACAGTACTGCTGAGTGCCTTCAAAGCCATTAAGATACATACATCACTTCTCAGTAACAATAAAGAATTTCTCATAATGACCAGCAGTGACAAACTACATCCCCTAAGATTTTCAAACATCTTTAATGATCTTACTATCATAAGTAATACTGGTTGACAGTGAAGAAACTAAAGGTCAACAAAGAAAAATTACTAATTCCATCACTGCGACCAAGCTGAAATTAGAAGTCATGAAGCAGAGACAAGTTCTGCTTTATTACTGTTGTTTTTTTAAGATACATTTACATCAGAGACCAATGGACAGTCCATGATAATTTTACTGTTTGAAGCACTAAATTTTGTTAAAATAATATTAGTAGAATCCCATGAGAGCCCATTTACATGAATATTGAGTTATACATTTCATACCAGTCTTTGTTTGCTTTTCAAGAACACATTTTCCATTCTCCTGATTGGTATCCTCTTTATCTCTTTGTGGAGATTTCTTTTTCTGGCTGAGCTCAGGAGTTTCAAATGTTGCTGGTGTACTGTCTGGAGAAAGAAAAGAGAGTTCAAACCAAATTTAAAAAAAAAAAACAAAAACACTATTTAAACTTTACAGCAAAAAAATTGAAAAGATAACAAAATCAATTAAACTATTTCATTTAATTTTAAATTTACTAACAACTTACTATTGGTGTAGGTTAAGCTTAGATTCTAAGTCTAAAATGGGCAGATTGAAAACAAACCAGTTACAAGGGAGACAAACATGGTGAAAAAACATAGTGCCATAGTTGTCTGCTAGGAAGGCTTGCCAATTCTGTACCATGTGGGGGCCCAGAGCTTTCATTTTTGAAATCCTTGCTAAAACTTTTTTTTTTCTTTTTTTCTTTTTAGAAGTGGGAGAAAACCAATGAAGCTAGCTGGTGAAGAGAAGTGGAAAGAAACCATGCCAGACTAAGTTGGACCCTCTGCAGGAACTGAACCCTGACTCATTCTTCCATTGGTATTTACACGTTTGCTGTTTAGAAATACAGAACATACCTGACAAATAGTGGAATACCAGAAATGTTCTGAGTGACTGCAGCAAAAACGTTGTTGTTTATAGGCCACTACAGTACATAGTTGTCTGTAGTAACTTGGCAATGATGACAGACAAATGTGCTGTTCCATAAAAGTACATTTTCTAAAACTTATTTAAAACAGAACAATAACAATTTCTTGCACATAAAATTGGCGATATCTGTTTACAATTAAAAAAAAAAATTAATTCATTTGACTAAGAAGAAAACAGTTTCTGTAAAACATGATTCCTTGAGAATCCTGGTCATTTGTAACAATGCTCCAGAATAGTGATCCTGGCCAGAAGAGTTTATAAATCTTATTGATATAACTGAAATCTGACCTCCACAAACATCTCTTTCTATAAAATAACTAATTTTTTTCTTCTTTTTTCTGAGAAATATCAAAAAATGTTCCTTGCAAAAGCTTGAACTCCCCACTTTTTTTGGTGCTCAGCTCAATCAAAGAAATTCCCAGCTCTCCAATATTTTCTCTTCAAATCCTGGTCAGGTAACTAAGAATATTTTTAAATCAACCTGGAACCTCCTCATTAAATGTAATTTCAAAACTGACACCTTAAAAAAATTATCCTGAAGGTATGTTTACTTTACCAAATAGCATTAACATTATAATCCCTTTTAATTTGATAAAAAAGAATTCAAGATAGATAGATTTCAAGTTAAAGTAAAATATGGATTATGGATGATGTGATTTAAATGATCAAAAAAAAAAAATGTAACATGGTAAATCTTTTGTCAAATAGTGTACTTTCATAGGTCCAAGATGCTAATTTATGCTATTTTTTTCAAAAATTCATTTTACTAAGAACAAATTGAGAACCAAAGATGTAATTTGGTAAAATAACTTAGTTTTCATGCATGTTCACAGGGTCAACTATGAGAATGAAAACTGATGTGTTTTGGTGATTTTTCATCTGGACCCATTTTTGTGTCATCAGCAAACATGTATTAAAGGTTGCTTTGCAGGACATACCACTAACCATATAGTACAACGCAAGTGTTAAATAAATGATCTGTCTACATATGTAGATACCAGGAAGAGCTGAAAATCAGAGTATTTTTACATCATACAAAAATCTGGAGAATGGTTGGAGATAGAGTAATTTCTGTGTTTAAGGAAATGTCTTAAAAATAGTCTATGCACTATTTTGTAGTCTATAAGTCAATCCATTACAAAGATATGTGCCCTTATATTCGGCTACAAAGCATTCAGGGAATTCACCAGGTGTTAAAAAGTAGGCCACACCCACTTCTTAAGGGGCCATAACTCCTAAACCAATAAGAGTCAAGCCCTAACATTTCTTGTGCCTTTGTTTAACATGGAAAGTTTGATTTTTATTTACCAATTATATTTTATTTTGCTCCTTTTGAATAATAATATTACAACAAAAAAAAATTCTTAGAATCCTAAAAGTTACTTACAAACTGATGACGACCCAGTTTCTGGTCTCTTCAGCCCATATTTCATCTGTATTTCTCTCAATTTGACCAAATCATTTTTCTCCACAGCATCAAAATACTCTGCTTGAGCATTTAGTTTTGGAAAATCAGGGAAGAAATCCCTCTGAATAATTCTCTCTAGGTCCTAAAATAAAGCAACTTAATATGAGTTATAAATAACATTCACCCACATCCCACCATAAACATTTTTCCATTTATTTATTACATTTAAAAAACTTAATTGAATTTTGTTTAAAAAAAAATTTTTGATATTTCCTGTAACTCTCTAAAGTAAATGATTTGGATTAAAGCCATTGATTATACAAAGCCACCCTCATGTGTTCAGTGTAAAGAAATATCAATAAACTTAAGCAACAGGTTTAACAATTTCTATAATTTTAGAAGAAACCCTTGAATATTTAATATCATTTAACTTCAGAAAATCAGTAGTGTGGATAGTTTAGACAGTAACAGTAACTGAAAGCCCTACAAATTATGTAACACATCAATCATCTATACTTTTAAGTGCAACTGTATGTGTTATATACTGTACATATAACTGACTGTTATGGCTAAGATATTAAATATACTTTGTACAATACGATGTAAGACAAAATAAAAAACAAATGTAGTACATAAAACAACGAAGTGTCTCATTTCACCATTCTGTGCTGAGTACAAACAGGTTTTTGACACTTAGACAGGGTATCCTCATTTCATAGTTTTCTATGACTTATATCCATATGTTTGTTTGATGTTCAAGCATTTTCTCATTATGTTACTACAGTTTCAGAATAATATGCACAGCTATCATTTTCTTAATTATTAGCTTATTTATAGCTATAGAAATTCTGTTAGGAATTTCAACAAAGGCTCCATTATCATTCAAACAATTACAACAGCAAAAGATTAATTCTACTATATGCTTTTAGCAGCCTCTGCACATTTTCAGTATCTTACAGCCTCAACCTACAAATGATCATTCTACAGGCTTTCATAATTCTTAGTAAACTTCTTGCAAGACATATCTTGTTACTGCAACAGTTGTGGTTTTGCCAGGTTTGGATTTTGCACATCTATCAATTACACATATTTACTTATTAATCCAATACATGACATTTTACTACAGTAAAAGTGATAAAATATACATAAGCCCTTACTACAGTATATGGATAAGCAATAGAAGTTTTCATGTGATATAATGTTATATAAAAATCCATCCATATTTGCATCATTGCAGAGCAAACAAAAACTGATCACTTGTTTGTTTGTTAACTAGAGTTTTTCACTACTTCTTGTGCAAAGGTGTATGTTAGTATAAAGAGAAAGAACCTTCCAGGTGTTACAAATTTTTCAGATGTGAAGAAATTAGGCAACAATGTAAAATCACCAATCATTGGAGGTTGTGATTCATGAGGTGCCCAGTGAGCCTAAAAAAAATTTTTAAAATACCAACTGTAACTTATTCTGAAATTGAACTAATTAGTATTTACTCCAAACCTACAGACACTGGAAACTTTTAAGGGTTTGAAGTTTTACAATCAATTTGTTTGTGGATGTGCAAGAGAAAGATAAATGAGGATCTATAATGAACGTTGTTGTAACTGCCAAGTTAGCATGGTGAGCCACCATATAGAAGTTCTACAGATAAGCCAAAATTAACATTTTTGTTGAGCCAATGTACCACAACTTGACCGTAGCAGTATTTCTGTGGCAGCTTAAAACCGTTCAAAAGACCCATGCAATTAAATGTACAGAAAATGCCTCGAATATGGCCAAATTGCAGTGTTTCCAAGAAAATGCTGCAACTGCTCTATAACTTTAGCTTAAATCTGCCAACTGAGACCAGCCGCATAATCAAGGTGGCAAAGATGCCAAGGTTGAAAAGGCCCTCAACAAATAGTTTGACATCAAAACCTTTCAAAGTCAGATAGACAACAGGCCAATTTTTAGATCAAAAGCAGAACTGGCTGAAAAATTAGACCATACCAACTTTAAAGTAGCCACAGATGGCTATCTCATTGTAAGATCATGTCAAGGGAAACTAAGCTCACAAAGAGAAGGCACAGACCTGGTGGGGAGGGCAGAAAATTGGAGATCATCCGTCCTTTCCCAGCTACTTCAAGACTTTAATCCTGAAAACATCTACAATGCAAATGAGATGGGTCTCTATCAAAAAATGACATCCAATGAATCATTATGTTATGAGCCCAATCAACTGGCTGGCTCAGACAGTAATGGAAAATCACTGTTCTTTGCTGTGCAAACATAAACAACTCTAACAATGGTAAGCTCCTAATTACTGAGAAAAATCAAGAACTCAGTGCTTTAAATGAGTCAAACCTAAAAATCTATTAATCATTTATCATGCAAACAAAAGTGTATGGATGACAGTGGTCATCTTCACAGAGTGGATGCCTGAGTAGGACGTGCAGCTCTGAAAAAAAAAAAAAGACACAGCTTGTTGCTTGTGGACAACTGTTCAGATCACTCTCAGATGAAGATGCTGAAAGACACCTGCCCTGAATTTCTTCCAACACATCTATCATTCAGCCAATGAATCAAAGCATCATAAAAAGTACCAAAAGCAGCTCATGGTGCTTCCATGGCACCATTGAAAATCACCCACACATTGTCCACCAAAGATGTCAGCTCCAAGAGGGCCATACTACGAATCATTCACTTCCTGGATAAAAGCTGGCATGCAGTAAAATCTAGCAGACTAGTAACATCAAGTATTGTTATTACTGAATTACCACCAAAGAGGTTTTGTGATGCCAAACAAGCTGCCAGAAAAAGCAGCTGCTGATTCTCCCAGAGAATGAATTGTCAACAGTAAAAAACGAGAGTATTGAGGCAAAAAGGTAGATTGTTGAAATGGAAGGCAACAGCAATTTACACCCATTCTACAATGAACAATGCATGCAGAGGCTCAACACCAAATTACAGTTTTGCAGCAGGGCCATTATGAGTGAGAGCTAGCATAGACATTTGTTGTGATCTTGGTTATAATAAAATCAGTCAATGAACATCATGAAACAAGCTGAGTTAGATTAATTATTGCCTGCTGATAATTTGAATTTTCTCATGCATTTACATGTAGTTGTGATTGTAAAAAAACTTTTTCATTTTATTTGATTAAAAGATAATACAGTATGACACATGCAACCAATAAAGTTGTTTTACATATACATGCAGCTATTATTTATTTCACGTGCATAGCAGATTAACTTGTGCTACATGTATTGACAAAGTCAAGATTAATATTGGTTGTACAGAACTAGGTTACTACAAATGTAATCCAGATAAGCAGAATTGGCTGTATTTCGAATGGAAGTTAGAAACTTACATTCAGTTTATATCATTTTCATCACTTAATTTTAGGTATTTGACAATATTTTAAACCACTCTCTTTGCATGAGAGTTTTAGATAAACAAGAAAATAACATGTATAAATGAATTTTTAAAAAAAAAAAAAAATTGGTTTAGGTTTTCTAATTACCAATCTGCAAATTCTGATCTTGATCAATTAATTTCAGTAGTTCATGGATCTGTGCCTACCGTCAATAAAAATGCGAATCGATTCTCATTATTATCAGCACCAAACGTTTCTATACTTTATTCTAGTCATCAAAAATCAACAACTATTTTACTTTTGGCGCTTGTATCTGTCGACAGGTAAAAACAAATTTGCTACATACTATTAAATTTTCTTGTTACAGTCAAACCTCCCGTTACTGAACATCTTTGGGACTGACCAAAAATGTTCACTAATTGGAGGTGTTCACTAATCAGAAATTATGTTGAAAGATGATAAAACATCAAAATATGTATGAAATTAATCACAGATTTATTGTTAAGGACATGAAATAAAATTTTTATCAGAAAAAAATATGTACGCAATCTTTATACACATGAAAAAGTGTAAAATAAAAATGTTCATTGTATATTATTCATTGTTTGTTGCATTGTGAATCGGAACTCTTGAAAAAGTCCTTCAATGATATAACCACACAGACACAAAAGATTCAGCCATGCGTGAAAGGGACCAGGTGCTGGAGGTGAAAAATATCTTTTTGTTAAATTACAAATAGAGGGCTGTGGTTTCTTATTGTGTGACATGGCTTTAATGAGACAATTGCCTGATGACTGAGCATGGCTGATATGGCTGTAGTGATATGGCTGAGTGAACAAAATGTATGTTCACTAAATAGAATGTCATTTGTATTAAAATTTGATATTTGGGACCAAGAAAAATGTTCACTGTTCACAGTAGAGAGTGGTTCACTAATCAGAAAAAAAGCCTAAAATTTGCAATGTTAAAAGATAGGCGAAATTTGGGACCAGGAAAAAAACGTTCACTAACTGGAGGTATTCACTATTCGGAGGTGTTCACTAACAGAGGTTTGACTGTATTTACTTATCCTGCTGACCTCACTGGCACTCATCCGCACGGTTCCATATAGAGGAAAAGGACAGCAAGCACCCTCCTGCCGATACCGGTCAAGCAACAACACGGCCCGTCGTCGACAGACGGGGTATATAACAAAGAGACTAATGATGAAACAGATAGATAAATAGACAGGTAAATTAGATAGATATAAGGTGGTGTATGTGTGGGGAGAGGGGGTGAGGGTGAGGGAGAGTTGTTGTTGTTGTTGTTGTCACACTTACTACTGTATACGCTTCTTCATCTAAAATCTTCTTCGGTTTAATCTGACGCTGAGTGCCTGCGGCCTTCGGGAGTAACCTCGTATCTGTCGCCTGTAGGAAAGACATAGGTTCACTTCTTACTTCATTTTTCCTCCTGTTTCGTGTTCTGTTTTCGCGCTCCGTTCGTAAGGAGTCAGCGACATCGACGACGGAAATAAAAAATAACGGAAGTGACGTTTTTTGGTGGCGTTAAAGCGAAAACACAACAACAACAAAAAACACGTCGGTCGGCTTAATTAGGAAAAAGATATATATATATATATATATATATATTCAGATAATTGCCAAATACGACTAGATTTAATGCTACGCACACGAGAGTACCATTCGGAATCTACCCCGCAAATATGAGAGCAGATTCTCAACAACTCCGTAATGGTTTACGGCTTGTTTTGATCACGTGACCGCGCATAGTAACTCGCTTCTACTCGAGGCGTCTTGCGGAGAGTAAAACTGAAGATCGCTTTTTGTTTCGCTGCAGTGGATGCGATGAACGGACCAGCCCTGTGACACGTTTATTCCGTGGAAGCGGCGGCGGCGGTGGTGGTTTGATTATGGACAGAAGCCAAAAACAAGTAGTCGTGATAACTTACCTCCACCACCTGGACTAGTGGAGGGGGAGGGGGTTAGGTTTCTGCACGTACGTCTCCTCTCTCTGTATGGACCTGGTGAATTCAGTTTCTATTTGGAAAGAGAGAGAGAGACCCGGTCGGCTGCTTATTGGCCTACATCTTCACTCTTTTTATAATAATTTAATTTAATTATAAATTTTAAAACAAGTGCATCTTCAACATCAAAAAAAAATCTAATGCAATTAGGGATCTCCCACCTAAAGTAGTTTTGTTAACAATGGCAAATGAAAAGGTAAGTTGTATATGAGGTCTTCGGCTCAGCCTGCGGCGGAGGAGTAGCCGAAGATCGGTCTTCTTGGAGGAGGATGAGGAGTCTTCGAGGAGGAGGAGCTCCTAAGAGGGAGCTTCCCGCCTTCTTCTTCTTCTTCTTCTTCTTCTCGGATTCTTCTTCTGAGGCTTCTCTCTTCTTCGTTATCCTTCTTCTCCCCGACTGCTGCTTCTTCCTTCTTCTTCTTCTCCTTTCTTCTCCTTCTTCCTCCTCTTTCTTCTTCTTTCTTTTCTTCTCCTTCTTCTTCTTCTTCTCCTTCTTCTTCTTCTTCTCCTTCTTCTTCTTCTTCTTCTTCTTATTATTATTATTATTATTATTATTATTATTATGATTATTATTATTATTATTATTATTATTATTATTATTATTATGTTTTTACTTGTTAACATTTTGAAGCGTCCACGCACAGCTACCTGAACACTACCGTTAACTAGAAAGCTTCTTCAGGTATTCGGGATGTACCAGCTGACCTTGGATGCGTCAGTCAGCCATCAGCCGCCTCTTGAACGATAAGCTGCTATCGGACTGATCGCCGCCAAGATGACATTACAGCACTTGATTTCAGTCGACAGCGAGTTCTCTCAATTCCCATCTAGTCTCTCTAGTGCAGCAGCAAGTGAACATTCCGTGCTTCTTCACCCCACTTACAAGTATAATAATGAACACAACGACCACTTGTTTGATGATATTTGAATAGCAGGGTTTCTCATATGTCGATTTTTTTTGTTTTTGAAAATAGAAATGTGTAGAATTTAAGATAAACTAAGAAAGGAATTCTCTCGAATTATCTAGATGTTATTTCATTTGCAAATGTGCTTCTTGATCTTTTCAAAGGGTCCTATTCTTCCAACTACAAAATCTGCATCATCTACAGAGTTTCCTGTGGCAGCAATTGTTTCTCTGGCTTTGGGAGGTTACATCATCTTGATTGCAATCATTCTTATAATCCGACAGTGCTTAGTGGTAAGTTAGGTGTTATTTCTAAAAAAAAATTAATTACACCACAACCAGGTTGGCAAATTTACACACCTTTTCAACTATCAACAAATTATATAAGATTTAATTCATTCTGTCTAATTTAAGCTTTTTCTAAAATGCTTATTACCTTTATAGTTTAAGCCCACAGAGGTCTTAAGGATGTGTTAAAGGATTTTTAATAAATCAGTTTTGCAGGTAGGTATTTTATATAGATTTCTGAAATGAATTTGTCACATCATCTTTGTTCAGTGACATATTAAGTAATGCTAAAAAACAAAGCAAAAACCCTCACATTAAGATGTAGTAAGATTCATTTGGCTGAGCAAACAAAGGAAAAAAGTTGCAAATTATATGACTAAGCCATTAAAAGAATGTAAAAATAAGAGAATTTAAAAAGAAAGTTTTAAAAATCTCAAAACATTTGATTATGTTTTAAAAAAGTTTAAATAAAATTAATACAAAATACATAAAAGTTGTTTATCTGTGCTATGTATCGGCTATTGATGTTGAAATTAATATCTGAATGCTCATCAGCTCAACAGAACCACAGTGGACATTGTCTTCCAAATCCTCCAATGTTGATATGTTATACTAGCTGTGGTACCCAGTGCTGCACAGTTAAAAATAGCTTTTATAAAAAAAGGTTGTATATCAATTTAAAAACAGAAATTTTGTTTGTTTAAACATGCAATCATTGAATGAACATTGATCTGATGCTAATGATACATTTCTTAACATTCTAAGGTATGTATGTTAAACATAAAGAGCCTCTTTATAGACAGTGTTTTTAGTTTTTCCTTGGGGTGAAAAGCAAAACAGATTTTGTTTTGGCCAGCTATTGAGCATCCAACATGCAGCTGTCCATGGGAAAAGCAGGGACTATCCAGATTGAGGCCAGCAACTGTTGAAAAATTGAAATCTGTGGTCACTTCTGAGTTGAATGAGTACTGTGAAGTGTAGTAACTCTGAACCTTGAAAGGTGGCCTTTGAGGCCAAGCTCTGGTACCCTTGGATCCTGCCTTAGATCCTGAGGTACCTTCATTGTAATTTGATGTTGCTGGATCAGTTATTTTGAATGACTGCAGTGAACTAAGTGTTATCTATAAGGTTTCTGAAAAACTGCCTTTGGTGGCCTTAAAACAACCTTCAAGGCCACTGTGTGGTAGCTTAAAATCTTTCTCAGATTCTATAGTACTTACAGCCAAAATTTGGGGCACTCTAGTTACTATGGTTCAGCCATGAAAGAGTAACAAACAAATGCACAAACACTTGATAATATGTATTAGATTTTTAATTCATAAAGTTTTCTTTTTCTTTCCACGTTCTGTAGAAAAGAGGATTTTGTGCAGAATGCAATATTTGTGGAAAAGAGGGTGAACTACGGTGTTGTGAGTGCTGTCTATTTATTGCTGAATCTTCAAACTGTTGCAGTAATCCTAGTATAACAGCTTGCTTAGATGCCATTTGTCCTCACAGAAAGGTAAATACTATTTAATATTATTTTTAATATATACTGTGATTAAAGTTTGTTGTTGTTGTTTTTAAATTGTATGTACCTTTCATTTTGTTGCTTAGAAACACTTGTGTGTGTGTTGTTTCTTTTTTCTTGATATTTGATTGCTGTCCTTTTGATTTACAATTTAGTATTTTTTTAAATGGAAAAATAAATATGGTGTTACAATCAGTTTATCATAGCATATTTTTTTACCCTTGCATTTATCTTTGTGGAAATAATAAGACAAACTCAACATGTTTCTTGGTGGTATTGCTTTATTGTTTAGTCAAAGATTACTGTTGGAAAAGGAGAGCGATATGTACTGTTTCTTAGGAGTGGTAGCTTGCTATTTTAAGTAAACTATGGTTGCTGACCCACTGCCCTGACTTGGAGACTGAGACATCTCACAGAAGTGGGCTAAAAGGGGCAGGGGTGGGGTATTTTCCCTGATGACAAAGTGAGTTATTTGGGAATGTTTCTGGCCACTTGAGTGCTGGTCTAGTTGTCAACCAATCAGGGGTTACCTGTAGAACCTCCACCAGAAGTACATGGAAAATCCCTACTGGAACTCGTCATTTTTAAGATGTGGGAGCAAACCAACCTGGACTGCTGGTGACAAAGAGCTAGAAGAAACCATGTGAGGGAAATATGTGAAACCAAGCTGTCCCCTGTGTGAATCAAATCTTGGGCCTCAATCATAGCAACTTTCCACTGGACCACCCACAAACTACAAATTTATAACCTTACGAAATAACTTTATGATACAAAAAAAAAAAAAAATAGTTTTGTAAAAATAAAATTAATAAATGCATATCAAAAACATAACAACAAATCAAAAAATAATATTTTTATTCACAATGAAATAAACTTCTAAACCTTTAAGGGATTAACAGGATATGTACAACATCTTTTCTGGAAAAAAAAAAGGAAAAATACATTGCTGTTTTCCTAGATTTTTTTTTCTCTTTAAGTTTGGGTTTAAGGACGTAATTTTGAAGATACAAGTTACCCAGCAGTGCACAAATCAGTGAGTGAGAAAAACCACAAAGAATAGCATTAAATAGTTTGTCATAAGGAATGGAGAGTGACTGAAGCTGTCATATTTAATGTGTGATTGAGTGAGGAAATAGGCATGTGATTTATAATGCTTCCATAGCTAATAATTCGGGCAGCAAGGGTCTAGTTGGAGGTATTTAAATCTAGGAGCCAGTTGCATTAAGCTCACTAGACAGGTATAAAAAAGTATTTTTAAAAGGTGCGTTTGGATTAGATTTTTCTTTGCAAATTATTTTATAGAGTCTGTCATGAAGAATCCATAAACACTGATAGAAAAGTTCAGATCAGTGTCCTTAGATGTACAATAAGTTTTGGTCTGTACCTTTTTTTTGTTTTGTTTTTTTCTTTCACATTGATTTATTTGATCAATTTGTTTATTTTTCAGCAAGTGGATTTTGTGGATGTTGTTCTCTGTCAGTGCTGTGCTGGAGCTGGTGGTAAAAACATCTGTAGTGTAAGTCTACCATTTTTCTTGAAGTGTCACCAAACTTAAACTTTTTTAAGGCAAGAGTTTATTAAATGTGTTCATTCTTCTAAAATTTTCGATTGTTTGGATTTGTTGTTATGACCATCCACATCTGAGAATTTCCTGTGTATGTATATAATTATAGCATCATCGCATACATCTTAGTGTGATAGTGTTGTTTTTTTAAAGAACGTATGAGCTATGCTGCTGTTACAGAAAGGTTTATACTTCTGAAGTTTAATTAAACTGCTCCACTCCCATCCCTGAATGTCAGAGTATGTATGAAAAACTGTTAACCTACATGAGACAATAGTTATTTCTATGTCTACGGTAAGTGCATGTGACTACAATCAAAGTACATATGGGAAACAGATAAAAATATATACTGTGAACTTCTTTTAGTCAGTGGATATTTTTGGTTAATAGAAACTCAAATTTTATTAGAAGGTTAGGTACATTTTCCTAGTTTTTTTTTTTAATTTAAAGGGTTTACTGTAAAGATAAATATTAAACAAACAAATCATATAAATAATTTCAGATTTGGGATTATTAAAAAAAAATTTTTTTAAATGTCCTACATCAGCCAATGGTGTTTGGACATCTCTCCAGCCACATTTGCATCACTTTTACACCAGGTGAGACTGGTGAAATTTTTCAGGAATCAGATCAGCTGACCAAAACCTCCAGTAGACTAGTTGTTATCAGAAAATTGCTGGCTTCAAGTTTAATTTTGGTCTCTGGAATATTTGTTGTTAGAATTTTGGTTAAGAGAGGGTGTGGTAAAATATAAATATAGGGAACTTTTTTTTTAAAAGAGAAATCATGATTTTAATAATAGTTGAAATTGTGTTGTTGTTGTTGTACTTTGGGGAGGGGGTGTTTGTCCAGCACCGAGCTCCCTAACTGGGGTAGGGCTGTTATATGATTTGAACTTTTTTCAGTGTTGTCAGGTGGAATGCGAGCACTGTAGTTGTGTTCTTGACTGCAAAGGTCCCGACTGCAACAATATTGACTGCTGCTGCTTCAGTTTCACACTTCAAGATGCCACGATGATGCAAAGAAATGTTCCCGAGCATCTTGAAACAATCTCATGACATAAACCTCATCTCTAGCTGGGTAACCAACCTGTGATTGCTTTTCCCTTAAAAAAAAAAAAAAAAAACTTATGGGTGGCTTTGTTTTTGTTGAGGCCCAAGTGATGCAATTTTTCTTTTATTGTGAACCCTTTTGATCGATGAGAACCCCAGATTAAACTAGACTAAATTATCAAGGTTCCCTAGAAGTCGTTTGAATTACTGAACAGGTATCCTTAAGTTTTCTTTTTCAAAAAAAACAAACAAACAATGGTGATGAGGTTTTGTCTATTTTAATTAGAGTAAATGATCTTTATGACAAATTAGTGGTATTTTTTTTGCCAGAATCATTTGTTAGGTTGTTGCCATAAACCTAGAATTATTCATTAACAGCACCTTAAAATCAACAAAATGAAAAAGGTGCTTTTTTTTTTTTTATTATTTCTGTCAATCAGAATAGTTTAACTTTACCTTTAGTACAGATGCTTGCTTTCTTTATCCAAGTCTTTAGATGACAGATTTGTGAGAATGAATGCAGTTTTTAATTCACAGATAAAACAAATTTTGTGCATAGAATCAGTTTTTCAAAAGCTTGACACCTTTATTCTTAAAAAGGTGTCAGTATAATAATACCTGGCCACATTGTGACATTGAGCACCTCAACAAGGACAGATGTATATCTGAAATGTTACTCAGTGGCTTTTTTTGCATGTTTGGTTTGGCTTTGTATGGCCATTATGTTTCCCCCATTGGTTTTGTGTTCACTCCACCATTACAGTTAAAACGTGAAGGAATCTGTTGTTTGTTTGCTCCTGTTCACTTGCACATCAATTATCTGCCCTGATTCAGTTTTGTTTAATTTTTGTAGCTTTTCTTTCTAAAGCGGATATATGTGGTACTGTGTTAGTGGTCTGGATGGTATTTTTCATGTATTTCATTTACTGCTTTCAGTACATAAGCTTCGATTTTTATTTTCAGCTTTAACTATAAAATATTAATTATCTGAAATCCATAATGAATTTCAGATAATATATCACAATAATAGTGCATAATAATGAAGATTGCATCCAGATTTTTTTACTCTTGCATGTTATAAATTAGACTTGAAATTTAAATGCATTGACAGTTTGTAAAAAAAAAAAAAAAATTCAAAAGTATTATTTAATTTTCTTAATGTAAATCATTTTTCTTCTCTGGTTATAAATGCATACTCAAATGATTCAGTTTCAAAATAATTAATTTAGAAATAATGTGAAGACTGCATCATTACTTTTTAGTTGATATAAACTTTGAATAACTTGGCACTTCCCATAAACAATCAATTTACATATAAGTATCATTATTTAAAATTATAAATACCTATACTGGGAATAGTTTAACATTACTTAAATAAATTAGAACTTACTATTCCTGCACAATATACTATTTGATTAGCAATCATGCTAGGGGTGTCAAATGAAACTTGGCCAGATACCATTACAGTAGTTTCCTTTGAACTTCCATAGTACATGAAATGTTTTGACCATTCATAAGTTTTATTATGTATATTGTATTAAACAATTAAAATTATTAGATCTGCCAGTCTGAATTGTAAGCATTAGGATTTTTTATTACACTGACAAATGATTAATGAAAAATTTGATAAGATTTTCACATTAAAAAAAAAAAAGGTTCTGATATATAAACTAAGTAATAGAATTGTTGAGTGGAATAAATTACTAGTAAGTGTAGTTAATAGTGATGGAGTTAATGATTAATATACTTTGTAAATGGTATACAACACAGATTTCCAAAAAAAAAAAAAAAACATAGAGTTGTGGAAGTTTCAAACATACTTTATTCTCTGGCAAAGTTACCCAAGACCTCTCAACCCTACCATCAATGAATTTAGTACACTTATCAGGTCTCCAAAGATGATCAGTTAAAGCCACGCTACACAGTCATATCCGAATTAGCCTTCAAAAGTACTGTATGCAGAGAAGTCTGGTCAAAAGAATGAGAAACTGGGCTGCTGAAACTTTAAAGTTCACTCTCTTCTAATATTTCCAGATGGGTAAAGGTACATGCAGTAATAATAAAAAAATAGGACACTGAAGCATGGAAACCTGAAAAGGAATGACTAATGTAATGCTCATTTAGAATTAAAGTCTTTCATGTAAAATCTGTTTTTTTTAAAAAAAAATTACCTTTTCTAAACTATAGGAATGTTTTTTTTCTTCTTTTTCTCAGCTTGCCAATTGTGACTGTGACTGTGGATGTCAGCCAGGATGCAAAACCTGCAACTTCCTCTGTTTCCAGGTGAATTTTGGGAATCCAGCTGAAGATAATATGCAGGTTGCCTAGCAGACGAGTCATTGTTAATACATTTTTGATGAAACAAAATCCTGAAATTTTTAAAATACAAAGAAAACAAATAAACACGAAATGTTTAAAGATGCAAGATGAACAGTTGAAATTTCCTAACAGCAGAAGAGATTTTAGAAATCTTTGCAGAGTTGACAACTGTCCATGTTTTTTAAAGTTTTAAATTCCTCAAAGCCCAACACCAAAACTATAAAGGGAAAGTCAATAGCTGAATATTCTGGGTATTTTTATCAGTTGTTTCTCTCCAGCTTCCGAAGAATTATGCAGTACTACATAAGTACATTTAAAATTTATTTGAAGAGTGAACAGTAGTGCAAATGAATTTCTGTCTTCAAAGCAGGTTATTAATTACTAAAGTTGCCAAATGGAAGACAACACAAAAAAGAAGTGAAAACGGGCAGGCCTATATACTCTGCATTTAAGAGGGCTTATCTTCTGGAATACAGACCAAAAAAAAAAAAAACAGCACTTATAAAGATAAGCCAGCAGTATTGGGCAAGATCTCTTCTCTCATTCTTTATTTAATGAAAAAATAAATCCAGTATTCTGTAATGTATATATGCTGTACAGACAACATTGCATATTTTAATGAAAATTTATGAGAAAACCAGTAACAAATTGATTTCTTTACCAAACATTGCACCATGCATTAAACTTTTAGAGAAACAAAAAAAAAAAATCATTGAAATGTACTAACCCTTTCAGGTACCAGACAGACATTTAATAAAACTATAGTTCATTATAGTTTGGTTGAGAATTCCATACCTTAACAAGCACCACAACAGTAAAGCTCATTATACCTCATGTATATTGTTGACAGCACATTCCTATAAGAAACTTTATAAAGAAAAGATAGGGCAGTTATTCTAGAAATATACTGCAATCCCTTCACCTGTACCACCAACTTAGCATTCAAGAGTTACTGACTTTAATTACCACACTTGTTACCCTAGGAAATGTCTACATTTTTCAAATTAAGAAATCTAGACATAATTAAACCAGTCAACATTTCCATTGGAATTTGAAGACATGGAAGATATATCAATCTGTTGAAAGTTGTCAATGATTAGATGAGAGCTGACACTTCTAACAATCACTTAAATGCTACTAGACCAATATTCATGGACAATACGAGACATCATGCAAATGAAGTGGTGCAACAAACCCAGATTTTAAATTGAGAGAGAGAGCATATCTTTGGGATCAAATCAAGTGAAATATGAAAAGAAATCCACCTCTTCAGATTATTGCTGAACTGGTCCAGGATTTACATTAGTAGAGAATATCATAGATATGCATTTGATGTCTTGTGAAGAACATGAGTAAGCAGAAAATCATCAATACATGGAGATTTCAGTGGTTTTCAACGTGGGGCGTATGCCCCACAGGTGGGCAATTTGATTTTCAAGGTGGGCAATTGAGTACGAATGAAGAGGTCTGGGTCCAAATATATCACCACATGGGAGCATCAGGGTTTTAGAGATGATTAGGTGGGGCATGGCCCAAAAAAAGGTCGAGAACCACTGGATTAGATGCAATCATAATCATGTTTCCAGGAAATTTGCATTTTAGAATACTGATAGAGCATCTAACAGCATGCATTTTAGTCAGTAGTCAGGTTCTAGCCATTTCACTGAATGTACTTGAAAATAGTTTTCTATTCTTTTTGCAAAATATCACTTGTTGCATCAAATGACTTTTTAGTCCGAAATGCATTTTAGATTACACAATAGTTCTGTGGGTGATTCTTTTATAGAATCGAAGTGTATAAAAAGGAAATTTTGTAACAGAATTATACTCAGAACTTCAAAATGTGAACATCTTTATTCAACACACTTAAGAGTACATGCTGAATGTGATCAGAACACTACTAACATTTATTACAAACATTTCCATACTGGAATGCCTGAAGTTAAAAAATAAATTTAAAGAGTTTTTGCTTTTGTTTTGGAAGTGGCTTATAAGCTGCCTTAAATTAATTTTCATATCTGTGTAATTAATCTATACTTTGAGTGGGGGAACCACATTGGCTACTTGAAATAATAGTTATGTACTACAGCTGTCACTTAATTGGTTTCATAAAATCTATGTTTAAACAAAAGTCAAGTACCAATAACATTTTTGTTACTGATCTAACAGTTTATACAACTTCAATGCATGGATTTCTAGCTTCTTGTTGCGATTGATCTCTAGGGCAGAAAGAGCACATTCCAGAGCCGCCTCATAATTTTTGCTTTTAGAGTAATTCCTGAAAAATAAAGTTAAATGATCTATATCAATACACAGAAAAAACAAATTTTAATGGAGAGGAAATTACATCTTCAGTGTCTTGGCTAGAAACAGCTTTCATGTTTACAGTATACAAGTCCATTATCTGACTAATTACACAGTTATTCTAGTTTCTTATCTACTTTTGTTTTTCTTTTTGACTAATTAAATTTTATTTGAAGTTCAATAATTTTAAAAAAATAATAAGAGGAGAGAAATAAGTAATGCACAAACTAAATTCTTCTTTAAAACCCCACTATTATTACTTTATGAATAAATACTGTAAATGTAGGTAATTTTGGAAACTTTCCTCAATGTAATAGGTCACTTAACATGTTATGTTAGACATACAGAACCTTTATCAACACTGCTCTATTCATCACATTACTGCTAGAACTAAAATCCTATCTATTCACCAGTAAAAACTTTAATTTAAATTCTAACAAGCTTTTACTAAGCAGTAAATATCAGTAAAGACCCATGCATAATTCTGTGGCAGACAAGTAAGACTATATTGTTTTTTAAAATTAAATTCTATATCAAGTAGTTATTTAACATCACTGTCCACAAAAACAAACCAAGTTTCGAATGCAGAGAGTTTCTTTTAAAATTGTGTGCTTGTATTCCACCTGCCTTCCTTTTTTTTTTCCTTACAATCACCTAGATGTTTATAAAATACAGTAAATGCCACTACCTTCTGCATCAAAAACACTAACAACAGATTACACAAACACTAATTGTTGTGGTTAATTTTATAAAATGTTTGTAGTGTTTTAAAAACATACTTGCTAAGTTTAGATTGCTAAGCCAGAGTCAATAGAACAGTCCTGTTTACTTTCTGATCAGGCATTTTGAAATTTAGTAATTCATCTCGATTCCGCAACATCTAAAATCGTACCAGAAGTAAATATGTATAAACTGTAAATTTTCTTTTTACATCTTGCTAAAACACTTTTGTATAGTACCATTCAATTTAAATTCTAATCTATTTGGTAATTTCAAACTCCTTTTTGAATCACTCATTTTCAGAAGGCAGATTTTTTTTTTAAATAAAGATTTTAAATTCACTTTACATTAACTTTAATAAAAAGCACAATCAAGGCGACAAGTAATTTTCTCAGTACATGATCAACCAACCCCCCAACGGCTTTCACATATCCATTTTCACATAACTCCACCAATTTCAACTTTCAAATAAAAATACTTAAGATCATACAATATTTAGACCTAGTTAAATCAACCACCAAATATTAGTTATATTAATATCAGTACAATGAATTACAAGATAACTGCCTATCAATCACATTAGCAAGAAGGCATGCATAAATGCATTACAATTACCAATAACATGGATTAATGAAGAAAATGTGGGAGGTTTCCACTAATGAAACAGATTTGTGTCAAATATTATTATGAATCTCTGACTTATGTAAAGAAAAAATGGTGACTAGTTTATAGATAATCAAATTACATACAAACTACACAACAGGAGATCCCTGTATTCGTCATTTCCTTCTGCATCCAAATCAAGAAGGCCATCTTAAAGAAAGTACAGAATAAAGTGCTTAAATTTCATTTCACTACTTACAGATCAGAAAGATAAAAATTACATTTGAAATTTTTAAGTCATCTTTCAACTAAAAACTGGACTACAAACGTCAGTACATAATCATGTTGATTTATTGCATATCTGTATCAGAAAATATATAGGATTACTGTATTTGGTAAAGACTTATCATATCACATATTTAATATGAACCATGGATAGGAGCAAATAAGAACTTTAAAGAGCTAGGGTAGATTGACAAAGTCCAGGATACTAGGATGCTTTTTCACATTCGCTATTTTATTTTTGGCTATTCCAAAAAACTCACAAATTTAGAAGAGAGTTTTCAAAGTTCTCAAAATACAAGAGTTGTTTCTATTGAAGCCACACCATCAGTATGAGATCATCATCTACAGTAATATAATTAATAATTTTATGGAGCAGCAAAACTGTAATTTAATTGTGACTGGTAAATTTAAGATTAACTATGATGCCAATATTTATTACAGATAATCAAGAACAAGCTGAATACAGTATAAATCTGGAAATAACCCAATCTAATTTTTAGGTAGATATCTCATTTAGTGAAAAATTGTATTTTTAAAACATGAGAAAAGAAAATGAATCAATTCCAAAACTAGTTTTCAGGAAAACTGGGGAATTTCATTATACATTACCTAAACAACTGGGAGCTCTTACTCTCAGTCCACAAGCAACATTTTATAGACAGCAATCCAATTAATTTTGCATCTTAACTAAGAACACCACTGTCATCTTTTAAATTAAGTTTAACCATCCCTCAGCAGCTGCATCTGAATATTAAATGTTTGAGCTCACCAATTACTTAGAAGTTCCAACTTTATTTACCTCCAGACTCATTACTGTCATCAGAAGCATCATCACTGCTACTACTAAATGATGCTTCATCTTCCAACTCATCCACATGAGAGTTCAGCTTTACATTTTCAGACAACTGCACAGAGCCAGATAGCTGTGAACTTTCTTGTGTATGCACATCAGAAACTTTAGCATGATCAGTCAAGCAGAAACTAGATTTTGCCATAACAGCATATTCATTTTTCTGCTCCTCACCCGAGCACTCCATGTCAGAGGCCAACATATCTTCAGTGAAGACCTCTGAGTCTGATGACTCTGACAACACTCTCCGCCTCAAGCGTTGTCTTCGGTTCACATCAAGAATTTCACTATCATCTGATTCACGAGAGCTGATATCGTTACCAATTTCTTCAGGTCTGACAGATTCTATTTCTCCAAAGCATGTATTTTTCTTACTACTCTCAGCAGATACAAGTTTACTTGAATCACAGACTGGTGGTGACTGCATACCAGAAGTAGTGACTTCTGGACATTCATTCCAAGTAGCCTGATTTGAAATCACACTAAGAAAACTACCATCTGCTGCTTCTTGGTTAACATGAGCCAGAATTCCAGGTGTACCACTTGCACCATTAGCCATTATTGGTGTTGAGCTAACACAAACACACTTTCTTTTATCATCACTGTCCAGTTGACCTTTAGGATCAGTACTCCGGATCAATGGAGAGTTTTGATCATGTCTGGAGCTTTCCGGGGTGCTATCAGGAATAGTAATGTGCATACTCCCATTGTCAGGACTACTCATCCCATCAACAGAATAGTCTTTCTCTGAATCAGAAATGGCAAAAATATTGCCATCAATCAGGGAGTTAGAGATAACTGAATATGGTGAATTCGCTGAGGTATTATGTGGAGAGTTTTCCACCAAAAAGGGCCTGTGAAATGAACTTAGTGATTCTGGAGAAAATGAACCAGTTTCTTTCTCCCTTAGTTTCATCTTGGTGGCAGGGTTGGAAACTGCATAGTGTTCTCCAGGACTTGAGGAGCCTCCTCCAGATGGCTTTGCTGCTTTGCACGACTTCCATCTATTAGAGCTATTTGAAGAGGCGATAGCACTGTCAGAGTCAGACAGAGAAGTGCCAACACGCAAATATTGTTTTTCAAAAAACTGCAAGAATAATTTTGAAAATTCAACTTTATCAACTACATTTATGTAACCATTAAAAACAAAACTTATTAACAATTATTTTAAATTCCACCTAAAACCTTGAAAGGATTTTATGCTGTTAGAAAGATTTGATTGCAACATGTCTATAGATTGGCAGTACAGATTAACTCTTTGAAAATTGATTTCATCAAGAACCACTGAAGATAAAATTACATGTATTCTATAGGGACTTTATCCAGTGTACAATGCAAAAAAACACTGCCATAAAATAATTCTAAGTCTTTGAAAAAACAAAAAGTTTTGTTCACAGTACAAACAAATTTATTGTAGCCAAGCCTCACATCTATTACAGTTAGTGATATATTAAATCATATTTGAAAAATATGGTAAAAACCTGGTATTTACAATAATTTTAATCTTTCTTTGAATAACTTATTAAAAAAAAACAAAACATCAAACCTTCAACAACATTTTACATATATACTATCATTTAAAAATGTAAACTGTCACTTTGAATCAGCATTCATGTTTACTATGCATTTTTTCAAAACTTTGTTGCCCTTTTGCTCAGATGGTATAAATGAGTCAGCACATTTGTGAATATGACTAATAGTACTGTTGTCAATTCTAGAGTTTGTTGTTCATATACTTAAATACATTTTAAAATTAGTATTTTAACTAGTTGCGGCAGATTTTGGCATTTATGAAAAAATCCATGTTTTTGTCTGTCTCTTTTCCATTCACTAGTCTCTACAAGGGAGACTACTCTGGAAAGATGATGTAGTGCCATGTTTATCCTCTAGAGAGAATCATCCTTCAGAGGACCTAACATTGCAGTCTTTAGCAAAGAAATTCTTACTAGAACTCTTCATTTTTAGATGTGGGAGGAAATTCACATGACCAGCTGGTGAAGAAGAAACCCTGCCAGGGAGCCAACCCTAACCAAACTCTGGAGAGTACCCACTCAACCTTGGGTCCATTAAGCTAACCATTGGGCCACCAGTTGTCCTCTTGCTTTCCTCGATTTTTAGAATTATTTTTTTTACCTTTCACACATCAATTATGTATTTGATGACTGGCATGTTTCAAAGTCTTAAATTGTTTTTAAGCAAAGGAAAGGCAGATTTTTTTCTAGTCTACATTTGTCCTGACCCCTAGGGCCATGCTACCTAAGTTATCTGTTTGGGTGCTGTGACATGACCTCAGCTTTGATACATAACTTTGGCACAGGTTACATTTGTTTCTCTTTTTTCTATCACACCAAGTTAATTCATTAGATGTTTTGGATTTAAAGCATGATCTTTTTATAATTTAATCAAGATTATGTAGTGAATATTTACCAGATTGTACTTAATGTTTGGTTTATGCTATTTCCTCATGATTTTATTCCAATGTTAAAAGAAATGTAGATTTCACCTCATTTGGACATTTTAACAGATTACTGAAACTTCTGTTTGACTATCTCATTTTTCAAATACATATAACACTTACAACTGTTTTAACAAACTAACATGTTGCAAAGCACGTCTTTTATTTTTTCTTTCTAAATCAACATTTTATAATTTTTTATAATTATTCATTTAGCTTGGTTAAGGCATACTTCAGGGTCCAGTATCCAAATTTGGTCTCAATCTTCTGATGCATAACAATATAGTGAGCTCAACTCAAACTTTTCACCTGTATAAGCCCATAACTATTCTTGACAAATGAATATGGAGCACACTTTGCATATCCTTTTAAATTAATAAATATTTTTTTTTAACATAGGATTAAAAAAACTAACATTAAATGGGAAAAAAATGTATATATAATATAATTAGTGAATGTTATTTCAGTAAAACAAACTGAACTAAGGTTGTTTTCTACATCTTAAAGCTTTCACTTAACATATCTTGAAAATACTCAATGTATCAGAAGTTCCACAGAACAATCCTCAGTTGTTTTTTTTTTACATTATCATAATGATTCTTGTACATGCATGACCAAACAAACAAAAAAAAAAAAACTGAAATTCTAATCTAGAAAAATTTGTCTAAACAATAATTGAATTAACAATTATAAAGGTAGACTTTTCTAGCTAAATTTTAAAAAGAAAAATCTTAGATTTTGCAAATATACACAAAATTCTTCTCCACAGTGATAGTCTTAGAGTCATCAAAACAGTTTTAGACAAGACTTACATTTAACCTTGGAGACGAATCACTTGGACTGTCTGAATTTTGCTTAAATCCATTTTGAGAAGTTCTCTGGTAAGTTGGTTCTGTAAGAAGCAGATTACTATTAAGACATACAATGTGGGTGGCCTAAGGTATCTGACTCGGCTAAAAACAAAGTTATCACCACCATTGTGATAAAATTATTGATGTTTTGGCATTCTCCTGTCACCATCCTAAAATGGATGATGATGAAAGCTCAGAGTTAACTTGCTTTACATTCATCCCCAAGTCAGAAAAGTCGCATATGCATTCCTTAGAATACACGTCCTTATCTACCTTCATTTGTTCCATGAAGATGTGGGACTTCAATCTTTTTCTGTAGGTAAGCTCAATTCATAGAACTAAAATATTAATGAATGGCTATAACAGCAAGATGTCTATTTACTGGTTTTGTTTTCAGCCTTAAACTACTATAAAACAGAGAAGTTAACTGTTAATAATACACAGAGGAAGCTCAAGCTTTTGGCAAAATGTTATGAGAACATTGCAAACCAAATTAAGTTTAGCAAATTCTACAGAATAATATGCACATGGTGTTAATTATTCTTTACAGATGTTACATTTATACAGATTTTTGCATCCCAAAAGCATTTTATTGAAAATTCCTCAAAAAAGCCAGAACAAGCAGAGTGTAATGCTCAATTTAGAAGCCTATACAGTAAAAGGGAAATGTAGCCATAATTTTTACACAAATATAAATGTGCATGCGTTAATATAACTGGAAGCTGCTGCTGCTTTTCACAAAAGCAACTTACTTTGATTGGCTTCAGGTTGCTGCATTTTTGATGTGGAGTCAAGATCCTGCGTAGAAGGCCTAACGAGTAAGTGCTTCATCTTTTCACTCAAATTATCAAAGGCATCCGACCCCGCAGCAGCTTTCAATGATTTTTTAGCATCCTCGACAGAAGCACACTGCTTGAAAGACTGGAAGAGATTAACCTCTGAACTAATAGCATGATGAGCCCTCACAACCTGAAAGGAAATTAAATTATTTCATATTCTTAAAGTTCCTCAATAACAATATGTAATGCTGTTTTTCCAATAACTGGTTTTCACGGTAAAAAAATCTTGATCTAAGTGAAACAATTTTCAGAACCAAGTAAAAGATTAACAACTTTAGAGCCTTCACTAAAAAGGAACAATGTAAGATCTAGATTTTTTTTTTTTTTTAGTTGCATAATTTAAACTTCACGATAACTTTTTTTTTTGACTGCCAACTTTCAACGGGCTGATGAAGCCATTAACTCAAACCACTCCCTTCTTACTCTAGTTTCTTCAGACCAGAAAACCAATAAAAGCACCATCTCACAAAGAAACTTGTGAAATGTGCTCTAATCTCAGATTATGCAAGTTAGTAATAAAAACTTACCATGTTCTGAATTTTTGCATCTGACTGCTGCTCTCTGCCAACAGTTTCTTCTGTAGTGAAGACCAAATCATGGTCACTGATACCAAACACACCTGAAACAGGTATTAATTGTTCTAAAACAGCCCTAGCCTGATTATGGAAGAATTAAATTAAGAGGTTAGTCAATAACCAGCAAATTTGTTATCAATCACAGATACATGGCATATTATAAGACCAAGTGTAACACTAGTTCAGAAGAACTGGCACTCTGAAATTTTAATCTCAATCCAATAAAAAAAATTTTTTTAAAGTAACTGTACAGCCATTTTGCAAAGTGATACTTCAATAAATATTCATGCTATATATTTCACAGAAAAAAAATCAACATGATAGAGGATAAGTCTTTTCTCTTTTTAAATTTTGAAAAAAGTAGATCCCGGTGTATAAACCAAGAATTTGATACAAATTTTAGAACTTTAGCTTGGGAGTTGGCTTATACAAAAGTCATGAGAGATGCCAAGAATCTGTATTTGAATCTGATACAACACGATCAAATTCTGGTCAAAGTCCAGTATATGAGAGATGCCATCAATGGCTATATCATAAACAGAAAAGCACATAAGATACAGGGTTTTCATTCATTTCACAGACAGCATTTAACACTTACTTACTCACCAAGTGTCCTCCAGTCTGTTTACTTTGATACACTTGAAATGCATGATTAGTATAGAATCCATAATGGCATACAGAATGAGGTTCTGTTTCCAAGAAATTCCACAAACGTGTTGTATGTAAACACCTGTAGTAAGCATGTTAGAGCTCTCTGAGGTTATGAGAACACAAAAAAGACAATTGTGCAGTCAATCTAGATGGTTTTTCATCTCTCAGCCATCATGAATTCTTTTCCTAAAAACAAATATGGCCTACCATGTTTATTATCCAAGAAAAAAATATTGGTTTTATTCTTCAAGAAGGGGGTTGGCTTATACACTAGTAATACAGTCGACCCCCGCGTAATTGCGTTTCAGCATTCACGGCCCCGGTTATTCACAGAATTTTCCTTAGAACCTAACTAATAATTGTTCGTGGAAACCCCCGCATATTTGCAGAATCGCAAATATCTTCCACAATTTTTTATGGCAATATATATTTTTTCATGCTTTTTAATGCTAAATTATTAATAACAATATAATTTACTAATTTTGTAATATAAATACTAACGTAAATTCAGCAAAATATCAACATAAAATAAACGCTATTGGCTGGAGGTTTGAAAGTAGCCAATCCGAGAGCGTTATTCATTTCTCCTCGCTGCTGATTGGCTGCTGCCCACGAGGTGCTGTCTCAGGCAGATGCAGCCCAGCATCATCCCAGTTTACCGCGTGCAGCTATCTCGAGTGTTTCTCTGAGTGTTGTATTTTTTATTAAATTATTATTATATATTTACTTATATATTTTTTATTATATGTTACATTATATTTTGATGTTTATAGGCATTTTTATGGAACACATCCAATATTCGCAGTTTTTCACTCTTTGCGGGTGCTCAAGGGACGTAACCCCTGCAAATACCGGGGGACAACTGTATACCAAAACCACATTTTCCATGGAACATAGATATCAGCTTATACAACAAGATCTACAGCAGATAATAATAGTAAAAAATAGAAAGCAACATTTTTCAACTTATATACCAAAGCTTCACTTCATTTTGTCAAATTTTCAACCTTAAAAACAACAAAAAGTTTTATTTTAGACATTTGTTACTTTTGAAAATAGTTTTCAGGTTACAAAAATATATATGAAACTATACCACATTTGCCAAACCATACAGCAAAGGAAATATGTCTCAAATTTACATTTATCATTCTGGAACAAAAACAGCAATGAAGCATGGAGTTTTATTGATCACATATGCCTCAAAATTCCCTATCACTGCTGTCACTTTTTCAGATAAGTCATCTGCATTGCCATCTAGAACATTGCTGATATCATTTCCTGAATGACTTCACTATTTGTCTCATGTTCCACTAAATGCCACAAATTTTTCACTCACATGCATACCTGTAAAATGATGAGCTGCTTCGTTCACCCTGTTGGTGTCAACTTGTGGTTTGCATTTGGTCCACTCTGCATGCATAATTGCTTTAAATAGCTTGTTTATTAAAGTGCTCAGGGGCTGTAATTGCCTAGTAAGACTGCCTGGAATCATAGGTAGCTGCATTTTCATTTCTGAAACCCTTCTTTTCACGGCCTCAGTCATGTGACTGAAACTGGTAACAAACTTTTTTTTTTTGTTTTTGTTTTTAAAGGCAGCTATCTGGATGCCTCAACTACACTATCCATCCCAGAATGAACACAAATTCCACATCCTTTGATAGTTTCTCTCTTAAAGATTATTAATGGCAACAGTTTTGTGCCATCAGCACAATACTTCAAAAACACAGTATAGTTTGGGGTCTTCTCATTACCAGAAGTTTTTGTTATTGGTTTAGCACCTTTAATGCCTAGCATTTTTACTGGACATCAAAAGTTGGGGGAACTTCGTCTATGCTGCCTATCTGTGCAGGTTCAAAACACTTTTCATGCATTAACCAAACTTATGAAACTAAAGAATCTTTGTTCCATATTTGGCCAGCATCTTCTGTGTTATCCTGATTTTAGTTTGCATGTTTAGGCCGTGCCTTCTCATAAATTTATAGCACCAGGATATTGTCCAAACAAAACTAGTAATGCCACTTGGTAGATACAGAAAACCCATTTTTCCTTTGATCTATTACTCAATTTCTCACTTCTTCCAACCATGGACAGTTTTCAGCATACCCATGAAAGGTGTGCTTGTTCTCTTCTATTTTCATTAGTTCTTCCTCTTGCTTCTTCCATTCCCTACATTCTCTCAGTTGTAGGAGGACCAAAACACCTTTTAGCTGCTCTATTTTCATCCTCTTTGGCATAATTTATCACTTCCACCAATCCTATCATCTAAGAAAACTTTGTTTTGTACTGCTGGGTAATGCTATATTTTCAAAAAAATCTCAACAAAATGATTACTGAGCATAACTAAAATGAGGTCACACCACACTAAGCATTAACCTGGAACAAAGGCCAAAAGCTGGCAATTCTCCTATTGGCAATGTCACTTATGACTGTTGTAGCCTGAAATACACATAATAGAGTGCCCAGGTGAAACAAACAAAAAATGAACATGCAAGAACAGTAAAGGTAGCCAAGGCCATGGCCTTCAATTTAATTGGCCCAGCCCTGACTGTCCATCTTAGGTAAGACTATTGGCACAACATCCTTGACAACAATTAGGTAACCTTTAAACCACAAGTCAGTACTTTTTCCAGAAACAAAAAAGTGCATGTTATAGTCCAAGAAATACAGTAATATATATATATATATATATATAGGGTTTTAGCTACTGAATAGATATCACCTACCTTCTATAGACATTAATTGCTGAATATGATCATTTGTTTTATTTAGTCTTTTGGATCCATGCATCATTTCCAGCTGTTGTTGGGTTTCAGAACATGCCATGTCTTCCACTTTAAAAAGTTGTCTAAGGTCTTGGTTGCTAAAATATCTACAGGACAGATTTAAAATATATAACTCTGCAATCCACAGCCCACTGTTTTGTAATGGTTAATATTTTTGGAAATTAAAGAATTTTCTCTAAGTACAAATGAAACTTATTGAACATTTATCTCATTTCAAAAAATGTTCAGCTTTTATGGCCACATCTCAGAAAATATTTTTTGTGAAATCACCTATTAAACCCATAACAATTTGCTCAAACAAACCTGCCAAATCCCTTTTTAAATTAAAAGGCTGCCTTTGATTTTGTTAGTGTAAATATTCTAAATGTTCCCTTATTTTTATTCACCTTACTTAACAACCCCCCACCCACAAAACTTCCAGTCCATTGTTGCACTTGTATATTGTTTCTCCCACTGATAAGGAGAGCATTGAGCCATCAAAACATCTGTATGGCTATTGACACTGCATTCTTAACATTTCTAAAGGGCCAGAGGGAGTTGCTGCCTCCCACTTTACCAGTCCCTTAGCTCAAAACAGTTCCTATCAGTATCAACATCTGCTGATGTCATTTCCTCCTTTCCAGAGAAAATCCTTGAGGGGAAATCTCAGTAATCAAATGAAAAAATTTAAACCAAGAATAAAAGAATAGAAAAACAAGATAATAATTAAACAAAATGAATAGAAATAAAAACACCCCATTTTGTTAGTTCAACTGGTTCAAGGCCACAATACAAAAATTTTGAATTTACTCAAAAAACACAGGGACCCAACTAACTTATATAAAATGTGAAAAGACCCCCATCCCTTAAATGCATTATAGCTAAACCTCTCAATGACAAATGGAGCTACCTTAGAAATCCAGCTGACTGCCAAAGTATAAATCTTCATCAGATGGCAGTGAATTTTTTTTGTTGTTGCTATTTGGATGATGAAAACTACAAGCTTCTTTTCATTCTTGAAACTACAATTACTGAAATGTCACCAACATGTAGGTGTTAACTAAAGTTAGAAATATATGTTATAGTTTCGCTGCCTGTCAGACACAGCATCTATATCCATAGATTTACTGAACATAATAGCATTGATACAGACAGGTAAGAGAGCTTATTTTAAAACTACTGCTGCACAAAACTCATCCTTCATTCTTGATGAATGATTTAGTCAGAAAAATTGGTGGACCTTTCTTTTTATAAGTCAAAGATCAGATGGTCCCCAGCTAGAAATATTTTTGCCTATCCAGAAATGGCCCCTCCTCACTAGCAATGAAGCAGAAAAGAAACTTGTTTAACTCTGATTGCACTATTTTTCATTACAATTTGCTTCTCAGGCAAAATTTCAGACTTATTTTCTGTTGTTTTTGTGCTTTTTATCAGGACAGTCAATAAATCTAGAGTTCAGTTTCAACTACCACTATCTAAGATTCCATTTCAATGACCAAATTACTCATCACATTATCAAACACATTTGCATTCTCATATCAGTATTGAGACAACTTTGTCACTGTTAGAAAAAAAGTAATGATGTCAGAGCTCATATAAATACTATATATAAGTGCAAAATTAAAATGAACAGTGCATTACAGTCTCAAAAGGATAAATATTTGGAAACTAATCTTTAATTTTACTGAAATTCACTTTATTATATAAATAAGTTTGTTTTTACTCCATAAGTAATTTTTGATCATCATCATACTGGGTGTTCCTCCAATAAAGCAACCCAGAGTTAAAACAGTGGTCAGAAATGTTTAACCCTCTATATACTAAACTTGTACCCTAGTACCCAAATCTGTATTACTTAGCACAGATTGAGAGCCATAAGGGTTGTTACAAATGGTACCCTTCTCATCAATATAACCCTCTGTATTAACAAATCCATATCACTGACCTCATGTTTTGCATTAAGAGTTGACAAACTACACAGCCAGTTGAACGCACTTACTAATATCATATATTTACCAGTCTATAACCAAGATAAAAAGTGACAGACAAAAGGTTAAAACAAACAATATTTACCAACGAATGACTCAATTTGTTTGTAGTTCAAGTTGTGCACACCCAAAAGTCTGAGAGTTTTAACTGGTCAACAATTATGCCAACAATCAAATCCATGTTAAATGTTGGCCGTTAGTAGTCAGCATACACAAACAAAAATTAAAAGTTTGTAACAGCTCTTAAATAATGCAAAACAAAGCATTTTATGTACAAAGGAAAACTATTCTGATGTTGAAATTTCTACATATTTAAACAAGCATTTAAATGCTTAAAAAAAAGAAAAAAAAAGATGTTGTTAAATTTGAATAAAATTATTTTTGAAGCACTAATTGCCAGGAAAGTAAAAAAAAAAAAAAAAAAAAAAAAAAAAATCTCACAAACACCCCTTACAAGGAAAGGAAAGATCCTAGAAATGGGGTGGGGGGTGGGTGCCCACCCACACTCCCCATTCACTATTTGACCTAATTGGCTGTCCATTGCTCAGGTCCTGAAATGTACCTAAAACACAGATGATGTCATTGGATAGGCCCACCCTGAAAGACCAAGGACACCAATTGTTAAGTGACTCCCCTCCTTAGAATGTGTCTGTCTGTCTGTCTGTCTAGTCCCTACAGCCATTGAAGCTGAAGACAAGATACAGAGATGGTCATTGGGCAGCAGTTGTCAGCCATGTTTAAAAAAACCACAATATAAAGGGAGCACATGGCTTTTAGTAGCCTTCTTACTGGTGGCACAGGATCAGAAAAGAAAGTAGGTAACTTCTTCTCCTCTGATAAGTACTTCTATTTTATATAGTTATTGAGAAGCTTTTTTAAAGATGCTGGATATTTTTCCAGTAAAATTTCATACTTATCTTGATATCCATTTAAAATATTTTTTCACATTTCTGAATAAGTCCTATGAATAAAACTGGTGAACTTAATACTTTTGGTGAGAAGTATTTTATATGAACTGAGTGAAAAGGAGAAATTTCAAAAGTAATATTTTTTTTAAATTTCACAAATATCTGAATAGTTAAGTAACATTCAGCTTCATTAGTTTGTTGTTTTAAAATCAGGCAGACATTCTTCAGATTCTTTAAAAAAGAGCAGAGCAAGTTTAAATTAAAGATGAAAAAAAATTTCTTTGCCTATTTAGCAACCAATTTTGTCAAATTTCATCTTAAAATACTTTTAAAAGCAACAAAACAATTATTAATACAGATTGCTACTAGGATAGATGTTTACTAGGTAAATTATAGCAGGTTTCAGGTTATTAACTTATATTTTGCAATCAAAAGGTCAGGGAAAACAATACTTTAAGCAGAACACTTATTACTATGTAGAAATAAAATTATTTGGTTATTTTTAATTAAAAAATGATGCTAGGGGTCATATTTGTAATAGTTGAGCAAAAGAACTGAAAACCAAAATTTGCCCAAGTTCGTTAATAAAAATGGCTTAAACCAAGTTTTTTTTATATATATAAATAAAGGGACAAGGGGGAATATCTGAAACAATAAGACTAACCTAAAACAAACACCTCCCACCATCACCTGTGGCTGATGCCCATAATATTCTTTACTTAGAAATAATAAAAGGTGCTAAGCAAATTATTAGTTAAGATCCTTGAATGAAGTGCGTGAAATAATAAGCAGATCAATTGTCAAGCCATATGTGGATGCATTTTAATGAAAGTGACTAGTGCACCTATGTATAAAAAAAAAACAACAAAAACTTGTTTCTCCTGTTTTTTTTTTTAATTTAGGGAGATTAATCAATTGCTTAAAGCTTCAGCACAGCTAGCAGGTTTAAATGGCACATGTTGCTGGTTGTTTAGACAGCCATACAACCAGGACACTGTACCAGATCTACCAGCCAGCAAATACAACAAATTGGTCAACTTAAAATTTCACTGCAAAGTATTTTGTCCACATCCTTCAGACTTTTGAGGCAAAAAGTCCAAAGCCAGTTTACGCACGTGCCTCAAATTAGTAAAAATGAAAATGCAGACATAAATATTTGTTACTTGCAAACTAATGTGTTTTGGTTCTGCATTCCCTTAGAAATAAAAACCTGGCCTCATGAAAGAAATAAATTTGGTAAATCTTCAGTAGCCCCTGTTCACAGAATTATTCTACTGAACCAGTCTTGTCAAGGTATCTCACAGCAGCAAGTCAGGCAGGTGGAATGTGTGTACCCAGAAAACCCTACTAGAACATTCCATTTTTTTTTTGCACGTGGCTAACAGGTGAAGAGTGAAATCACCCTTTATTAGATGTTGCACATGGCAGTAGCTGTTCAAGTATATTGTACACTTAGCCTCACTTTTTCTCCCTTCCCGCCAACATATTTTTTATTTGATCTCGAAAACTGTTTTCATTTTGTCTTTTGAAGTGCACAAAAAAACAATTTGAATTCCATAAATCTTTCATTTCAAATTTACCATTTTTTCCCCCCACAAAAATACCTTGGAGTTTGATTTGCATAAATTATCTACTGAATCTGCCAAAAGTGCTCAAGGAAACCATTTAGCGTCTTTCAAAGACACCCTACCCAGTCACCATTCTTCCTTATTCAAAAGAAATTCTTAGACATCTACTGGGGCCTGAAGACTTTGCAGTTGGGATTTTCTCCTGCCTGATTGGCACAGGTTTCTCAACTGTTTGCTTTACAATGCAGTTGGAATTGTGTGTCAAACAAGATGGAGATGTAACAGATTAAATACCCACTCTTGTCTGTTCTAAAATGAGTGTTGCCTCAGTTGCTTGATCCCATTTATGGAATTATTTGAGTTCTAACAAAATAAGAAAACTATCTTCATATGAATAAAAAAGGGTAAATTTGTTTTGGATTTATGGCACAAATTACTGACTGACAGATTGTAACTGCTGCAGTTATAATGTGTGCTATACAACCTGAGCAATCTTCACTTCTAAATACTGCACACGATTTTATTACTATAACAAGCTACTCCCAAGAATCAGTTACTTACCCGCAATTTAAAAAAAAACAACAAACAAATGAAATCTCCCATACCTGTTCCAGTTATCATTCCTTTAGAAATTGTTGGTTTGGCTTTATGGCACAAGCTACTGACTGCTGAGATACTGAATGCTGCGTTCAGAGCATGTGCTGTATAGCCAGAGCAACAACATCAACTATGAGAAACTGCCGAGGTAGGTATCTGAATTAACAGAAAAGCTGAGTTTGAAAGACTTTAGTATGTACTTTTCCCATCCCTTTACTAAAAGCAACTATTTAACAAGATTTCTATTATATGCAAATTTATAAGATGCTTGTGTTTTTTTTTTTACCTGACATCAATAACCATAATTTTGATAGGTCATCACATGTACCAGACTTATCCAAAACCTGGACAGCCTGATTTTCATAGTTCATTACACTCTGGGATAAGCTTCCATACAACAGTTACCTTGGTGCATTTTCTTATCTATATCTTTTATTTTTTTTGGGTTTACCAGAGCAATATCCTCGGAACAATTAGTTCTTTGTTTGGTGAGGAATCTAAGTCAATTTAAACCATATTTTTCCTATGGTTTTTACCCACAAAATTTGATACTGTTGTTGTTTTATGCCCCACACTGACATTCTCAACAAACTATAAAGATTAAAAGTGGTCATAAATTTCAAAGATTGAGCAATGGCCGGTTTCATAACTAAATTAATGAAAATTGTCCTTCAAACCTAAAAGAAATTATTCAGTGAAACAAATTGTAACCTTTTAAAATATTTTCTTTGCAGAGTATCGGCAAAATTGTTTACAATGAAAAGCCAGTTTGCCACAAAGCACACAGACTAATAAACAGATTTCTTTGTATATATTTGCACCAAATAAAAAAAATTGTCCAAGCTCTAGGAATTTTTCTTTTTCTTTAGACAGGAAAATGTCATCTAAAGTTATTTAAATATGATAAATTGAGGAGACACAATCCCAAAATTTCCTCTTAGGTTGAAAAAAAAAAACTTGCTTTACTTCATGCATTTAGGACTTTATCATCACAAGTATCAATGCTAGAATATCTGGTGGCAGCAGTAGACGCAGCAGGGAACTGAAGAGTTTTGACCTAAATTAAAAGTGTCTCTGACATTTTCTAACCAGTTCAAAAAAACTGTTTTACCTGAATGGATCATCTGACTCTCCTGTTGCCTGCTTGTTGATGCCTTCTTTGAACAGCTGTCTACGGTAAATCTTCTCTTCAACTGTACCACAGGTTATCAGCCGGTACACAACAACACGTTTCTCCTGTCCAATTCTGTAAATCCTGTCCACAGCCTGGTTATCAGTTGCTGGGTTCCAGCTTGGATCAACTAAAAACAAGCTTAACTTTATTCTTACCATACCAGAAGGATCTAATTTAATGTTATGCTGATTCATTCGCATTAAGGTTCTCTACAAACCAATGTACTTTTACCAAAGCACTTGATTGTTGCATTTAAAATTACACAATTTAGTTGATTAAAACTAGAATAAAGAATTTCAATATTAAGTAGATACCCCAAAATCTAAAAAATATGAATTTTAGGACCTGTGAAATGTTACCAGTAAAAAAAAAAAGAAAAGAAAAAAGATTAGATGTGAGAGAAAAAACAAATTTTAGTAATATAGACCATTTCAAGAAAATACGATTTTTATAATGCTGGGTAAATGTCTTTCTCAAGTTTTAACTTGGTCGGAGGATTTAATTCATTCAGAATATGGGCTATAGCTTTATTTATGGCATTCAGCACTGCAACTATTAAGTCTTGCATTATCTGCTCAATAAAATGCATTATGAAAACAAGGTATGAAGCTTACATTTAGATTAGCTCACAGTGGTTTTGTTGTCAGATCAATAAAACAAATTATGATGTCAGAGACAGCAGCAAGAATGAACCCTCAAGATTTCTCTCTCTCACATACATGTCCTTTCATAGACTGTAGGATTCTCTTTCTACAGTAATTGATTTGTATACAAGTTAAAATTCTCAAGATTGAAATATATGGATATCATTAGAATCAAAATATTTTTTTCCATAACATTACAACCAGACAAGTAGCAAGATGTGGCAGTTATCAAAATGACAAATTAGTCAAATTCATAAAGGAATTTTTGGCCTGCTGCTGAGAAGACATTTATTTCTGTATGCACAGTATCTCCAGAAAACAAGCAGGTCTGATGGACCAGCCTTCTTTCCTACCAAGATGAGTACAAGTGCCAAAATTTCATTCAGATGCTACAAGTAAAAATATGGAGTAATTGTTGAATTTCAGATCACTGCACTGCATTATTATTTGAATATTCTCTTGCAGTATGTGAGGTTATATATCAGCATTTTTAAAAAAAAGATCTAAAAAAATGTTTTGATAAAAATAAAGCAACAAGTATAACATTAAAGCCCGATTTTCATGATATTGATATAGAAATTCTCCCCAATGTTGTTGTTATTTTTATTTCTTAATTATTCATTCTTAGTAATATTATGTTGTGATTGATCAAGAATTGCTAATTCAAGTAATTGTCCTTTAAAATATTAACAAGCCAGAGCAGATCCCATTTCTCCATAGCCAATACCCCAACCCAGATACCACACAGTATAAAAGATGATTGTTGGGAGTGAACTCTGATGAGAGCCACATGGCTTCTACCCAGGAAAGGCAAACAGTCCTTTTCATTGCAACTGGAGTTGATTAGCAAAGGCTGCTGTGATTGTGATATTACAATACTAATTAATCATGTGTCAGAACCTACATCAGTGGTTCCCAACCTTTTTGGACTTGTGGACCTTTTTCAAATACTCAACACCTGCGACCCCCTGCTACACTTCCATAATTGAAAAAAAAATATCAAAGAATAAATATAGCAAAAAGATCACATAAATAAGAGTTTTAGTACATTTCATCATACATTTATTGAAAATTATTTTAGTGATTTTTTGGGGAACAACATAGTAAATTCACAACAGCTAAACAGAAATATATTGGTATCAGTGAACTCTACCTCTGATCAGAACAGCTGTGTGGTGTGTCGTGTTGGTGCCCAAGTTTGCCTAAAATCGAGCTGACTAGTGTGCCTCCAGCCTAAAGTCACAGTCCAGTCCTTGTAGCAGGCTCTGCCCTGAGCGTCATGGTCAGAGTCTTTTAGCTACAGGCCCCAATGGCATTAGCCAATGAGAGTGTGGCTTGATTGTGTCAGTCCTACTGTGGTAACAGTTCGAGTTCTGGTCTTTGTTGCCAGTGTGTATTGTCTGTTTCTACAAGGGTGGCAGAGCAACATGAAGGGGGGGGGGGCTGGTGATACAAATGTGCTACCACAGAGAGGCCTGTGATGCAACCAGGAGCACCTGCCGTGGGAGACAAGCCTTACCCCTTCAGCACTCGGTCTCCCATTGGTGATACTGACATATTGGACACAAAGTATACAAAAATTACCCTTTCTGGAAAAAAGTGCATCTCATAAGCCGGCAAATACGGTACATATAAACAAAACAAATACATAACAGTTTCTAAACTCGGTCATACGACAAAAATTGAAACTTCCAGGGTTCCGTGACCCCCACCAGAAAACACTGACCTATATTGTGGTTGGTCAGTTTTTCTGATGCTTAGCTGAGGTATTAGGAGTCAGAACTGTAGCAGGCCAACTACTGATGCACTGTCCATTTCCAGGTAAGAGTTTATGGAAAGATATTTCAAGAGTTAGAGATCTCTTCAGAAAAAAAATTGCCAAATACAACACAGAAATGTTTCACCAGGTGAGGCTATAGTAAACTAATACATATGGAGGAATCCATTGATAAGAAAATGTGTGACATCAGATCACTGTGTCACAGCCATATGACAATAAGAAAGATGACTGCTGGAACAAACCATTTCTTAGGAAGACCAGTCTTTGGCTAACAGCAAATTTTAGTTGGTTTCAAAAACACTGAGTTTGTTTCTTAGGGATGAAACTGCTGACTTGATTGCCAGACTTCTCAAAATTGGATTAAAGTTACTATCTTGTTATAGCCATACTACAACTCTGCATTAAGGATATCTTTTGTATTGAGAAGGTTGGCCATCTCTACCATTCTCTTACTGCCCCTCAAAAGTTTTAGGAACTGAAGGTTCTCCCCTAAGTACAGCATATAACCATCCCATTGGAACAGTTCGTGCTCCATGCTAGAACAATACTGAACAAAATGGCTAATCATGGCATATTCAGCAAACCATAATATTCCAAACCTAACTCCTTATCAAGGGTGCCTAGCAGAAAAACTCATTAGAAAAATGCAACAACTTCCATTATAATTGTCAATTTTATCTATAAAACTCTTCTTACACGGTTTCCACTAATACTATTTTCACAGGAATCTTCACAACTGTGGGTCAACTAAAAACAAAACAAGTCTTGTGAAAATTGTATTTCCATATATTTAGTTCCAAAGAAGAGATGTGAATATGGATAGAATAAGACATTGGTTAATAGAAGAAAATAGAAAAATAGTGGACTAAAAAATAAAGCAGGAAAAAAAAAAACTTGTCAGAGAGATTGAGGAATATCTTAACTTTCCCTACTATCCAGGCATGAAGATCCTTTCTTGGAAAGGAAATACTCTGTAGTCTGAAAATGCCAAAAGTGATGAAACTGCATTGTAATTTAAGAACTTTTCTTATACTTTTTGCAAACCTGTTTTTAGACCAGTATTACTTTCAGTATTTTGGCTTTCACATAGTTATATATAATCTGGAGTTGAAAAAGGCTATGTCGCTTAGTTTAGCAAACTTTTTAAGTTTGGGTTCAATAAGTATATTTCTGACAAGCTTCAGTTTCATAATTGTGCAAAATTTTGAATGTTTGTAGAAAACTAATGTATTTAATATTTAGGCTTAAGTTATGTATCAATTGGGATTCGGATATACCAATACTGACTGGTTAACATTAAACTTGAGATTTTAATTTCCTCAATGAAAAATTGGGTGGGTGGGATATTGTATGGAAGCAACCCCCCCCCCCCACTGTGTTAAAATATATATAAGCTACAGTGGTTGAATGAATGTCTATGGGGTTTACCATTAAAACTTTGTATACAGAAAACAAGCAATATTCCAGTTCTTCATTTGCTGTCATGAAGACTAATGATCAGCACATCACTAATAACTACAAGTAGATCCAGTAATACTTACTATAATGGATTATATCTTTAACACCAGATGATGCATTTAAAAAAGTAAATAAAATTTAATTCCTTCTAAGAATGCAGTAAGATTTAAATATTGCTCGTCAACATACCTATTACCAACCTGTCTGCAGCCGTCAAAGTTAAACCAACCCCTCCAACCTGAGAAGAGAAATCAATTCTATGCATTCAGCATCCCTTGCACAATCATTTTTGCGCTCGGAGAAATGAAAAACTGAAGGCAAAAGGTAATAAATTCTACAGCATTTATAATCTTTTAAACAGCAATCAAACACCATAATTTATGAAAACAGCTTTTGTTGCTGACTTTGCATTTACCTTTGTCAGAGAAATAAGATAACAGTTTTTTTGTATGTATCAATATAAACTAGTAAACTAATTCTGTGTCTTAAATTGATAAATTTTACATTTCAATGTTCAATTCTGTACAAAATGCTTTGTTAAAGTATTCAATTAAAACAAAAATATTTTTTAAAATGGAGCAATGAACCAGATACATAACACGGCCATGCTATTACCTGTATTGTTAACAAAAGCACGGAAATGCTTTGATCTTTTTCAAACCAATTAATAACCTTAAATCGCTGATCAAGGGAAGTGATAGATCCATCCAACCGAGTAAGTTTGAAGCCCTATTTAAGAAAAGAAATATACAATTAATACAGCTTCAATTTTGGAGATAGAATATTGACAAAAGTTAAAACTGGACAAGTTATTATGATAACATTACATGTTTCTCAATCTGGTGGTGTGCATTCTAGTGTTGCATATAATAAGGAATTTCAAATGAAGAAACTTTTGATAAGGCACATCTAAACCAAGTAATCAATTACCAAAAGGGTGTTTCATTTCAAGACCAAAACCTACTTTGTCAATGCAATTTTAAAATTATCAAGATTTATCCATCCAAAGTTATTTTCATTTCAAATGAAATGCACTGGAAGAAATCTATCAATTTACTGTCAAACCTTTTTTAGTAGAACTCTTCTGCTACTCCATTAATTTTTTTCTTAACCCCCTCTGCACATCCTGGTACAAGCCAGTTTAGTACTAACTAAAGTCTTTTAATCACTGTTTTGCTAAACTTATAATTTTTCTTCTTACATTGTTTTCCAAAAATCAAGCTTGATGACACAAATTAAGGAGATAAATGCTTTGGTGGTGGTGATCTTAGACTTAGTTAAGATAAACTAGTAAGAACAGACACGTCTCTTACCCTATTGGTGAGAACTTTTTGAATAATGTCCAACATCTTCAACGACTGCGAAAAGACCAGAATTTTGTGCCCCTCAGATTTCAACTGGTCAAGTAGAGTTACAAGAATACGAAGTTTGCAAGATTCTTCAATCAGAGTTTCATCGGCGATTTGATTAATTTCACTTTTTTCATTTTCAGAAATCCTGCATAAGAATTTAAAAAAGCTATGACCTTTAATAAATAATAGTAAAGAATATTCAAAATTTGATTTAAAAAAATAATTGTAATTTAAAGGTTTTGAATTTCGCTAAGTTTAAAAAAAATAATGCAGTTGTGTAACAGAAAATCATTAAGCCTCAGATAACAAACGTTTTAAAGAGCTTAGACAAACAAGTCTCTTTCTTCAGTTTTTGAAAGTAATTACTTTAAATTTACATTGATTCAAATTATTCTTTAAAATTTTTTTAGCTAATGCAAATAAAAATCAAAATATATAAGCTGAAAGTAAAAAAAAAAAAAAAAAAAGAAAAAGAATAATAATTATCCACATTGGTAAGCAGCTATAATTGTATTAAAACTCACGTTTCTCAAAAAAGCAATGTTCTTTTAATAACTGAAATCTAAACTGTAACAATCAACTAATTCAGTCTCCATAGCAATATCATCAGAAAAGACCAAAAAGAGAGAGATTTCAAGTAATAGCAGTTTAGCTTTTTGATATTAAATCAATCATCTCAAACAAAATAAAAAAATATTTACAATGGTACTTTCTCGTTTATTGCCAAATCCAAAGATGCACAAGCTCTTGGAGGAAGCAGACGGATATGATCACAGATTTTCTTCATCACAGTCAAAGCAACCAAAGGAGATCTACTAGAAGACACCAACTAGAAGAAAAATTTTTTTCCCATTTTAATTGAAACAAATGTCTAGAAAACAAAACACAGCAATGATATTGGTTTCAAGAGTGAAAACCTAGGCAAATAACACTATCCAGTTTTTTAAAAATTTTAATTATACTAGTGATGTATGTTTTTTTTTTAGCATACAGGTTTAACAGCAGTTTTGATTGACTTAGGATTCTTACATTTTTTATTTCATCCAGCTCCAAGTATAATTTATAAACAGTCTGCTGAGATTTCGTCATTATTCCCCAAATAATTATGTCCTGCTTGTTTTCCAAGAGTGGTAATCTGCAAGCAAAATTTATATTAAATATAGTAATACTTTAAGAAAAACAATATCAAATAGTATTACAGGCAGTATCTCAATTAGCTCAACTAGCAAATCTTCAGTATTAGTCTCATCTAGCAAAGGACAACTTAACATCTTTTTAGCAGCATTATTGATATTTTAAAGACAGATTAACTTATATTACAACTACAGGTCCATAACAGTTTGAATCAATCTTAAGCAACATCGCAGATCAAAACCATCGTGAACTATAATACCACAAGCCATCAGCTGTTTGCACAGTGGCCCAACTTTAACGAAGAGTCCCAGTCATAGTTTTGCTGTCTGAGTAAGAGGGGAAACTACTCTACTGAGCCTGGAAAAGTCCTTAATTTTAGCAACATTAAGGGAAACATAGCTGCTCCCTAAAATGGGGAAAAAGTCCTTAATTTATAAGAATATAAAAATAATTCAAAATAAAGAAATCCAGAAAAGTAAAGTGATTTGCTTCATTGTCACAAGTTTAGCTTTCAGTCCACCATTATACTGAAAATTTTGTGATTCTAGACCAAACAACTGAAATCAGAGAGTTCACTACATTACGGCAAACAACCCTGTAACATTACAAAGTTATTTCTTTTTACTATTTCATTTGAATCTATTTACTGTCATACTGGATAAATCAACATTACAACATCACACATACACTCAAATAAACACACTTTCTACACAATATACACCTAATGGCTGTGCAGCGAAAACAGTACCAAACTTGCGTAATTAATAAGAGCCAATGTGACACATAACATACAGACTAACATATTCACACACTCATATCACATCACATATACATCTCACACACACCCAAACATGTATGTGATGGTGTGACAACTGACCACCCAAGTGTTGACTACCAAGTTTAAAAAAAAAATTTTGTTAAGTCGTCACTTTTTTTTTTAAAACTTCCTGCTAATAAAGCAAAGTCTATGAATACTATATTAACACAAAAATAATACAATTTAATTTTATTAAATTATAAAAAGAAACTATGGAGGTTTGCAAAATTTATTATAAAGGTGAAGGTTTGATGAAAAAGCCCTAGGGGATTTATAGTTAATGTTTTATCATAATGTAGCCTTAAAAAGCGACTCCAGAGAGAGAGAGAGAGAGAGAGAGAGAGAGAGAGAGAGATAGTTACGTTTTGCCTCATTGATTTTCAGTCAACTTTGCTTACTCTTGTGTTCATATGCACCTAATTTTCGTGAAATTAAAATGCTATGTAATATGCATCATAAAAAGGAATAGAGAGATTATACTTCCTGGAATTATGGGAATTGCAAACATAGTAAAAGACAAGACAATCTTATATTTTTTTTCAGTCTCTATTTTCAATCATTTATTTCATGTAACACCAAACTGTTTATATTCCAATTACACATTTAACAATATGGACTTAACTAGGCAACAATTTCATCAATAAGTTTTGCAAATATTTTTCTATCAATAATTAGCAGGAAGCTCATTTTATATTTGTCTTCATGTTGATAAGGAGATTCTCAGTATTATCTGAAGTTTGAACTATTAGCACAAGTTGACAAAAATACTGTTACTCAGGTCATTGAACTACCACTGGTAGAGAAGCAAATAATTGTTTAAGATTAATCTATAATATACCACTCATTTATGGTATTTTCTTTGTACCAATACTTAATGACAAAGATATTGCCATTCAACTGATCAAATTCTCTTCATCTGCTGGTAGATAAACAGATTTCAAAAACGAAAAGAATGTGACAAACTAAAGAACATTTTTGGTTAAATGGAACAATATTGTTTAATTCCTAAGATCACTAAAGTTTAAAATTTTATCAATCATGGGAACCAAGTAAATAATGTATTAGGTTGTCACAAAACTTTTGTTGGTTTTTTTTACTGCAGTATCGTTGCTGAACGTGAAGTTCACTAATCAAAGTAAGTTCCATTACAATCAATACACTTCTGCCAACAAGTTACAAGTGCATTTATACCATTTTGAAAAAAATCTGGATTTCTGGAGTCAATAAACCGTTGGAGGGCAGTTTCAATTGCTGTTTGCTTGGAGAAGGATTTCATAAGGAGGAAGCTGTTGAGGTGTTTGAAAAGATGGTAGTTTGTGGGAGAAAAGTCTGGTGAAAGGCTGTGTGAGGGAGAACTTTGTACCCAAATGTGTTCAGTTTCTAAAGACTCACTTTTGAAACATGAGGATGAGCATTGTAGTGGAGCAGGATTGGGCCTCTTCGATTCACCAATGCCAGCTGTCATTGGGAGAGTTCTGATGAATGTTTAATTCATGATAGTACCTTTCAGCTTTAATGGTTTCGCCAGGTTGCAAGAAGCTATAGTGGATGACACCAGTTGCAGTCCACCAGACAGTGACCATGACCTTCTTTGGATGGAGGCTGGGTTTTGGAATGTGGTTTGGCGCCTTGTCTCTGTTGAGCCACTGTGCTGATCGTTTGCGATTGTCATAGAGGATCCATTTTACATCACACGTAATGATTCAGTCAAGAAATGGGTTGTTTTTGTTTCTGATGACAAGCGAAGAGCAGATCCCCAATTGACGATTTTGTTGTTGTTTATTGAACTCGTGAAGCACCCAGTTGTCAAACTGTTCCACCTTGCTGATTGTGTCAAGATGCTGGGAAACAGTTGCAGTGCTCACATTAAGTCTCCAGCAATTTATCGCACTGTTTTTTCTTTGATCGGCCTCATCTGAGGCTTTCGGACAGTCGTCGTCATAGTTTGAAGGACGTCTGCTATGTTCTTTATCTTCGAGACTCACATCTCCTGACCGAAACTTCGCAAACCATCGTTGTACTGTGCACTCGTTTGCTGTGTCCTTGTCCCATGTCTGCTTAATGTTACGAGTTGCCGCGCTCGCTTTGTGGGTTAGTTTGAACTCATGAAGCAAAATGGCACGAAAAATGTTTCTATCCATGCTTCACTCAGAACACTGAAACAATAAGCGCACACTACAAAATGATACAAAATTTATCTACATACACCTTCACAAGCATGCAAAAAGTGAACCCCAAAATTAACATAGTATTAAACCAACAAAACCTTTGCAACAACCTGATAATACAAACTAAACAGATTGTCTATCTATAGGCTGAGAGTTGTCAGCATTAAAAAATTTAGTGAACCATGATAAATCACAGCACATGACAATGTGTTTGATATAACTTCTCATTCACTATTTCCATCGCTATTAATATTGTTTTAGTTATTCTAATAGAATATTTAATGATGGAAGTTTCAGTATCTCTGTACACCATTCCCCCTTTCTTAAAGTCAACATTCCATTTCATGCAGGCTGCATTTTTCTAGTATCCATGAATGTTGGAACCAGTATTTGCACTGACAAATACTTAGTGACTAGTTAATCTGAACTCTCCATAAAAAAATAAGTTAAGGTAGCATTCCTCTTCAACCTGAACATGAATGCATCTAAACATATCATACAAGCACTGCAAGATTGGAAACACTTGCTGCTTATTTTATTGTGAAATGTATAATTTAATTTAAAAAATCCAATTTTGGAATGTTTTAGGCTCCAGCATTAGCCAAACCAACTCCATAACAACCCAGTGCATTTGAAGAGTCTGTTAATACAATGGATGCCAAAGTAGGTGACACTGTGTTCCAGATGCAGACAAGTGCTGATTCTTCTGTCACAAGTGCACAAAAAAATGACTTTAGACTTATGCTGAACAAAAAAAAAAAAAAAAAAAAAAATTGCATAGTAAGCTGTGATATCAGAGCTTACCCACTCATTGGATCAGCCAACAGCTTTTCCTTGGTGCGCCGCAGAAAGTATGGAGAAATGATTCGCTTCAGATCATTTGCAATTTGGTATCCTAACTGTTTTTCATCTGATGTGGCATTTTTTTCTCTGGCCTAGATTTCCCAATAATAAAAATATTAAGCAAAAAATAGAAAATTTCTTTACTATTTGCATATTATATAAGGTTAAAAACACTACATTGATATTACACTAATATTTATAAAATTCTTTTCATCCACTGTTGGTATGCACAATTTTTTCTTCTCATTTAGATAAACTGGACATTATCCTTGCTGCTGAGTTGGGAAAATGAATTACCAGTTTACCTTTAAGGTGAGGAGAAGTCAATGTGCTTTACCAATTTGTTATAATACTCTCATCTATGAAAATAAATAGATGATTCTCTTTATTTGAAGAGGAAAAAAAAATCAATGAAATCTAAAGCAAACAATTCATACATGCTCAAATTTTAAGAAAATACAAATGCTTCAAGAACTTTTCTATTAATTGATGTAGCATTCACTTTAGGTGCAACTGTCTGGTCCGAAAATCCTACTAATAAACCAGCCAAACTTACAATGAGAATATCAGTAATGAAGATGCCAAACCTAAACAGGCTCAGAAAAATCAATCAAATAAACATCTTACTTTTGTGATTGGATTCTCGTACATAATCTTGAATGTTTTTTTGGTGCCCAACAATCTCCCATGGTGAACAAAATCATAGAGAGACCACAATTCCTATAATTAGAAACAATAAATGGTTAAATGCCAATTTCTCAGTTTTTATTTAAAAAAAATGTACAATCAAAAACTACTAAAACTCTTACACAAACCATGTGTTGATTCTTTCAGTAAACTATTAAAAGTCTTCAGTAGGTAATTAGTCTCACCACACTGAAATTAGAGAATTTAACTTCACTAAACCCAAAATACTTTAAGGCTAAAACAGAAATAAAGCTCAATTTTTTTTAAAACTGTCACTGCTTTAGATAATTAACAGGTACAGCTAAAGATTGCAGTTAAAAGCGTTAGAACAAATTCAGAAATAGTTTACTACAAACCATAAGGTTATTCTGTATTGGTGTTCCAGTCAATATAATCCTATGTGATGCTACAATAGCATGAGCAGCCTTCTTAGTTTTCGTTGGATTCTTAATCTTATGACCTTCATCCAAAATGATGTAATCCTACAATAAAAGAAGTGTGGCTTTTAAACAAATTGTTTAAACCACATTAAAATTATATTTATCTGACAAATTTTGAAATAAAATGGAAATTAAGAATTTTCAGGTTACATTGTATTGCCATCAACAAAAATGCTTCTTCTCCATCTCAATGGTTGACTAACAATTTCAGTATATATTATTACATATAAAACTCTTTAAAACCCAACATCTAGCTATAATGTAAGTACTACTGATGTGTGAAAAAGATTCTAGAAATGGAGTATAAACATCCAAGACTGCATTGTTTCTGAATGATGTATCATCACATCACACGAGAATTCCAGCAAGTCAGTACCTCACATGGTCACTTGCTATGGCACATGCTTAGTCTAAAGCAGTGGTTCTCAACCTTTTTTGGGCCATGCCCCACCTAATCACCTCTAAAATCCTGATGCCCCCATGTGGTGATATATAATTCTTATCATTTAAAAAGTTAACTCAGTTTCAGCTGAAGAAGCTTAAAACGCCAATACCTTGGTTTAAACAAGCTTCAAAAGAACATGGCATCCATGAAAAATGAAATAAACAAAAGACAGTTAAAGTTTTGAGCAAGAAATTACTGAAAAAATTGTAAGAAAAAATATTAAGTGGTATTAGATTTTAATAATGATACATATGATAATAAGAGAATTTACAGGTAATAAAGAGAGAGAAAATTTCTATATTTATGAAAATATTTGTGGATTGTCTCATACAAAAACAGCAAATAAAAATTCAAAACATGTAATAGAAAACTGAAATGTACTGTGAACACAAACTAATTTGAATGGAAGCTTATTTGACCATTTTAATTACTGTACAATAAAGTATAGGTTCCTATCAAATGCAAGATGCCATTTGAGCACATCTCAAGAAAAGCGGAATAAAGTTAGTGAGACCCTTGTGCTTCATGCCTGCTGCAAAGAGATTTTATATTAGGCACTAATTTAGTCAGCTTTAGTCTCAAATCTCCTTGTTTACTGATATCCAGTGAATTTCTTTTCTTCAGTAGCAAATCATTTACAATGCTAAAGCCACATTCAGCTAAATATGAAGATGGAAACGGTAACAACAGTTTCCTTGCAAAGCTAGTTGAATTTGGGTATTTAGTTTCTGTCTCATCACAAAGCCATGCCATCGCTCCTTTTATGTTGAATAAAGTTTTAACTGACTCATCATTTTTTATTTCCGAGAGTTCTTCTTGGTACTGCACTGAAACATCAGATAAATCCACAAACACTGGCTGCATCACCCACGATGGAAAATTAATCTGTTTTAAATCAGAAAATCTTTCTTTAAAATCAGAGGCCAATATTTGCAGATGATCCACAATGACAAGCACAGCAGCCTCAGTCGGCTCATTTTTTTAGCCAATGAAATTGGTCAAATTTTTTGTCAGAAATATTTTTTTGGCATAACTCGATAAATGAAATAAAGCCAAATATCTTCGCCTTTGCATCAACAAGTGTTTTATTTGTTCCTTGAAGTTGTTTATTCAACACATTCAGTTTTTCGAAAATATCTGCTAAATAACTCAAAAACGCTTTTCCATCAGCGGTTAGCAGGTGCTTCATTTCAGGCTTGTCACTTAGAAAGCCACTAAGTTCGTCAAACAGTTCCATGAATCTTTTCAAACAATCCACTTTCGAAAGCTACCGTACCTCAGTGTGAAGTAAAAGTCTCACATAGTCTGAATTGTTATCTTCACAAAACTTCTCGAAAAGACGCTCACATTTGACATTAGTTTTGATAGCATTGATAGATTTTATAACTGATTTCAGTACCCCATTAAGTACAGGAGAAATATTTTTCGACACTAAGTTCTCTCTATGAATAACACAGTGCACAAGAAGCAACTCCGGATTCTCATCTTTCATCAATTTTAAGCAGCCATTTTTCTTGCCCATCATAACAGGAGCACCATCAGCTGCACAAGATATTATGTTTTCCATTGGTATATTATTGATATCTAAGTAGTATTTTAGTTTATTATATATATCAGTGGCAGTAGTGGTGGTATCTAAAGATTTGCAGAATAACATTTCTTCAACAAATTCACCTTTATCAATATATCTTACATAAGTTAGCAATAAGGCCTCACTGCCTCTCACAGTTGATTCATCCATTTGTACTGAGAATTTTCTTGATTTCAGCTTTTCAACAAGTTGTGTTTCAATATCTTCACTCATCACTCATTTCATCTATTCTTCTCCTAACAGTGTTGCTACTGAGTGGCATGGCTTTAACATCTTTGTCATCTTTTTCCAGAACTGTTTTAAGAAATGCAGATATTGATGGTTTAATTAAATCCTCCCCTATAGTATGAATTTTTCCAGATTTAGCAATGAGTAAAGAAATTTCATAACTTGCCTCAAGAGTATGACTGATAGTAACAGTTTGTGCAGTGAACAGACTTTATTGTTGATCTTTTTTCAAACTTATTCTTTAAAGATTTGAAGTAATTCAAATCTGAATTTACATACGCACTATGTTTCGCCTTCAAATGCGCCTCAAGACGACCTCGTTTCATTGATTCATTGGTCAAGCATTGTTGGCATAAGAGACAGAAAGGTGACCTTTCATCATGAGCAGCGGGTATGAAACCAAATTTCAAAAATTCCTCTGAATACTGACGAACTTTCAAAAGAAACTCATTTTATGCATAGGGGCTGTGACTGAAATAAATGAGTGATCTTAAGTGAAATGCACTTTCAGAAGTGTTAAGAATTAAAAGTTAAATAACACAAAATGAAATAAAATAATTAGAACGTTCAAGTAAACACATAAATGAAATGAAGTTAACACATAATTAATAAAACAATGCCGATTCGTTTTATACAGCATATAAGGACAGACAGTGCGGTACACCAGATTTTTACGAATGTGAGAGAAATTTGTATCACACACGAATGTATTGACGATAATCGTCTGACAAAAATATGCACACACACATACACAATGAATTTGGCAAGACTGTTGTATTATATTAGCATTTGGACTATTAAGTTTTCATCTCTGACACTTTATGTATCTTCTCGTATCATCATAATAATAAACAATCAAATATATTCACGAGCAACCAAAGAAATATGTATAATTACCTTGTGTGAAAACACCAAAACAACTTCTTTGTTTACGAACTCTGAATTTTCGGAAAATGGAAATCTCTCCTTTGAGAGAAAATGGAGGAAACAGTTATTATAATGGTAACTTAGCAAAAGCCCTTTGAATCACATTTCTAAATCAAATTCAATAAATAAGGTTCTTCCATGACCTCGTGCACTTTGTGTGACATGCATGAAGAGCGATGGCACAGTGATTATGTAATAACTATACAATAAAGACCTTTTTCACTAAAAAAAAAATATTTACTCAAAATAGCATCTGAAACAAACTTTACCTGATGGGAAATCCAAAAAATAAAAATCGAAAATTTGGACCCAGACCTCTTCATTAATACTCAATTGCCCCCCTTGAAAATCGAATTGCCCACCTGTAGGGCATATGCCCCACGTTGAGAACCACTGGTCTAAAGCTATGTGACAGAAAACAAAATTACAATAACGGCAGAACAAAAGTAAGTGTTAAAATAAAAAAAAAACAAAAAAACACTGGCTTATCTCTCAACATCTTAATTTGTAATTTATTACTGAGTATGAAGAAAAATTGTTTAATGGATAATTGTCTTTTCAAGATACTTGTCATAGTAATATCACAGGCACTCTTGTTTCTACATTCAGGAAACAAAAATTTGCTGGCCCTACAATGGTGTGGAGTAGTTAGTTTCCTTTCTAGGCTTTATAAAATTAATTATGCATTCATTTTAATATATAGAGGCTTTAAAATGTGGTTCCACTTAAATAAAATTTGATAAAGATGCTAAATTCACTGATCTAATTATTCAAAAGTTTCTTCATTTCTGTTATTCATGCCTGTATGCACCTAAAGTTGTCTAGACTTAGGTCAGAAAAACTTTAATTACAGTCCCTTGTTATTCCACATTTGGTATCCAAAACTACTAAAATCATGCTGACATCCATTTTGCATTAAAAAATTTGTTTTCAATCAAAATAAACAAATATTTTTTTCTACTTACAGATAAGTTCCCTGTCTCTCACTGATGGCAGTTTAAATGTTAGTGCTGTTTGGCCACTTACATCAAAACAATTCAGTGTATGAGGGAACATTCGGCCCTTCTTGTCCTTGTTTCTTTGAATTTAGAGCAACGGGTTTTGTTTAGAGAGCATGGGGATACCAGCCAGCTCTTCTATGGACTACAAACTTCAAATTAGTGAATTTATTTATTTTTAAGTTAAAATTGCTTTTAAACAAAAACAAAACAAATCCACTCAATTTTTACCACACAAACACACACAATTGACTACTGTGCAGTTTTAGTTTGATTTTCAGTTAAAGGTTTATTTTGTCAGTAATGAACACTTTGCTTGAAATATTAGGGTTTTCTTTTAAAAAAAAAAAAAACCATTCTCTATACTGTTGCATTCTCTGCCATTGTTGTATTTTTGGATTACTGTAAAGCTCAACTACCATACACAACATGTCTTGGCTGTAGGGATGTTTGGAACCTGTTACAATGCTGCAGAAAACTGAAAAGTCTGTAATGTGACATTATGACAACAAACAATGCTTTAGTTCACCAAACATGCTTGCTACGATCAAAATCAAACATACAAATGGCCAGTCTAGCACATCAATGGTTTCCTCAAGAAAGCTTTGTGGAATTGCGCAACTCTCTGGCCAAAACATCAGGTGCAGAACATTGTCTACATAACACTGGGCTGTCAGATTCTAATTCAGAATGACTGCAAGAATAAGTGTTTGCAGGAGGCATTACCAAAATGGCAGCCACTGGTAAATTTGTCATTTCTCAGCAAACCATTCATGCAAACTAGAGTGAACCAACAACCCGTCATTAGCAAACAGTAAATAGAGTAGTGCTTGCGTAAGAAAACATTAATCAGATCTGCAAAATATTGAGCTTATACCTGTGTGGGCTGTTAGCATAAGAATATCATTCAGTCAAAATATTCCTCTTGTTCCTGTAGACATTGGTGTTCAGAGACTGTGTTGATTCCCCCAGTGATGCCTGCAGAAAGATCTCACCAACTCCCTACCAGCTTGTAGTGCGTCTTTGAGAAAGGCCTCCATCTCACACAAGCTCAAATTGTAATCTTGATTTGCTCGTTACGTTCATTTTACAGAAAATCATTCACAAAAATTCCAACCTGCATGAAGCAGAAGTAGATGAACAAAGCCACACGTTTGCGCATCCAATGACACCGATCGAGCTTGTAAAATGTTATCAAGATGTATGAACAGCTGATTTTTTGTTGTTATTTCTTGGAAAGGGTTTTGCATTTTTATTTATCCACTAGAATAAACAAAACAGAAAAAAAAAAAATGGCACCACCCAAAACTCAAACCTACCCAATCACGGTCCACTCCTCCATCTTGTCCTAGTTCTTTGGTGTTTAGAGTCAGTAGGCCATAGGTTGTCAGAAGAATGCCTCCATCCCGCCAAATTATATCCAACATATTTTTCCGGTTTTTTTTGCTGTGCCCGTGATAAATTTTCATGCGTACATTTGGAGCCCTGACAAATAATTAAACTGAATTAAAGGAGAACTAACAAGATCATTATGCAAAAATGATAAAAAGTGCCTTGACATCACTCAAATGATTATCCTTCACCAATGAAGACACTTAGGAATGTAAATTGGAAAAAACAGCACTAGTCTACCATCTTTAGACTACATTTTTCACATTCATATCAGTACTGAGTACGTTGCATAAACTGCCCATATAAATAATGTATTCAAAAAAAGTCCATAATGTAAAGCAGCCATAGCATTAAATTTAAAATGTAAACCATTTTGACACTAATTGCATAGAAGGAATTATACTATACTCTGCAGCAAATTCGCCAAAAATATACAAAAGTGTACTTGTGTGATTTTTTTTTCCCCTTTAATTCTAATCCTCAGAGGGTGCCCCATCATCCCAAGGTAACTGGTCAGAATAGAAATAGTTTTTTGAGGTAATACTTTGCTGTCTTTGCTCTATAAATATCTCAGTTGCAGCTGGAGCTATTTTAGAAAAGAAGCTTTCACAGAGCACTGGCTAATGGCAAACATTTGGAATTACTGTAGCTACCTGACTGTAATACCTATCAACTGCTTAATTTTTCTCTTACTTTATCTTGTATGTACATAAACATGCTTAAAAAAGAATAGTAAAAAAATTCTGCACACACAACCTATTGCTCCATCAGATGACAAATTAAAACAACTGGGTCACACATTGCCATAGGAATTCAGAAATACAAGCCTGTCAAGGATTTTATATTTACTGCTGTAGCATCCTTGGAGAGGGCAGGGGAGCAGGAACTACACCACAATGGTATTCTTAGTAATGACCGCTTGCAGGATATACAGTCGACCCCCACGTAATTGCGGAATTTTCCTTAGAATCTAACTAATAATTGTTCGTGGAAACCCCCGCATATTCGCGGAATCGCAAATGTCTTCTGCGATTTTTATGGCTTTTTTTGTGGCAATATATATTTTTTTCACACTAAATTATTAACAACAATATAATTTACTAATTTTGTAATATAAATACTAACGTAAATTCAGCAAAATATCAATATAAAATAAATGCCATTGGCTGGAGGTTTGAAAGTAGCCAATCCAGGAGCGTTATTCATTTCTCCTCGCTGCTGATTGGCTGTTGCCCACGAGGCGCTGTCTCAGGCAGATGCAGCCCAGCATCATCCCAGTTTACTGCATGTAGCTATCTCGAGTGTTGTATTTTTTAATTAAATTATTATTATATATTTACTTATATTTTTTTATTATATGTTACGTTATATTTTGATGTTTATAGGCATTTTTATGGACCACATCCATATTCGCGGGTGCTCTAGGAACGTAACCACTGCGAATACCAGGGAAAAACTGTATAAGGAAACCTTGCTGTGTTGGTTTTGTTCATGTTTCAGAGAGAGAGAGAAAGAGAGAGAGAAAGAGAAAGAGAGAAAGAGAGAGAGAGAGAGAAAGAGAGAGAAAGAGAGAGAGAAAGAGAGAGAAGAGAGAGAGAGAAGAGAGAGAGAAAGAGAGAGAGGAGAGAGAGAATAGAGAGAAAGAGAGAGAAAGAGGAGAGAAAGAGAGAGAGAGAGAAGCATATAAAGCTCTATCTAAGAAAGATCGAGCTCTCTCTCGAGATAGACAGATCTCTCTATCTCCCATATATCTCTGAATTATCCAAAATCTGAACCTTCTCCCAAATCAACATCTCCCCTCTCCCCTGCTCCACTCATCCTAACCCCTCTCAAACCCTCACTTATCTTCTTCCCCTTTTCTTATCAAAACCTCTCCAAACCAATCTGTCCCCTTAACCAAATTTATGGAAAAAAAAACCAAAAAAAAAATCTCTGAAAATATTTTAAAATCTAAACTAAACTTTTCCCAGAATAAATAATTAAAAACTATCCACATCTACATTCTAGAATTTCCCGAAAATTGGTAAAATGACCAGGATCTTTCTGTAATGTCAGGATAAATTACCACACAGAATAAAACTGCAAAGGCTTCATTTCATGTATTTCTCAACTAAATCAACAGTTAACTACATCGTTACTGCCACCACTACCCAGAAGACAATCTGCATTAAAATAGAACAACAACTTCTGACATTCCATCCATCTACCACAGTGACATAGTAGAAATAACAGATAATCAATTGCATGCTGGCATGGACTTGATTCTGGGTGTCTAAACCATGAAGCAGCCAGAGTTCTTCTAGAATGAAAGCTGAGCCAATATCACTTACCATTTTTTAAATTCTTTTTTCCAATTCAAAAGGAGAGAGGTTGGAACTATCACAAGAACTAGCTGAATCTTATTAATCTCAAACATCTTTGAAAGAAATGCAATGATCTGAAGAGTTTTCCCCAGACTGAAAGAAAAATATAAAATAAGAGCCAGTCATTAGAATGAGAGCATTTATAATTAGGCAGAAAATACAAGCACCCCTCCCCATGCTTTTAAGCCAAGCTCTTGTTTTCATAATACTCATATTGGACCACAGTAACTCAACTAAAATGGCTTAATTGTTAAGTTAGGCTAGACAAAACTCTTCATTTTCAAATCAGAAGCAAAGACTAAGAAAATAAAGTTGAATGGTTGGTATCAAACAATGTAGCCAATATTTTATGAAATGGTAAAGCCCCAAATCCTGAAACTTAAGGAATCAAAGCATTTTACCTGATGGAAAAATTTAAAATGCAAATCAGAAAACCGAACTGTTACCTTTTCTGTGCTGTTATAAAATGATGATTGTTTCTACCCTCAGCTACAACAGACTAAAATAATTGTCCCAATATTGTTATTATTTTAACCATTTACACAACTATGGCAAAAAAAGCATAAAGTAATTGGAGTTAAAGCAGCTTGTTTGCAATCTACAACAAATTCATTGAACTGTGAATAATTAAAATAAAGTGAGAGATTACACCTACCCCATATCATCGCCTAAGATCCCTCCTTTATGTTTGTAGAAGAGATTTTCTAGCCACATTACACCTAGCTTCTGATGCGGATAGAGTTTTTTCTCTAGCTCACTAAAGCAAAGTTTCTCGTCCGTTTTAGATGTAAAGCTGGCCTTTTGTGCGTTTGCCTCATCATCTGAAAAGTATTTTTCAGATGCAGCTTTGCCTTCAAAACTTGTCTCTTCATCACTATGTAAACTGCATGTTGCATGTACAGCCTCATCCTTAAGATTAGACAGTGGAGGGGAGGAAACTAAGCTGTATCTTCTAGCATCATCCTTACAAAGAGTCTTCTTTTGATTAGTGAACTCAGGTGTCCAGTTTTCTTTGTTTTCAGATAAGTCAACATCTGTTGGATATCCAGTTAAATTTTCCTAATAAAGATGCATAAAGAAAGAGTTTGTGTGTTAAATTATTTAACTAAAAACTGATTTCATCTTAAAAGGTATTTCACAAATTAAAAAATTTCACGATTGTGCAGTATCAAGTCAGATTTAAAATAAAAAAAGCTTTAAAGTGAAATTTATTTCAGTTAACAAATCTTTAATTGTCCGATCCTAGTGGGACAAGGTTAGAATTTTTTTTTTGAACATAACAGTTTAATATAGATATTAATCCATTTTATTTATCTATCTTTATTATATGTCAAATTTTAAATTCAGTTTTGAAGATTAAACTGAAGGAAAATAAAAGTAGCTGACTATTACTGAAGATGGCACACATACCAAGCCGGTGCTTAATGCTTTTCTCAAAAAAGTGCTACATCTATAAACTGTTCAGTTACCTACCTCAACACTGTCTTGCATTTTCTTCAGCATATAATCAAGATCTGGTTTACAAAAGAAGAAAAAACAAAGAAAAAATCAGTTTACTAGTCCAAAAAACATGTATTTATTAAATAAAAATTAATAGAGCAAAAATTAAAGATAATATAAGTTTTCTTCATTGAGAAAATCAAGATGGGAATAAATTGGATAGATGAAGACACTTGAATTACACCATTAAAAAAGTATCCATTTCTCTCGTGCACTTCACTTGTTTACTCAAATGAAAAAAAACAAACAGTAGGCATCCCTTCAAATATAAAAATAAGGCACAAGTACAGAATTCAAGAGTATTTAGTTCTGTTTCAAAGTCTCTCATTACCATGGAATATGCTAAACAAAGACAAAACAAAAAAGGCTCCTGAATTTCACACCTCAAATGGAATTAATGAGTTTTTAAGTTTTGGGTACTGCGTTAGATTTTGGTAATGCTTACATAGATCCAAAGTTGTGTTAATGACAGAATGTGCCCCGTAGCTTGCCTTGCAATCTGGTTGGTTGTGGTCATGTAGCCTGTTCAAAAGCATTGCAGAATGAGCAGGACGTTTGAGTACCTATGCTACAGGGACACGCAAGCTGGACATTGTTAATTCAAACCCATACAGCAAGCTAGCTGTCTGTCCTCATTTGAAAGATGGTTGTCTGTTTTTGTCATGTCAGGCACAAACACTATATTTGAGGGCATTTTTTAAGGCAAAGACCGTAAAGCATGTTTCTAGTCAGGATGAATAGAAAAGTTTGCCCATAAGGTATTTCTAGTTTAATACTAAACACTATTAATCAACATAATAGTAATATATCCTGGAGATGTGATGCATTTCAATTATTTTCCACTATGTTCCTTAACAGAACAAATTTAAAATCTATTGTATCATTAAGCATTCCAATATGTGCTAAAGAAGAGAAAAATGTATTTTCAATGAAAGATCTACCAGCTAATCAACGTAAATGCCAAAAGCACAAGAACTTTATTCTGAAACTAAAAGTTGTATGTATTGATTACACAAATAAATGTGCAATTGTGATGATCTGAATGATAGTTGCTGGAAAGGAGAATGTGGTATGTGTAAGAGTGGTAGGAATTTTTCTCAGAGTACAGAAATTAACAACAGAAACGTTTTGGAAAGGTTAAAGTTTGAAACAAAAAGTGGGCATGTGTGTGAGTTTGTTGAAGTAATTACTGATAACTTCCCCATATTTCAGGAGCAGGTAAGAACAAAAAAGATTCATTCTAATGCTTTTATTAGAAACAAATAGGATCCAAATGTAAGTGCACTTAATTACAATGTTGCAATGGCCTACAGCTGCCAACACTAAGATGAAGTGAAAAGTGAACTATGATTCATTGCTATTCTGTACCTTGAGGATAGACTATGGAAATTATATCTGACAGTAACTGATAGCCAGGACAAAGGAAAGAATATTATTTAAACTTTTCTCATGAAACTAGTTTCTACTGAAGATCCAACTAGTTTTTGTAAGAGCCTCATAATATACACTGATGGCCAACCATCTGAATTTTAAAAAAGTTCTGCAGTTCTGCATAAAAATGTTATAGAAGTTAAGCAGAAAAATGAATGTGGGAATCTCTTGACATTATTTCGCTACCTCACACAGCACAAGGGTATCATTGATTGGATGTGTGTGCAAAAAAAGTCTTATGAAAAGTAAGGTCATGAGCAAGAGTGGTGTTTTGGTACAAAAATTTCAGACTTTGCCAAGGTGGCCGCTGAATTAATGCCAAATGGCTCAGTACTCCACATCTCCCAGACTGAAACTGATGATTTCATCAGGATAGAAAACCTCTGGTCTGACGTTCAAGAGATACTGAGCATCAGCAAAACACAATGCATGCAATGTTGTGAAAAGGGCACTGTAAAGCTTTACAAAAATGAAAACTGATCCCCAGGAAACAGAGGTGTGTACAGCATGACATCACGCACAGATGTCATCGTCGTCATCAACTATGACAACAAGCAATATCCAGGTGAAGAAAGAGCTGTCCTAGGGCAAGTCGAAATTTAATTTTACATTGTATCCTTATTGCTTTTTAAAAAAATTTTTTTTAAAGAAACCATAGCAATCAGACAAATAAGGTTTTCTTTTTCTCTCAAATCATTGCAAGAAATATATATTTTAGAAATAAGCAATCATTTATAGAAACAGACATTTTCCCTGATGATGAAAGTTGTTACTTCAGCTGGTTAGGGCTGTGCTCCCGTGCTAATTATTCTTGTCAGGGCTAAAATGATAATCTTTTTTTTGTTGTTGTTGTTGTTCAATTTGATAGTGGGGAACTGTAATGGAACTTTGTCTCACTTTGATGATGTAGCAGCAACATTTTCTTCCCTAAGCATTCTGACTGCGACACAAGCACATTACAGATTTTGTTTTGTCAGCATTACCGATGCCCCACATTGCACTGTGATGCCTATTAATGGACATAAAGCATGCGCCATAAGTAGAATTTGAGTTCTTGAAATAACGGCAGATGAGTAAACCATCTGAAACTGCAGCTGTAGAAATTTCAAGTTCCTCCCCCCATCCCTTCAGTGTGGCAATGACTACGTTAATGTCTAATTTTCTTTTGTCCATCGTAAGTGTCCAAGGCAGGCCTTTTGCATCCATTAAAAAAAAAAAAAAAGGGGGGGGGGTGGGTGGATCACCCGGATCGCATTTTACGAAACTATTGTCAGATTTTGATCAAAGAAAGCTTGAAAACAAAGCATTATGGAAACAAAGTTCTAATGTTCCAATAAACTATTTTCTTGTAACCGCTTTTGGCAGAATGACCAAAACACTGGATTTTGGCATAGTTGAATATTATCACATTTAAAAACCTAGAAAGAAAAAAAGTGGGGAAAGAAAAATTTCCTTTTGTGACCAAGATTATTTTTTTCTGAAAAAGAATGCAATTTTAATAATAGCAATCATACGTTTAAAATACCAGTGTTTCTACATGACAACAGAACACCGGCTGTGAGAACTGCAGTCTAGATCAGGAGCATCAAACATGACCCGCAGAGAGGCTGACGACAGCCACCCCTTCTAACCTCTTATTTGCACCCCCTCTGTAAAGACAATAGCACACACATCATAATAGGCATTCTAGAAATTAAAAAAATTGGATCTCAACCTTTATAGCATCCGCCAACATTAATAGTAGATGATCTGGCATACAGAAGACTGATTGTGATAAGGCAAACAGGTTGACTGACCCACACATTCAAACCATAACCAAATAAAAGCAACACATACTTTGATTGGCCAACACCACATTTTATCCAATGGAAACAAAATCTGCAGGCTGATCAAGCTATCGACTGGATCTGATTTTCAAACTGCATTGAGTAGACAGTAGCAAATGAACCGAGAAAGTGTCAAAGAGGAATCGTACTCAATGACCTCCATACCTAAGAAGGGGATACTATCAGTCACCCATTGCTGCATGTTTGGAATATGTATCAAGTCGTGTTAAGTATTTTTAATTGAAGGATATTTTTGAACTCAATAACAAAGAATCATAATTATGTTATCAAAGAAAAGAAAAATAGACAAAGAATGTAATGTGATTCAAGAAAAGTGGAGAAATTCGTATTTCTTTGTAAGTAAATGGAATGCCAACTCTGCTTGATTTGCATGCAGCAGGCTGCTGTTGCCAAAATATGCAACATTTGGAGACATTACAATACTAATCATGCTGTGAAGTACGCTAACTATACTGGGAAGTTATGCAAGGACAAAGTTGAAAAATTAGAAAAGTTGTTGAAAAAGCAGCAGTTGGTATTTAAATATGCTTCTACAGTAAATGCTGCTGCAGTTAAGGCAAGTTATATAACTACTCACAAAATAGCTGTGAGTGCAGAAGTAATATATCTAGATAAACACCAAGCTTTTGCAAATATAAGCTGTTCAGGAAACAGTCACAGAGAGAATTACTGATTTATTAGAGAACTTCAACAGTCAAGTCCTTTGTTTCATTTCCAGTTACAATTGATGAAAGTACAGATATAACTGATGTGGCACAACTTGAAATTTTCATTCGAAATGTTGATACAAATATGCACATAACAGAAGAGTTTGTGGAAATTGTGGAAATAGTTCTGATGAAAGACACAGTGACAGGTGATGCCATCTTCAACAGTTTGTTAGAAGCTCTGAAAAAAAATAGGTGTAGACTGGACATGAGCTGAGTCTGGCTACAGACAGAGCAACACACATGCTTAAAAGAAAAACTGCTATCTGTGAATCAAAAGCAGTTTTATACATTGCATTGCCTTTTGCACCAAGAAGTGATATGTAGTAAAGGGCTGAAGATGGATGTTATGGATATGGTTATAAAAACAGGCAGCTTAACTGCCTTCTGCAGTAAAGAGAGCTCTCTTGTGGGCTGCCATATCACACTGATGCTCGCTGGCTAAGTCGAGGAACTGTACTGAAGCAGCTATGAATTGCTTGGCAAGATAGTTGTTTATAGATCAGAAAGGGAAGACTGTACCTGAATTACAGGATAATGATTGGCTTTAAAGTACTGTTACATGACTATCTACAAACCTATTCCTTTAATTGTTAAAAGCAGTTGTTGTAGAAGTGATTCCACTGCCATTTTTCATACTGCTGATATCTGGCAATATATAGTACATTTTATAATGTAATGCTTGTGTGTGTGTGTGTGTAGGGGGGGGGTTGGTTAATACAAAGAAGTTCCAATACACTTTTTAATTCCATCTATTCTCGTGTGCCATGTAAAGTACCCTTTCTGTTCAGGAAAACAGCTAAGGGAAGACAACTCTTTCTAACACATCTATATATTTTTTCCCAATATATCTTCTGTTTTCGTTCGTAACTTGAAAAATTATTATTATTATTATTTTTTAAATTTTATTTATGTATTAGAATAAAAGTTTATATTTCCATAAAGAGAAACAACACGGAAAATATCATCCTGCAAATGTCGGCTTTCACGATTGCTCTTCGTCGAGGAACACACACACACACACATCGGCGTACCGTCGGGTCGCCAGCCAGGTACATCCCCAGCACTCCAGATCATCAGTGCGTGTCAGTTCCACGGGTGGCGAACTGTCTCCTGCGGACTATACCCCACCCCTGGGAGTAGGGTTGTGGTGGGGGAGGGGGGGGGTCTACCCATCTGTATATTTACACCAGGATACTACTGCCCGCCATAGCAGGAGTCTGACGCCGCCCCTCCCGCCCCTAGACGAACTCGAATAACGAAGTCAAAATCAACGGAAACTACTGGGAGTTACCCGACAAAAATTACCAAACAGATAACGGGAGCCATTCTTTGTTCGTTCGTTCGTATTTATTTTTCCTTCTTCAGATTTAGACTGATCTTCAACCGGTCCAATAACGAGATCCACCCATCCGTCCATCCATCCAACCATCATTATTATTATTATTATTATTAATATTATTAGGTGTACCCGCGCGCCGACTAAAACAGGACCCCAGCCAGCCCCTCCCCCGTATCTACACCTTACCTTACCTTACCTTACCTTACCTCACCTGAACATCCGTGTCGGACGGGGACGTGTCCGAGCCGCCAGCTCCAGTTTAAATACTGTACAGTGACTCAGATCTCCCGCGCGCGCGGCGCTGTACGTCACTTCCGCTTTCGCCCTTCAGAGCGGTAAGGTTTGTATTTAAATGGGAACTTGCCGCCCGGCGCTCGGCGAGGAGTCGTGGTCCGGTCTTCTACATGGGTATGTCGAAACCGTCGTTCCTGTTGTGGGGGGGTCGGGGGTCGTAAACGTTCGTCTGATAAAAAAAAAAAAATACACACACAATTGTTCCGGCTGACACCGGGGCCGACTCTCTTCTACCTGTCTCTGTCCCCCCCTCCCCCCAGGCAGTTCCCTTCATTCTGATCGTTGTGGGGGTTCTGGCGAGACCTGAGGTGGGTACACAGACTTCCTCCGTCAGGTGTATTGATCGGACTGGATGGTAATAAATTTACGTACCCCACGGGTCGGTATCAGAGGGGGGGGGGTGTGCAGCGAGCGCAGTCACGCGCTGCCTGATTCTTGGCGGAATCGGGGCGAGCACGCGCCAACTCAACAACAGGTTTTTAATCGTCCAGAATTCCCCCAGGTGACACCGTCTTGGTTCTCGGGGAGCGGGTGTCTTTACGGATACACAGCAGCGCAGCCAAAACTTCACCTTCGAAATCTTGGTCTTTAAACACGCGCATCCAATGGAGGTTGAGCTACCCTGTGACTCGGCGATTCCCCCTCCATCTCTCTGTCACACACACACACACACCCACTCTGTCACCCGCTATATCTCTCTCTCACATGCCCCCCCTCACTCACTCACACGCTATCTATCTCTGTGTCACACACGCCATCACTCACTCAATCTGTGTCACATGCTATCTATCGCTCTGTCACACGCTATCTCTCTCACTCACTCACACACACGCTATCTATCTCTGTGTCACATGCTATCTATCGCGCTGTCACCACTATCTCTCTCTCTCACTCACACACGCTATCTATCCTGTGTCACACATGCCCACTCTGTCACATACCATCACTCACTCAATCTGTGTCACATGCTATCTATCGCTCTGTCACACGCTATCTCTCTCACTCACACACTCACTCACACACACACACGCTATCTATCCCTGTGTCACACATGCCCACTCAGTCACACGCCATCACTCACTCAATCTGTGTCACATGCTATCTATCGCTCTGTCACTCACACACGCACCTCTTTTTATTGACATTAAAATGTTTGGAAGATGACCTCAAATCATTGCCAGCTTTCTAAGGTTTCTAGTCGGAAAACTTTGGATTTTGACAAATAGAAGAAAGAGATCTCTTTCGTTTTATCTTTTGAGTAAAGGTGAATTTACGCCGCTGAAGGTCACATTTTTGGTGGCGATATTTCTGGGGCACTAGATAGCCCCTCTCTAGATGAAAACCAATCCGTGGGTGGGGGCAGAATACCACCAGGAACTACTTATATACTGTAGCTTGAAGTCCCTAGATGCGATTTCTTTTTATCATAGAAAATTCAACTATGTTTTGAGTTTTCTTATGAAACTGAATCCTGCAAATGATGTGTTGGCACAATACTGTGAATTATGAATCGACTCTCCCAGTTTTTAGAAACTTTATTTACTTTATTTTTCCTCCTGGTTTTTATTTGGAATCATTACAGATATGCCAGCAGATGGAATATTGAAATGTGAATGTGATCTTCATCAAAACTTACGTTATTTTCTATGTTACTTTGTAGTAGTCAGCAATTTAATTAAAGCATATCTACGCTGTATTGCGTAGTAATTTGGTTGACACTTTAAAGCACTAGTGAGATTGTCAAGGATTTTTGTTGTTGCTTTTTTAAAATTGCCTGCTGAATAAATCTATGTCTGCGGCACACAGCCAGAACTCACAGAACATACCCCCCCAAAGCCTTTATACCCAAGTTACCCAAGTATTCCAGAGCAGTGGAATACCTAAACTCTATGATGATACCAGGAAAGATAAGAAGCAAGTGCAATTTCTGTCTACAGTTCAGCACCAGATGTAATATCAAAAGTGGGAAGCTGACAACAAGATAAAACAACTCAACAGGTGCCATGCCTAACAGATATTTTAAGCTAGTAGCAGTTTATGAATGGGATAGATTGTGCTGACCATCTGGGAGAACTTTATTCTGTAGGCCGCAAATACAAGAAATGGTGGAGATGCATCTTTCGGTGCATGCTAAATACAGCAGCTGTTAATCCATATACTTTGATGTATTAACCACCAGAAGACCTCAGGATCAGGCACAGTTTAAAAGGATATTTTTCCAGCTCATGGCAAAAAAATTTGTGAAGCTGTTGTATCGGGGAAAGGAAGCTAGTGGATAAAACCAATGCTGACAGCAAACGATGTGCTCGCTAGCTACTTTCAGGTGCAAATGAAAACTAAGGTATTAAATAGGAATCTTTTTGGAACTATGGAAGGGGGGAATGTGGTTCAAATACTGGAACAGTTAATACCAATTTTATTTAAATTGTTTTTATTCTGCATAACATTAACCACTCACTCACTCTCACACACACATTGGTGTTCAAAGTTAAATCCACTATATAAAAACAGTTCTCTGCTAGCATGGAAAAATAGCAAAAAAGATTAAAATTCAATGAACCTTGTAATAGTGTGCAAACCATTAATCGTGACATTGTTATTACTTCAAGCATGTTGCATTATTTTTGGACCCAGCAAGTTATCTTTTTGAATGTTAAATTTACTTTATATGGAACACATGGTATCAGGTCGATCCAATTTTGTTTCTTACTACTATGAATAACTGTCAGCTTATTCTATGCTTTTGTATAGATGTTAATGGCCATCATAACTGTTGCTAAAATGGCACCTAAAAATGAAGTTTTTATGAAACCAAACTACCATCTATTATTGCCCTTTGTAAAGCCGGTTACTCTGATGAAAAATTGTGAAGAAAACTCAAAGCATGTACAGTGGTGTTTGAACAACCATTTATAGAATTAAGTCTGTTGTCTATGATCTTGAAGGGCCAAGAATGAAATAAAAACCACATAGCAGGAAGATAAATTGCTGGTTCAAAGGTTTAGAGCAGATCTTTACTTGACACTTGTGCTGACCACATTTCTACAACAAAAGATAGTTAAGAGAGAGATTGAGTTGGTTGGCTAAGTAGCAGCTAGAAAACCTTTGCTTAGATGAGGTAATGAGAAAGAAATGACAGCTGGACTAACATCTTGGATCATTTGTGCTATTTATTATGGTTGGATGAGAACGAGTTTGAAATATTTGGTTATAAACAACTAAATGTTGCAAGATAAAAGCGTAAGGAATGTTGCATTTTTCCTAAAATTAAATGTGGTGGAAATCTCAAAGTATGGGGTAGTTTTGCTGGTTACTCAAATGATGATGATAATTGATTGGATTCTCGGAAACGAGAGAAAATAATATTCTATAATGCCATGTAATTTTGGCTGGTATTGAATTTATACTATAGCAAGATAATCTGAAGTACCAAAGCTCATTGCACAATACTTTGATAAAGAAGAATTTGAGAGATTTGCTCTTTCAATATCCAGAAACTCCGTGGAATTCGTGTAGGGTGAGCTAAATTGAAGAATCTAGTGATAAACTCCAACCAATGTCATTCAGTTATGGAACTATTCGGTCATTACAAAGGTTTTGTTGGTTTTTATATCATGTTAATTTGGGTTCATTTTTTGCATGCTTGTGAAGGTGTATGTAGATAAGTTATATATCGTTTTGTAGCAAGTGGTTTGGCATACATTATGTAAATCTATCTTAAAAATAAAATGGATACTTGTATTGGGGTTCTGAGTGAAGCATGGATAGAAATGTTTCTCATGCCATTTTGTTTCATGAATTTAAATTAAGCCACTAAGTGAGAGAGGCAACTCATAACATTAAGCAAGCATGGGGCAAAGACAGCAAATGAGTGCACAGTACAATGATGGTTTGCAAAGTTTTGATCAGCAAATGTGAGCCTCAAAGATAAGGAACGTAGTGGACATCCCTCCAGCTGTGATGATGACTGTCTAAAAGCCACAGTAGAAGCTGATCCAAGTAAAACAGTGCGAGGAATTGCTGGAGAGCTTGGCATAAGCACTAACTGTTTCCCAGCATCTTGACATAATTGACAAGGTGAAAAAGCTTGATAACTGGGTGCTTTACAAGTTGAATGAACAACAAAATTGTCAATTGGGGATCTGCTCTTTGCTTGTCATAATAAACAAAAACAACCCATTTCTTGACCGAATCATTACGTGTGATGTAAAATGGATCCTCTATGACAATCGCAAAACGATAAGCACAGTGGCTCAACAGAGACAAGGCGCCTAACCACATTCCAAAACCCAGCCTCCATCCAAAGAAGGTCATGGTCACTGTCTGGTGGACTGCAACTGGTGTCATCCACTATAGCTTCTTGTAACCTGGCGAAACCATTAAAGCTGAAAGGTACCGTCATGAATTAAACGTTTATCAGAAACTCTCTCAACGACAGCTGGTGTTGGTGAATCAAAGAGGCCCAATCCTGCTCCACTACAATGCTCATCCTCATGTTTCAAAAGTGAGTCTTTAGAAACTGAACACCTTTGGGTACAAATTTTTCCCTCACCCAGCCTAATCATCAGACCTTTTCCCACAGACTACCATCTTTTCAAACACCTCAACAGCTTCCTCCTCCATCCAAGCAGCAATTAAAACTGCCTTCCAACGGTTTATTGACTCCAAAAATCCAGATTTTTTAAAAAATGGTATAAATGCACTTGTAACTTGTTGGCAGAAGTGTATTGATTGTAATGGAACTTACTTTGATTAATGAACTTCACATTCAGCAACAATATGAAGTCTCATTGTTGCAGTAAAAAAAAAAACTGACAAAACGTTTGTAACAACCTAATACTTATAAGGCAATATTTTGAAAAGTTATTGAACATCATGCCCAAAATCTGTACAGCAGTTATTCCGATGAAAGGTGGATATTCTCATGCAAAAGCTCGAAGTGATAACAACTTTACAATTAATGGTTTAAATGTCCCCCCACCCTGGAATAATGCATTTTCATTAATAAGAGTTTTTTAAAAAGGCAGATAATTGTTTTGGCTTAGAGAGAGAGAGGATGAGTGAGTTTGGCATATATTTTATTGATAAAGGTAATTTTTAGAATATAAAGAAAGAAAACTGAATACATAAGTTATCAATTTATGATATATGATTTGTCAAGAGCTATGTTTGTTTAATTGTTGAATGCCACTTGATTTGTTGTTGGTGGTGGTGGTTTATGTATCATTGGTTTCTCTTTAGATTCTGCAATGGTCAATTGTTTGCGTAAAAGAAAAGTGACGAAACCATGCATACTCCTGTCTGGCATATTACCTGAAGACCGGATAAAGTTTGAGTTAATTGTAAAGCGTCTTGGGGCAAAACTCTCTCAGGTAAGTTACCATCTCCTGAAGACGTCCGAGTACAAATTACCAGAAAACTTAGAGAAGATAAGTGTTGGAGAATGAGCAACAGTGATGTTTAAACAAAATGTGCGTGGAATTCCTTAAGAAGCCTACATCCATTGTTTTGCTCACAATGGACTGTAGACTAAGAACTTTCTCCAGAATATTCTGATGTTTTTCTTCATTTAATTTTTTTTTTTCTTTTTTTGAAATTCAGCCTCTGTTAGCACAAGATATAACTATTAGTAATTAAATAATGTTAGTATTAAATTCTGAATGCTGATGCTTATGGCATCGGTTGCTAAAATTTGGATATTCCTTCAAACAAAAATCAAAAGGAACACTGCAGCTTGTGTCTAAAGCTGATGGAGTTCATTAAGTACATAGAAAGATAAGTGAGGGTAAACTCCAGCAAATGAAAGCCATTAAATCTGTCATCTTTAAAATGTGGGCTGCAGTGTTTCTTTTTTTTTATTTTTTAAATGAAGGAATCATTTAGGCTTCAGAATCTCCTGAGATTATGATTGGTATTTTAGGGAAAATTTACTAGATCCTAGAACTAGTGCATGGCAAAGTGGTTTTGTGATTATTTTCTTCTTAACAGGGACACGAAATTTTTGAATGTTAATTGCATTATTTATTTATCCTGGGAAATTGCTTCTCGTTGCTTTTTGTAATGGTTATCTGTAGAGATGTCAAATGATTCATGATTAGTTCACGATTTTCTGGTTTGTTTTTAAAAATCATTTTACTGTAATCAAACTTTCTCAGGAATGATTTAATATTTTTTGTGTAGGTACATGTCTCTTCGACACCTGTTTTCTGGAGTGGCATATAGCAAAACAGGGCAATGCACAGTCTCACTACATTTCTGCATCCATATTCCTGTCACGCTGTCTTCCTTAGCCCCCTCCACATTTATTAACTTATGTTAATGTCCTGACTATCAATTTTATCACAATTTCCTTGGTCAGCATTAGACTTTGAAAAGTTGTCATCTACGGTTCTGAAGCCAAATCAGCTTCTTCAAGTGGTAAATTACTTTCAATTTGCCGCTGGTTCATCTAGTGTAAAATCCGGGAGAAAAAAGAATACACATGAGGTGATAAATTCAGATGACATTTACTCTGGATATATATGGTGACAGTATCACTATCTACATTATCATATATATATATCTGAAACAGCTAAATGGGTTAATCATTACCTTGGTTGTAGAATGTGAAGTCAAACATAGATTGCTGCATGAAGTTCTATATCATTATCTCTCTTGCCTTTGCAGTTGTTTTCTCGAAGCTGTACTCACATTATTTGCGGCAAACCATGCAAAAGTGAAAAGTTTTTGACTGGGTGTGCTACAGGTCAGTGGTGCCAGAAATGGACTTTCCTGTTTTCATGAGTAATCTAATTATTTACAGTTAATTTGCACATTGATGGGGTGGCATGTGAACAACTATTTATAGAATGAAAAAATCACCTGGCTCAACCATAGACATAAAGGGCCAAGGAAAAAAGGAAAAAATTCTGAATTCAAAAGTTTAGAGCAAACTATTTCTTGACAGGCAGCCAGTTAGTTAACTGCTGACCACAATTTCTCTGCAACAGTCAGCATCTCGACCCCCTACCACCAAAAGCATTTTGATTGGGGCTAAACAACCTTGGAGCAATGATGTTATGTTTGCTTTATGGTCAGATAAGAGCAGGTTTGAAAAAAGTTGGTTCCAAGATATGACAGTATGTTAAGAGTTTATCTACTATTAAACATGGTGAAGAAAATATGAAAGGAAGGGGTTTTGGTCAGACATGATAAAAATTAATGGGATTCTCCTAAAAGAGAGAGAGAGAGATCAAATATTCTACAATGCTGTACAATTCCATTGAGGCATTGTTTGATAAGTGATGGGTTTATAGTACAGAAGATAAGTATCTGAAACATGCAAAGTTCAGAACACGACATCTTGCTAGATAAGAATCACTTTTCTTTCCTCCTCGGCTTTTCAATTTTAAGGTTGAGCCAGTTGACTTCATTCAATAAATGATTATTTGCATGCCACCCTGTGGAATTTTTTTGTGTGCCATTTTCATTTTCCAAACGAAGCAACAACAGTAATCAGCAATGAGATCCATTAAAATTTATACATGAGCTGAAAATTATTCAAATTAGTAGTAAGAAATGATATTAGTAGCTATTAGTGTGAACTAAATTTAATCTTAACATTAACAGTTTATTTCTGATACATGGTTAATAGGATTTTTAACATTCTTTCTGTTGCGATAATGTATTTTCAATAACAAAGTGTCAGCATAGCAGCTGTCCTTGTATGGTACACTCATAATTTTGATCACCAGTATACACACATATATAGATATATATATTTTTTATTATTTTAGCATTAAAAGTTAACACATTCTACACTGGATATTTATTGAATGCTAAAACATTTATAATAATTACTAACTAATCCTCTTTGACTAGTTAATAAATAAAACAACTTCAGTGATGTCTCTTGTGATAAACATTTTTTAGAAATAGTGCATAAAAATTTTGTTCTACGTTACAAGAAGCTTACTCTAGTATTTTGTTTTATATTCTTAGTTAGACACTTTTATTATTGAAATTTATTGCTCGTGTAAAAAAAAACTTTTAAGAAATAGAGAACTTGTTGCTAATACTGCTAATAAAAGCAAATTTTACAATATTTAACATTTAGCTAATTTGATTTTAAGCGTGTAAAAAGTTTACAGGCAAAAAACTAAAGTTTTAGGATCTTTATAACGCATTACAATGTAAACTTTTGAGAATTAATTGAATAACTACTTAGAAGTAAATTGTTAATTAATTACAGTACACAATCCAAGATCTTATTAACCTTATGTATATCATCTGGGATGCATTTGTACTCCACTACCCTTCAAATCTGTGAACCATAGGGGCTGTAACACGTGATATCCTTCTCATTAATATAACTCATTGCAGCAACAAGTCTGTGTCGCTCCATGTGATTTGCATGTTGACTAAATATACAGCCAGTTCAGCACAAAATACTAGCCAGTAGTTCTGGGCTGGCTTGGTAAGGTAAAAACTGGCTTGTTATACAGAGGATTAAATCTTATTTTTTCCATGCTGAGTTTACCTATCTTTATTTTAGTATTCTGTAATGCTGTGAGAACGCTAGTTTATGTAGTTATTCTGTGCTTCAGGAAAATGGATTTTAACCCCTGCATATATCATAGCATGTCACAAGGCTGATAGATGGTTACCTGAAGAAGAGTTTGAGTACCATGTCACAGCAGACGTTCAAGACAAACTTTTACTGCAGATGCTAGAAGCCCCTGGTCGATGGCGCAGGGTAGTTTTTGAGAATCATTCCTTTGCATTCAGCGGTTGGAATGCTGCTGTTTTGATTGGTAATAAAAAGAAAAAAGACACATACACTCGGTGGGTATGCTGTTTATCTATCACCATGTTTTAAATCATCCTATACAGTACATATTGCTACCAGAAGGCTGGTTACACATTACGATGATGATAATCATAATGGTTGCTTTCTGTAACCAAAGATGGCCATTCACACATCACATGTGAACATGTGGGTGTGTGAGTTTGATTGTTGGTTGGGCAAACAATTTTTCACAATGGGTTTTGGCCAAACTGAAATTAACAATGGGAATTCTGTTGTTTTTTTTTTTAATTTTTTATTGTTTTGGTATAGGTGTTATATTTTGTTTAAGATGACTGGTTTGTCTGTGTGTGGTGGTTTTCCTCTAACTAATCAGACTTTGTTACTTTTAGTAAGGCTGAGAGTTAATGAAAGTAGCAAAGTTTTGTAATTGTTCCTTCCATTCAGCATTCAAACTTTGGCTTGTTTTGGTTTAATAGTTGAAACAATAATTCTTGAAGTATCATTTTTAAAACCACAATATTTAAGATTTTCTATTTATATTTGCTGATTTGTGCAATCCAGCAACAAAAAAATTGATTTAATACAGGTAACCCAGTACAGGAATTTGAGGCTAAGCAGAGCATTTTTTTTTTTGATAACCGGTTACCAAGACTGTCTTCTGTTCTCTCTTTCTCTTCTTTTATTTATTTTATTTTTTGCACAGCTTGCTGAACTATGGAGGAGCTGGAATGTACAAAGTCAAGCTACCCATCAGGAACTGTTTAACAGTGGCTAATTATTTGACCTACATTTTTGTCGATCATAATTACATTGATGAAGTTTCCTGCCTGATTAATTATGGAGTTCTGTGTCTTATCCCCGAATACATTGGAGATTTTCTCATTATGGTAAGTGTTCTGTTTCCAAAATGATAACGGGTAGGTGATTTGTTTTCCTAAAGGCTAGCTTTTGTTGTTTTGTATCTTAAAAACTAAATAATAATAATAATGATTGCCTTTCACAAATGAAGATGGTCATTCACATATTTGATGTGAATGCTTGGATGTTAGAATTTGTTTATAACCTGGTGTCAAAAGAATACCTACACTGGCAGAAACCATCACCCCCCCAAAAAGTTATTTGCCAATCGGCTAATGAGCATAAGTATTTTGAGTAATGAAAGTTTCCTAAGGTTCTGCCTCTGGCCACCCTTGGAACTGAACCTTGGTTTTCCTGCTTGTGAGGCACGTGTGCTATCATTTGTTATGGGACTCCTTAACACTAAATATATTGTAATTAAAGTCACTCTTACATTTTTACCAATTTGGATATGATAATTAAAAATAACCTTTTGTTAAATAAGGTAACAGAGAACCTTTGTCCTATACTACTTGTGGAAAATCACAGTAAACAAAACATTAAAGAATTTCTTTGTTATTTCAGTGATCATGGAAAAATGCTTCAAAGCATGTTAGTTCCTTTTCTTTTGATCTTTCTTCCTGCTTATCTACTGTGAAGCTTTATATTTGGATATTCAGAAATAGAACAAGATGATATTCCTGATTAGACTTTTCTTTTGCTATTCCACAACTGCAGTCTGACTTGCTAATCAATTTCATAAAATCCTTTACAAACTAAAGAGTAATTTCAGCAATTTTGTTTTTATTGTTACTCAAAAGTAATTTTTCTTCTAACATCAACCCAGGATAGAATTGTAATATTTTTGTGTTTCTTATGTATAATTGGCAAAAAATTTCAACATTTCTCTTACAGCATTTGTCCACTTTTCAAATTGGTAGAGTGCAGTGTGCTGAATTATTTACATTTCTCTTGTTTAAAAGTATCCTCCTCCAGATATCTTCGAGTATGTTTATAAGATGGAGCAGTCGCCTGCAACCTGCCTAAAAACCAGCATTGAGAGCCATGTATTAACAGCACCTCATCCAAAAACACCACTGGCACCTGCAAAGAAGTACAAGAGTAAATTGGTCCGTAGTAGCAGTGCAGTTTCTGAGCAAGGATCAGGTTGGTTCCAACTTTCTCTTTTCAATTCCATTTTATCGCAGTTGTGTGTGTGTGTGTATGTTGTGGGGACACATTTCCCTGCCACTTTTGAATGAGTTCCCACAGACTTACACAAAAGGGTTTTCATTGGAGCAGAATGAAAACCATTTATCACCCATATTGAATTTTTTTTTCCCCTTTTATTTATTCAAATAACTGAAAACAATACCAAAAAAAAAGTTTCAACTTAGTTTTTCAAATGGTTTAGAAAATGGGTCTTTAAAAATGACTTTAATGTAACAAAAATAAAACTTCCTAAGGTGCCAACTTTAGAAGTCAGCAGCTCGGGGAAAATGTAGGTATTATTTATTCATGGTGTCTAGAAAATTTTATTAATTTTTTTTTGTCATCTCTCTTTACAGAAAAGTGCAGGAATCCCTATGAAAGTTTTGACGCATCTGAACAGCTTCTTTCTGAATGTCAAGCAATCGATGAAAATTCTGTGCCAACAAAATCGAGGGTTGGTCAGAAAAGGAAAGTACCCAGTAACGATGCTTTGCACTATGTCATGAGAAGCAGAAAGTTTCGAAGGGTTCGTACAACAACATTAATCCTCATTGTTGTAACCAGATGCTACATTATATGCATTCAAGGGGAGACCACCGCTTGGCAATGGTTAAAAAAAACAACAACACTATTTGGCATAGTCAAAGTGAAAAAAATCCCTAAGCGACCTTTCCATAGTAATTTTTCCCATCCAAAACCGCCAATCGTGTAACAAAAGCATCTTTTTGTGATCCAGTCACTTTTTTTTTCTTTCATATCATTTAAGAAAAGTCCTTTTGTTTACTGGATTCAAACAGATTGTTTATACATATCTTGTAAACAAATCTACATTTGCCATACACCATTGAGGGGTTTGAAGCTCCATCTTAATAATGACGCTAAACTGAAACATCAGTAGCAAACTTACACTGATGAGAAAACGGAATTCTGTGACAAGTTTTTGTATGGCTACTTGGCTCAGAATGGCTGTGTACCCCTGGTACAGTAGAGAACAAAAAGTTGCTTGTAGAGACATTGGAATTGATGGAAATTAATCGAGACAAACATATAATGCAGACTACTGAGGTGAAGATCACTGAATTAAGTAAGCTCAATCTAAAGCTAATGACCAGGTGAAGAAAGCTCACTGAGTTCACGATAGACTAAACATCTAGACGGTAAATTGTATGAGCTTAGAGCTTTCCAACTGGAAAATGGCTTTACACACAAATTTTAAATTCTATTTTCTGAGCAAGGACTTGGTGATTTTGAAGTATATTAAATTATATTGATTCTGGAGGGAATATGGTGTTGGCCTTGTATACTGAAATATGACTACCAGGTGTATATATTTGCTCAAAATGTTATACAATTTTTTCATAAAATTATAGTAATTACTCCATGCATTAGTTTTGATGTACATTCTTTCATTTCACCCAGGTTGTTTTATAACAAGTATTCACTCCAGTATCCAAGATGGCCACCATTACCATAACAATAGTTTGGCCCAGGTGATAAATACTTTGTGTTTGTTAATTTGTTGGATACTTGGATGGCACACAGTTTTCTACAGATATCTTAAAATAAAGAAATTTAGATTTTTTAGTTCTGGTTTCCATTTAAATTATTACTTGTAATTACTTTATATATGTGTAGGAAAATACATGTTTCTAACATAACAATTTGACTTGAGAAGAGTTTTTTTATACTACATTGTTTCTGTTTAACTCTTCAGTCTGAACTTTCATGTTTATCTATGTTTTGGTTCTGTTCTAAATCAGTTTATGGAGAGTCTATGACACTGAATGTCTCCAGCTCATCCACAAATTGTACTTTAAGGTGGTCAGAACTGTATGTAAACTTGGTATGCAAATAGAAAGCATTGTTTACATGATTCTTTTGTGTTGTCATTTGTCACTAATTTTAAAAATATATATTTAGAACTTTTTCAGTTTGAACATTTGCTATGCAAGGAAACTAACTAGCTTTTTTTATTTATATTGAATTTTTTGTGTAAATAAATCATTGTAAGCTCTGTGCAATAAGACTTAAAATCTGCATGAGTAATATACTTTCTTTTGCATAGAGGAATTTGGAATAGATTACAGAAAATAGCCATAGATTATGCTGCTTATTATATTCATTTCTTTTGGTTTTGTTAGATATAATAATATTTGCTTTAATTTGATTTAATATAACAGAAATAGCATAACTAATATTTCAAAATCAAAAAGTAGGTTCCTGATTACCTGAAATTAAGAAGTTGTCACATTACTTTTTTTTTTTTTAAGGAAAGTATTGAAACAGAGCTATTTAAATAAATTATGCCCATCAACATTAGTCTGTTGGGCTTTTAAATTTTACCCTAGCCTCTTAAAAAAAAATACCTTTATACAAAATCTAGTATCATCCAAATAGAATTCTGAAATGATTAAGTATATAACTTTTAGTTTCATGCATCTGTTTATTTTAGTTGTATGTGAAACACCCTAGTTTATGCATACTCAGGTGCTACTCTGAATAATCTTTGATTTACAGATAATGGTTGATGCAAACACCTGGCATCCTGCAACTTTTCCAGTTGGAATATTAAATTTCAAAGAGAGAGAGGGATGTAAATTAGTAAGTATCCTTATTTGTTTGTGTTTCTGCCAATCACATTTTTATGTTCTGTCGGAGCTTTTGTTATCAAAACTATTAAAATGTCTAATTGGTTTATTAAGTTCTGTTTAAGTTTCTTGTTTTCTTTTTCTCTTTTGCCTTTCTAGGCGCTGTCTCCCACAGCGCTCTCTGACACCGTAACCAATGTGATACACAGCTGTTTTGAAGAAGGCTGTCACATGAAAGCTCTGGATCTGATACTGACTTACCTATCAACAGCCCATTACTTGCAGCCTTGCACCCTTCATCTTATAATGATAGAATGTCTTCGGGTAAATATCTTTGCTCAGATTACTCTTTTTTTTTTTTTTTTTTTTGAGAGTTAAAAAAACACTGAAAACACTTCCTTCTATGATACTCTGAATTAATAGTGTAGTGAATTCTGTTGTAGAAAATTCATAGGTACAAATTTTACTGTATGTAGTAATGATCTAAAGTGTACATCTTAATTGGTCAAACAGAAAACACCAAAAAAAAAAAACATGTAGGCTCTGATCAGCTACCTCAAAGTTCTGACTAGAAGCACTCGATAGTATTGACTTGGCTGTATATTTAGTCAACACTTGTAATAACAAAACAGAGTTTGGGTAGCACAGATTTGTTGTTACAAAGGTTTATTAATGAAGAAAGTACCATGTATCTTAGGCCTATGGCTCAACCTATGCTGAGTAATACAGATTTTGAGGTAGTGGTGGTATACAGGGGGTTGAAAATAATTCTTATCACCTTTTTGGTAATTATGCTTTTTTGTTAAACATGGTGTTACTACTATTGATTCTGCAATGAATGTTAAGCAGGATGCTTCCATTAATTTTTCCAGTTCCCTGTGTGTTGGTTGCTTGGTGAAAACTTTTTTTTTTTAAAAGTTGGTTAACTTGGCTTTGTTAGCTCAGACTTATTTTCTTTGAGCTTGCATGTTGGCATCAGCACATAAGATACCCACCCCGACGTGAGAGAGACCTCCTGGGTCCTTGGGGTCCCCGGTGTCGGGTGGACCGGGCCGCTTGTCGGCTCGACGAACATCTCTCAGTAACAAAGAGGACTCGACACTTGTCTTTACGGGATGCTATGCCATTGGCAGAGCCTTGTTCGGAAGTCCAAATCGCTCAACAACAACAAGATACCCACTAGAGGAAAAACTCTCCTGGTGTCATTTTTTAAACCGAAGGGAGAACAGGGTGTAGAGGTTGGTTACACATTCACTGCAGAAATTCCCACTCTTCATTTTTAGACAAAGGAGAAAACGGTGTTAGCTCAGGTTACTCAGCACTAAATAGGGAAAAATTGATGAGAAATCATTGAATTTACACCACAAAGTACACAGACAAAGGCAGGCCAAGGTTCTTTTTCTACATATTACAAAATTATTGAGTATAAGCATTTATTATACTTTTTTATATCATTTTTGAATATTTTAAAATAAAATGCTGGAGTAAAATGTATTCAAAGGGAGACAAAAAAGAAAAAGGCACTCATAGCTCTACTTTAGTTTTTCGTCTTTTTTTCTTCAAAACCTAAACTTCTAAATGCTGTCTGAATTATTCCAATGTTTGGCTTATTTCATGGTTCTGTTTGTTTTGGATAGGATGGGGAACAAAAGTACCTATTAGCACAAACTAAACTTGACATTTAGACAGCTTGTTGGTTGAGTAGTTAGTATCCCAGGTTTAGAGATTTAACAGTATGTTTGAACAATATGGAAAGGACAATTATAAGATAGTCTTATTATTTACAATATGAATTTAGCTGTTTATTTTTAATATGCTTTCTAATGAGAAACTTTGAAAATCCAGTTATCTGTATGCTTGTCTAGCTGGATGAATTAATGTCCCAATTAATGCAGCTAAACAGTTTACTCCATTTCAGAACTCTGCCAATCTTCAGATAATGCACAGTGCTTACTGGATTCTGCAGTGCAACTTGACTATGCATCCACCTACCACACCTAAACTACAGCATATTTATCAGCTTTCATTCTGTAATGGCAAGAATGAAGTCTTGTTTTCAGAGTGGAAATTATTTAAAGATGTGATTACGTAAGTACAAATACATTTCTGTCCCAGTCAACTGCTGCCAGAAGTTAAGCATGCTTATTCACAATTTCCTCAAGATACTCTTACACCTAAAATAAAATAAAGAAATAGAAATAACTGAACTCTAAAATACATCATTTAAATACCAAGATAAATTGAAGATAATAAAATGTATTGGTTATGTTATAAAATGTTGATAAAATATATACATACAATCATTTTAACAATGTCACAAAAACAAGTATTATGCACGGATCTGAAAACCAAGGTAGATTCTTATGAATGTTAACTCTAGTCACAGCAAACAGAAAAAAAATCCAAAACAGGCAGGTAAAATGATTTCACAGAAAAATACAAATAACATGGCAAGTAATATAAACTAAATACGAAACATGAATCATAGTAGTTATCAAACTATTACTGGATTGCAGATGCTTTTACCACAATTGTAAATTTTACTAATCAATCCTGCAATGAAAAATACAAATAGTAATCCAAAAGTGTAACATCCATCTAATGAACCAACTTTGATTTACATAAAATTAACATGAATGTAGATTAAAATAATATCCTTTCTCTGTCACAATGTAATCAAAACTGAAGGGAGGGCACTGCATTATTATTCAGAAGTCAATGTAGAGTATGGGTTGATGATACTTCCAGGCTTATTGACTATTAATGAGGCATTTGTGCATATCATTGAACTAATTTGTGGAACATGTCTGTATCACAGAGATTATAAACAAATTACAACCATTGTTATTGGTTCTGGTATTGAGAGATGGTGTCTATTTTTAGTCACTACATGACATCAGTGATCATTAGGTAATCCCATGTTATTTGTACTGTGTAGAATCACTCACTTTAAAAAGCCAAATGTGTTTGTTTTATCTATCTTTGAGACATTTGATTTTGAGATATTGCAGCTCATTCAAATTAAAAAATTCAACTCCATAATTTAATTTTTGATAGCATGAATCAAATTCAGCTTGGTTTCAAGTTGTACCAACATTTGGGGTTCATGCTAGGCCAACATGGAGGTCAACATGCTTAGCTGTTCTCTGATTGGATAATATGCTACACACCTACAGGAAAAAGATAGGGAGAAATTTGAGTGAGTGATTAGTGTCAGCTGTACAGTACTACGTCCACGACATGCAGAGCATTGAGTTAGCATATATTCTTCCAATTTATCCCCATTGTCAGTCCACCTAGCTTTGTAGCCACGATTTATCTTCTGGGTTTTCTTCATAGTCTGTAACATATCCTTTGCTTTATGCCAGTCCCTAGCACATATCTTGCTGACATCATATTTCCTGTGCACAGCCACATTACCACAAATTTTCAGAGAATTTTACAACCTCCAGCTGAAAAGCTGCTACATGTGACTTGGACTTTACAGGAGGCATTTTAAGATGAGATAGAGGATTTGTTGGGGTTGTTTATACATATAATTAGGAGAGATAGAACATGATTGGTGCACACAACTGTCATTGATTGGATAATTTCACATGCTTCAGGAGCGCATTAACAGTTGATTGCACACCTAAATGGCATACATTCTGGGTAGTAATTTCTGTAGTCTTTTTTTTAAATGAATAGTTTTAGTTTATTTCAGAAAATGCCACACTTCATCCTTTTTTATTTTTTTTATTAAAGCAGTTTTGATGACTCTGTCCATAGATAAGTTGATTTTGGTTATAAGCTGAAGTCTGGACTTCAGGGGGGGGGGGTTATTGACTTATAATACACCAAAAAATGTGGTAAGAGGTAAAATAAAGCTTATGTACTTATAGAGCCCTAAGGATAAGTACAAATGTAGACTGCCCTAGAAAATCACATCTCTTACTAAAATAGTATTTAAGAATATTCATTCAAGCATGGTATTGTGTAATTTAAAGTGTTCTAGAACCAGAACAAAGAGAATGAGTGACACACATGAATGAATAATCAAAGACAAGTCACATGAACTCAAAGAATTGCGCAAATGACCTAAAAACAAATATGGACAACTAAACTAGCCAAAATCAGATGACAATAAATCATAATCAGTAAAAGAATTAGTTAAATTATTTAGTTAATCATGCTGAAATTAATTCTCTACCACAAGTATAATTAATAATGTTTTTAAATTAGTAACATTGACAATAGTTCTAGAACAGTGATGTTTTTAGGGATTCATTTACACCAAGTAAATGATTTTAGTTAGTTAATTACTACAGTAATCTCTATTAAAAGGAACAGAAATAAAAATAGATCACATGGTGGCAGACACTACTAAGAAAACCATTTGACCACAGTGTCACATCCTTACCAACCATCCATACTTTGGTTTGTTTCAGACAACTGACATCATTATCCTCATCAGGCAAAGATCAGACTGAAGAAGACTCTAAGATGGAAGCAAACCTACTGCTCTTGCGCTACCTTGTTTCTGTGATGGAGTGTAATTTCCAGGATTACATCACCAAGTAAGTGGAAGAAGTATGCCCCAAAGAAACAAAGAAAGAAAATATAAATGAGTTAGGCCGTTTGGTTTTATAGACAGGATCATCTGTTTGTTTGAGAGCTTGCCCCCCCCCCCATTCATGTATTGAAATTTTCCTAATCAAGAACTGTAAGTAGCAAACTAGTGGTTTTATGTAGATGTTTAATTGATGTTCTTAAACTAAACATGTCTGTACTTGCTGTTATAATCCTATTTCCATAAGTTTGCTTTAAGAACTCTTTTTGTGTACATTTCCATGCCTGGCACAATTACTTTGTTTTTTTTTCTTACTTTTATAAGCTGTTTGTTCTCATTTTATCGACATGCCCTATGGAGATGATGCATGTACATTACCATTTGTCTTATTGCAACCAAAGGAGGAGGAAAATTGTTTTTTAAAGTGATAACTTTTGTGCCAGGTATATGGAGCAGCAGTAGGCTCTGTTTGCTTTTAATTATTTTTGTCATTCTTCCTATGTGTTTTCATTAAGTCAATAATCCTGATTAAGTCCTAGATTTTTTAAAAAACTATACATTTTTTAGTTGTTTTGTTTATTTTGAAAAAAAATCTCTGCACCAGGGTTGTCTTTGTTGTTTTAATCCTCCAGGCATTCAAAGAAAACTGCAGCAGACAGTGGGCATCCTCCTTGTATGATCATGTTGATGCTATGGGGCTCTCATCCTGTTTCTGGTTTGAATAAGAACTGTCATGAATTGATTTTTTACCTTAACCAAATAGCTACATTGGAACTCTCTGAAACCAGGAAGGTAAGGATATCACATCTTAATAGTAATAACTGAACTAACTAGTGAACATATGCTTTAGAAAGTGACAAAAGGATTGTCATCAGGGTCTGGACTGTTTTGGAGTACAGAATTTTCAAGATGATTGCTCTTCAATATGTTGTTTAGTACACAATTATTATCTCCCCTTAGAGAGTCTGCTAAATTCTTTAGTCTTTCATGTTATTGTGTAGATGCATAGCAGGTGGATTTCTTCTAGGAAAGGGAATTGGACTCTGGGAAATTAAACTGTTTCTAAGCATAACATAAGGGTTTTACTTTAATATATTAAAGGAAAAAATAAACCATAACAATTTGTTAATATCTGATTTTAATGTACTTAATCATCAACTGATCGAAGAGATGTTTCTTGTTTCTTCCTGGTAATTTTCAGAAAGTGTTGTGCTGTCATCTTCCTCTTACTAACAACCTTGATTACACAGCAGCTAAAAGTGGAATTACTCTGCTTTCCTCTCATGTGGTTAACTGTATTTACTACTCGCTGCCTTGTGTGTTATAAGATAATTAAACTCTTCCTGACACTTGTTATGATATTAAAAAAATCTGTTCGGAAATCTTGAGTAATATGGATCTGTGGGAAATATGAGTTCCAATTATTAAAAGACCAGTGCTTCTTGATAATATTTTTGTTTTTAAATATAAATTTAGCTTGGATTTTAAATTGTTTGTACATTTGTTTGTTCTTTTAATTCAGTATTTTTTAGTTTGGTCTTGTCAGTACAATAAATCAGAGTGTAATGCAATCCCAGTGTAGATGATAATTAAGATTCATCCCAACTCTACACATGCTAAAGTGACTGATTTTAAATGAATTGTTTTACAAAGTCTTTTCATTAAGTTTTCATGAATCTGTGTTGTGTGTCTGTTTAGATGGATTTTATGGGTCTGATTGTGAGCCTCATTTCCATGCTGGGAGAGATACTTAAAATGTCTGATCCCGTTCCAACAAACACACTGTCATTCCACCTGAGGATGTTGGATGTGAAGTGGCTGTTGTATTTTATCCATGAGCTGGCTAATGGATTAATCAGTAAGTATTCAGAATTGTTGTTTACTATGGTGCTGAGTTTCTGATAATTGAGAACCTGCAAGAGTTCAGTGTATAAACCACTGTTCAGGACCATATTGTTTACATATATACAGACAATCAGTAGAAGTTTTAATATTTCAGAATAGACACCAAATTTTCTTTTAATGCTTATGATATTAAAAGAATTGAACTACAGAATCTTTTTTATGGTGATACTCTTATATTGAAGGCATTTTTTTGGGGGGGGTTAATGTTACCTGAATATTATTATTTTTTTTCAGTTGAGAAATTTAAAAAAATCAATTCAAAATATTAATATAAGACCATTTTGTAAAAAAAATGTGGAGGGGGAGGGAGAAAAAACTAACCAGTATATTTAAAGTAAAGTTTAATTTAATGAAATTAAACATTACTGATATTTATTATTACTTCTAATGATTAATTTACATTAGTATAGATGATGTGGTTAATTAAAATTGTTCTCTTTCTGATGAATGCAATTCCATAAATAAGAGTATGAAACTGTGACAGCTTTCTGCTTCCCTACTTTTCCAGATATACATGATATCACTTGGTTACAGTTCATTATGAAGCAGTTGTCTCCTTCCTGGATCTGTCTGGCTGTGTGCTGTGTGTGCCTGGATTCTTTATACAGTGTTCTGTATCCATACTCAAGCAAGCCAGTTGAGCACATCAACTTAGGCTTCCTGGTAAGCCTTAAGATTATTAGCCTAAGTTACACAGCGCAGTGTGATCTATCTGTCTAGATGACTCGATTTGATCATCAAACACATGCATATAGTCAGTTCTGAAATGTTGGTGGCGTAACTAAGATATCTGGCAGGATGATAAGTAGCATGGCTTTGTAAAATTCATGCAATATTTTCAGTTGTTACACACACTACAATGGAGATAACCCTAATATGTGAGAATAGTGCTGCAGTTGTTCACTAGGAAGTGTTGCCGGTCCTATGCCACAAGGGGCATTAGAGGGAACTCCCTTCCAGAACTCTCTTTTTAGATGTGGGAAGAAACCGCCCAGGGGAAACCACATGATCAGCTGGCAAAGAAGAAGAAACCACACTAGGAAGGTATAAGCTGCCCCCCCCCCATCTAATGTGTTTAGATTGGTAATGTGATAGTTTGGTAGATTACATGAATTGATTGAAAAGACTATTGGGTTTCAAGCAATGGCTATTTTTAATCTTTTATTGTTAGTTATGCATTGCTATTCTTTCGTCAGTAAGTTAAAATACCCCAATAATTTTTTGTTACTGGAAACATTTACTAAATTTGACTTCAAACGTTTTTTTTTTTTTTTTTGCTTTTTAAGCTGAAACGATACCTGCCTATTTTGCTACATATGACAAGTGAAGAAACTTCAGAAGATGGCACTACAACTCAGTAGGTAACATACACACATTGATTTCATTATGTAATTTTTAGCTAGCTTAGATTATCATACTACACTGGTTGTGGATTGCCATGTAAAATACCGGAGCAAAAATGTTGTACCACATCTTCACCTGGATCCTCCCATTTTCTCTGATCAGATGGGCTCTTGTCGGTTATTTCTTCTTGAATGTGGCAGCGACTAGCCAGTTTCTGTACAGTTACCTATATAACCCAAACAACACTGTTTCTTTTGCTTTTCTAAATAATGGTTGACTGCATCATTTAAACAGATGTGGCTTTGACTAAGTAATTAATTTTTAACGCTAAAATTGTAGGCTTCACTTTTAGCCAATTTCAGATAATTGGTGTTGCTTTACTTCTCTAAAACCTGTTGTTCTGGACTCTCTACAACTCACCATCTCACAAAATCCTCTGGTAGTTTAGGAATGCTCTAAACAATACCAAATGTAATATGAAAGTTCAGACTAGGTCCTACTTTAATGAGGGATTTCTTTTCCATTAAAGAAAGACTGGTGAAGTTGCATTTCAGCTTGCTTGTGCTGAAGTGAATTGAACCTAAACTTTTCTATCTCTAACACCTCTGGACGAGAGGTCCTCTGTTAGCTATGATAAGGCCAGCCTCTACAATAACTGAACCCTTGAATATACCACACAAATACTGAGATAATGATAGTAAAGTTTCTTGATTATAAAATGTAAATTTAAAATATTAACAAATTTGTTAAATAATGTGAAAAAATATATCTGAAATTAAAGTTAAATCCTAAAATAAAAAGTTTAATTAAAATAACAAAAAGAATTTCAAAGAAAAGCATCATGGCGACAGGTAAAATTCAACTGAGATAAAATCCAGATAATTTATATTGTATGGAGCATGGGGACTAACTATCAAGAAATAATACTATCTCGATGCAAAGAGTAATTCTTGGTTGGAAACTGCCTCCGGTGATATACTGATTCTAAAACACTTGGACCACAATTAGATATTTTCTGCAGAGATCATCTGATCAGTTAATCTTGCAATGAACTCCAGAAAAATAGCTGCATTTGTGGTGATGGTGCTTCCTGAACCTTATTCTTGAGCTTCAATGTCTAAGGTCATCTATGGTTCTTAATTTAACTTTAAAATCATTAATCCAAATAAAAAAGTCAAGCTACTACACTGCACATGATGTGAGAACAAAGAATAATTATAGTGCATGTATGAAAGGTCAGAAATAATTTAAATAAGTTCTCACAAATGCAAAAGTCAGATAACGATAAACTGAGTGGTAAACAAAATACCTCAGCCAATTATTTTGGTATTTAATCAAGAAAATATCTGTTTTTTTTTTCATAGTAACTTTTTAAAAAGAAAATTCTAAAATGTGGTGTACTAATGTTCAGGGACGATTAGCCCTCCAATCTGGCAAACATATTTCCTAACTTGATGAAAAATTTGGTGAACAGCATATTTTATTGAGTTAAATAAACCATTGAATTCATATCAGTGGAGGTCATATACTCCCATCCTCTCTGCTCTTCAAAAAAAAAAAGTTCGTTATTAAGAACGCTCCCTGGCCCCATCAATTACTGGTTGAATCAAGGGTGCCTCAAGTTTCCTGTGCGTTGGACACGATTGTCAGCACTGTCTGCTTATGTACAGGAAACCTCACCTAGTAGTACTCATTGGCACTGAGCAAAAGAGGTATCCATGAAAGGGAGAATCAAAAGCAAAAACACACCTGACAACTCTCCCAATTTTGGCGGGAGTCTCTCGATTTTTAATCAATCTCCCGCCCTCCCGCTCTTTTCGTAAAAAAGACCCATTTCTTCTGATTCTTCGTCACCCATAGTCGATATTTTGCGAGTTTCATATTTTGACCAATCAGAAATCAGTAAACCCATTGCGCCATTGTGTTTGGCCCATGCTATTGTCGTCTGCCATTTGACCCTATAGCCACCTGCCACTCCACAGGCTTGTCTCCCACGGCAGGCACTCCCAGTTGCATCACAGGCCTCTGCGGTAATTCACACTTGCATCACCCCCCCCCCAGACAACTTCCTGTTTCTCTGTCACCCTGATAGATACAAACAATACACGCTGGCGACGGGCCGGAACTTGACCTGTTACCGCAGTTGGACTAATACAATCGAGCCACGTGCTCCTACTGGGGCCAGCAGTAAAAAGACCCTGACCACAATGCCTGGGGCAGAGCATGCTACAAGGACTGGACAGTGACTTCAGCCGGATACGCACCAGCCAGCTCGGCTTTAGGCAAACTTGGGCGCCAACAACCTGCCATTTTTTTGTAGACAACAAGTCGTGAAGATAGTACATACTCTACCCAAAACACCAAAAAATACGAAACAAAACACTGGCCGGCATGGGAGGAAGATTTCCCTTGAGTTAGAAAACAATCAACATCCCAGACGAGTGCATTTTGCCAGGTAAGACAGAAACCTTTTATTTTGAAACAAATGTCGCTTATATGTCATCGATGCCGGTATTCCAACACATTTCCTGTCACTGTTTCCACTTGTGTTTGTTTGTAAACTGACAAGTCATTTTTCAAAGATGTTCATCGTGTGTTAATAAACCACATGTTCTATCTGTTGTCGGAAGGCCGAGCACTGTATTGTACGTACATTGTTGTATTGTAGCAATACTTAATTTTACATGTGCTGTGGAGTTAAGTTAACTTTCACTCGAAAATGCGTGTTCCAGATCTAGTACATGTATTTCCCGGTGCGTTTGTTTGCAAGTGTCATTAACTAAAACTTCACAGTTTGTTAAAATTGAATCACGAAACCGTAATCTTGTACAAAACTTCCATACATCTGTATAAGAGGTTGCTTTCTGAAAGCAATCACGAGAGCTTACGTTTTCTTTGTTCCCTGTTACTCGGATTGCCAAAGTCTCCCCCCATGAAAATTTTGGAAAGTTAGCAAGTATGCAAACAGACACAGTGTACATAACCTTGATAAACAACTTTATTAACTTAGGTGACATGTTTCATGAATTGTCGTATATCTATTTGTTTCAATGAAGCGCTGTCCAGCAAAAGTCATCATTATAGTGAGAGAGTTGTAATGCTATCTCAGGCTTATTTATGCTCATTAAATATCCCTTGGCATATTCAAGTGAATCAATGTAGGTGCCAAAGTTAGAACTTCGCAGGTTTTTATCTCCACTGTTGGCAAGTGCCCACTGATAATCCCTGAACGAAATGTTATTCTACAAGTAGCCGCCAAATATCCGAGGTTTTGTTCTGTTTGGGAATTAATGTGGGTGCCAAATGCCACAAAGTGTGAGGTGCACGCTAATCAGGGCTTTCTTTATATGAAAAGTGAAGGAAGCTATAGCCATCGGTCAGTTGCCAGTTTGCGCAATAGTCCCTCCGGGTCAGTTTGCCCTGGCATTGTCAGACCCTGACGGTTTCCCGTTGATCTGCCACTGAAACAATACTAACAATACGCACAGCTGACAGTGGCCAGAGGCCTGAACAATAGGCTTAGCAGCTAAGGCCAGGAGCCAGATCTCGGACTGTTTACGCAGCAGAACTGGTGCAGCCAGCCTGCGCTCCCATTGGCTGGCACCACTGGGAGTGGAGACTAGAAAAGCTGGACAGGGACTTTGTGGGGCAGTTATGGAAGCACATGGGCCAACTGAGTATCACGCCAGCATCGGCCCCAACAAAGCATTCGGGACTGGGTGTTATGTGCCAACGAAGCAAGAATGTCACCTCACCGGAGTTCCACTGAGAGAATCATTCTCAACTCCTATTCTCTCTCCACGTTTCTGACCACGTGTATTGTGTAGTGTGCACCGTATTGGTCTATCCATGTTTGACTAACGATCATGTGTTGAGTGGCAGAGTGATGAGTGTCTTCAATTTCGGATTTGGTGGGAAACGTCCCGGTGATGCAGAAAGTTCTGAAGAAAATACCAAGAGGCAGAAGGCCAGAAATTCTGTTTTACTTTGAAGTTTTAGTTCAGAAGAGTTAACAATAAAGTCACTTTCAATTTACATTATGACCTTTTGTCTTTATTTTTCCATTTTAAATACGTGGCTATGAATAGCAGAATTTGGCTAAAGTTGTGGCTAAAAGTTTTTTTGACCTAGCTCCAACCCTGAATGTTTACACTATGCAGTTTGTATACGCCATTTGAATAGCAATAAAAATTAATTTATATTAATTACTACAATAAAGTTTGGAAAATAGATTATTGTGACATCATTGATAATGACTGATGTAACCAAAAGTCCATCTTTATGTGAATCATTTATTTTAAATTAAATATGAAAGGTAAGAAACCCCTTGTAAATGCCAATAAAGATGATCTGTTGTATTTTTTTCTATATCAATCATTAACAGTGATTTCCCATCCAGTGTAAAGAATGGAACAGAGTTTCAAAAGCATCTTTATATTACACCTGTGCATAATTAAACTAAAAAAACTCTGTACCTAACCAAGGGAGAGAAATGTGAAAACTGCTTTTGAGTTGGGGGGTGGGGATAGCCTTGATTTATTTTTATAATGTTAGCACAGAGATGATATCTGTGTGTCTTTCAGGGGAAAATCAAATGCTGTGAAACCCCAAAGCCTCTTTCCATTGGAAAATCGAGAATCTGATACCAACCAGGCTCTGTCACAGGTAAACCAAAATGTTTACAGAGTTCAAGGACTTACGTTACCGGAAAACCAGGATGGTAGTGGAAGCAAAAGCTTTCTTATGCAGCCTCGAAAACAACTGGTTGCTGCTGACCACAAGAAAAAATTTAAAAAAGGTGACTGAGTTATTATATATGATAGCAGTTTAATCATGGCTATATACACTGCCTAGCCAAAAAATTAGATTTTCAAACTAAAAACAGAAAATCTCTTAGTTTCAATGTATGCAGAGTTAATAGATCAAGTGTACATGACCATGTATATAAGCTGTGTGATAGTTCTATACCGTTTTAACATAGCAGTTGTATAGCCAGCTCTTTCCTCAGTGGAATGGTTTCATTGATCAATGTGTCCAGAAAAGATAGGCATCCAGGTGTTCCTGCAATGAGTGTTTGCTGGAAACAGTCTCCAGAAAGCACAACCTTGGTTGCAAGCAGGTCATGACAGGTCAAGCCCACGTACATGCGCGGCGGTTTGAGGCAAGCAAAGCATGCTACAGTGGCTCAGAAACCTCCAGCACTGAGCAAGAGATACCTGCGTACAGTATTCTGGTAGTGCAGTTGTGCCTGGTGCAGCATAACTGAGGAAAAGAAGTATTAATACGTTTCACCATATCACAACAGATGGAAGAATGCATGGAAAGCAGTGGTTTTGTGATGCACTGAAACCTATGTGCATCAATCAATCGATGGCAGAACTGGGCAACATCTTTTGAATACCTAACTATTTTGATAAGTAATTGCACAGGAGTGATTTACAGAACTTGAATGTGGTGTGATGCATTTTTCTTGGCCCTTGCCATCCTCAAGCATTTGCGAAATGTCCTGGAACAACCTATCAGAGCCCATTTACAGCTACAGCAGAATCTTTTTCATCTGGAAATTTAACATAAACGCCCACTACACAGAAAAGATATCTTCTCATGATCAGTTATCCAGAAAAGTGTCCATCATTAAGAATTTCTGCTGTAGTTCTGGTTTCAGAGTAAAAGCTGTGATCCATAAGTACATAAGTACCTCATCAATCAATGAAATGTCATTGTCATCAGCTTGTTTCTCTCCAGTTTTTCATGCCAAGCTTCTTTAAGTCATTTGCCAACTCCATTTACTTTCAGCTGTCTTATTCACACGGTAAATGTAAGAATGTTGCTTAGCTATATCTTTTTTTAAATAATTACATGCCTAAAGTACATGCAATGCTTTACTATATGGTACAGTATTTTTGATTTTTGTTTTTATATTCATTACATGTGTGTATACCTGTGTGTATTAATAATCATCATTGGGTGGGGTAGATTTATGCTTTATAATACAAGCTATTCAATATCCATTATCCAGAACACCCTTGATTTTAACCTTTCCAGATGGAGCTTATGCTGTACCTTGACAAATGGCTTAAAATATCACAAGCTCTCATTTTGGCCAGGCAGTGTATTTTACACAAAACCTTTATATTTTTTTCAGTGCTGGAACAAAAAAAAAAAATTTTAAATGTTTAAGTATAAGCAGGTAGATAGAGAAAAATGCTGATGTGGCACACATGGCTAGAAGCAAATGAAATGTGGAAGAATCTTCATGTCATTGGATGTGTTAGTCATATAAGCTGCTGTTCAGAAACTTGCTTGACTACGAATGAATTTTGGACATGGAATGTGAAGAGGTTTGGAGAATTCGTGATAAATAACATGGTGGTAAAACATTGCTTTTATGGTCAGAAGTGACACCATTTAGAGTGTCGTGCTAAATCATCCGAGCAAAGAAGATAGAAGTGTTTCCATCGTCCAAAGCAGCAATAAAAATAGCCTCTGGCTGCAGCATTCCTGTCTGTTTGGTTCGACCTCTAGTGCTGCGTCATAAAAAGTCACTCAGCAGCCAGAATTAGGTTGTGAGAGAGAACTATAGACAGTGCTGCTGGAAAAAATAATTTTCAAAAATGTTTATTTACTTTACAGTAGGATAAAACTGTAAAAACAGTAATATTATTTATATTCATTTTATTTATCTCTGAGATAATGTATTAACTTTTTGTTTTTTTTTTAAGGTGAATCTTTACTTCACTTGGCTTGCATTAAAAACAATGTAAAAATGCTCAGGAAATTATTAAAAGTACCAGGTGAGTACAGTGGAAACAGGATTAAATTTCAATTTAGTATTGCATTATAGTATTTTTTGGGTGGTGCAGTAGTCCATCCAGTGGTTAGGTTTTGGCTCTGCTATGGTCAAGACCCAAGTTTGAAACCTGATTAGGAATGACTTGGTTTGGCTTACCTCCCTTGACACACTCCTTTCCACATCTAAAAATGGAGGGTTTTAGTGGGAACTTTCTGCTTAGCTGCCTGCTGCACTGTGTTTTAGCCAGTCCCTTGCCAGGTTAGCATAGAAAAGGTTAAATGGCAAGCTAGCCCCTGATCTTGTAAAAATGGCCACTGGTTGATTACCTTATGACTGCCTGGTAAATGAAGAAGAAAGAGTTTCATATTAATGGTAGATTAGATTTCCATCAAATGTTATCTGCATTTACTTGGACGAAATTTTTACAACTGTTTACCTAATTTATATGAAAGTCCCTTAGATTTTAGAACATTTCGTGAAAGATTTACCAAAAAACAAACAAAACTACAGTCACTGCTTACGATGTAACACAATCTCAAAAATTCATGCAACCAAAGCTAAATTTTGGGCATGGAATCATAAGATAGGTAAAATTTATCAGTTGATGATAACCCATGATGTTAAACCTTTGGTGAAGTATGTGTAGCCAGGCATTTCAATGTTCATAAAAGTATTTTATTAAACATGCTTTTCTCAGACTGGAAATAAATTAATTAAAACTATAACTAAGTCACAACATTTCTTCCTAATGAACTGTTTGTAGGTTTACTGCTGTGGCTGCAACTTACCACTATACAGTGCATATAAATGACTACAGTGCAATTTCCCATACGAGAGAATAAGTGCTTCTGAATTTACTGCTTATTTTACCTTACTCTGAGTATTTACTGAATTATCACCTATGAATCAGTGCTGCAGATGATTTCCAATGTTTACCTTGTTCCTAAAGTTTCTCTTCTCTTTTTTAACTGCTCTCTGTGAGAGCAACTTCTGTTAGATTAATAAATATGTTAAGATGATTTCATTGGGCTTTTAAATACTAACATTTGTATTGGGCAGTGCTGTGGTCCAGCGGTAGACTACTGGCCTGCCTGCCTTGGTTGAGGGCCAGAGTTCAAATCCTAGTCGGGAACAGGTGCCTTGGCATGGCTTTTTTTTCTTCACTTTTCTTTGTCCCCAGGCTCTCAGGTTTGCTGCCACATCTAAAAAATGAAGGGTCCTAGTAGAGATTTGGGGGGGGGGTACTTATGGGTGGAGTTTCAACAGGTAACTCTTGGACTGACTCACTTTTACCACTGCTTCCAGCTCCCTTTCAATGTCTTCAAGCCTGACGTTAGGATAGACTCCGCACAGAGCGAGTAACCAACACTTGTATTTATCTGAGATCAGCGATTGCAGGGTTCTGGCACTGTGCCATGCTAGCTAACTTGGGAAAAGCAGTCTTGTTAAAATGTACCTGCTAGTAGACGCATAAATCACGCTGAGAATGTCTGTGGGAATGAATACTGCACCTTTTTAACCATGACTTTGTGTAGCATATAAAAATACATTTCCACTGTTTCTCTTAAAGCAGCAATTAGGTGGACAAGTGATCACAGACATGCAAAATAAAAAAAAATTTTTTTAAACTCGTTAAGTTTATTTCTATTCTTTTTTATGTTTTAATGAGCTGAAAATAGTTAATCGGGTCCACTAAAAATAAATCTTGAAACGAATTAATCTTGGGGCTGGGTTGGTTTACTTGCATTTTGCAGAGGTAGATGTAAATGTTCGAGACAAGACTGGACAGACACCCCTTCATGAAGCATGCAATCGTGGCCACAGGGATTGTATCCTAGAACTTCTCAAATTCCAGCCACGCAAAACCATCACTAGCTATTTCCGAAAGGGTGAGTTGGATTGGATTTGTAATATTATAATCTGGATAAAATGAAATATTGGTTCAATTGATTTTAAATAATGTGTATTATTAAACAAAATAGCTTTAATGTATATTTTCATAATTAAGCAAGCTGTTCTATACATGAGTAAACATAACATGCCTTAGGTCTTTTACAAGTGTGAAGATAAAATTTTATCTGTCAAAATCGTGAGTACAGGAGTAATGGCATTCCTTGGCTCTGCTTATGCAAAGTCTCCACCCAAATTTACGCATAGGCTTTCTGTTTTTATAATTCATCAAGGACTCATAATTACTAAACACACTGATAAGATTCTTGTAGAGTGGTATTAGAAAGCAGGGAAGAGGATTAACAATGGCAATGAATGACATCTGGAAGTCTTTGGTTCTGCCTTGTGTTGTCAGTAAGTTTTATAATTTTATGTTGCATCCCTGGTTACTCTACATGCGTAAACTCAGCAGCACCTGGATATTATAGAATTCTGTTGTGAATTTTAATTGATTTGAAAATGCAAAGTATTACCTGTTTGCTGTCTGTTATTGAAGACTGACTGATATTTTAAAAGACAAGAGAAAATTTTATTATAGGCTATTTGGACTGTAGCCAAATCGATCTCTTGGCCAGCACTGTTGATGGCATCACTCCTTTACATGGTGCTGTTCTGAATAATCAAGTAGAATCCGTGCATATTTTACTCCAGAATGCTGGTAAGACTTTTAATATCTATTTTGAGAGAGTGAGAGAAAGTGAGTGAGTGAGTGTGAGATACATCCTACTTTATTTGTGGATGCAACCAGTATTATTCTTGTCTTAGCGGTGGCTTGAAACAGCAGCAATTGAGCTGATGTCAAGAGAAGAAAAATTGTAATGCTTGCTCATTACTAAGCATTGTAGGTCTGAGACATGCATGTTAAGGGGCTTGTAAGGGCTAAATCTGTAAAAGTTTTACACTCTAGGCAGCGAAATAGTTGAGTTGAGTATGACCCCTACAGTTGGCTCGTTAGTTTACTTGAGAACTGTTGTTTAAAAGAAAGATATATTGAATACTGTAGTGTGCAGAAAATTTTCATTATCCAACTTCTTGCATGGACTTAGACCACAAAGGTGTGCCTTTACCATTGAAGACCATTCTTTTATTATCTCTGAAAAATATTAATTAAAATGGTACTAAGGAATTTCTTACAATCAAAAACATCAGCAATTATTCTTAATGTCTTTCTTTTCATACCCAACTCAAGCCAAAGAACTGATAACCTGTTGTTTTCTGTATTTTAAGAACCTGCAATACATTTGATTGCTCACTTGTTTGTTTGTTTTTTTCCTTGGTAAAATTCTGAGAATACAGCTGTTTACTGTAGGTTCTTAATGGTATTGTCTTTATAGAAATATAAAGTGTCTCCTCTCATAAACAGTTCAGTTGGAGTAGATAATTTCAGGTTTGTAGAAAGTGTCCAACTTTGTAATTGTACATCAAATACATATGCTTCTGTGTATAAACCTGTTTATAATGTTTCAGGTAGCATCCTGTTGAAATCAAAGACCAAATATGGATTCGATGCCATGGAACTAGCTTCCACAGAAGAAATGCTGTCTGTTCTTCAGTCCTACTCTGAAGACACAGCTGATGTCAGTGCAGATTTAAATACTCCTTTCGTTTCCCGAGGTGAATAAAACTTTTAAGCTGAAAAAAAGATGCTTAAACAAGAGACCTGTCAGAGCCTGTGGGAAGGACAGTAGATTCTCTACAGACACTTGTTTTTATTAACATGGGCTTTATAGACCCCTCTCTCTCTCTCTTTTTTTTTCTAAATTTGTCACATACCATTTAAGGAATGTGACAGGGCCAACAAGCAGTACAAATCCCCAAAAATTAACTCTACTAAAGGACAGGTTATGGCAAGGACTAGTTTTTGGCAGCTCATTTTTGTTAATACATTATCAGAACCACCACCTAAACTGGTCCTGTTTTTTTTTTTGCAGTTGCATTTGTCCATAAAATGACACACAACACATCCAAGAAAGCAAACTGTTTTATCTGCAGTATTATAAATGCTATTCTCCTGTGTGGGTTTATCCAGTCAAAAGTGGATGATATTTATAATTTTGTGAGTGAATGCAGCTTGAATTTAATTTGCTCTGTGAACCACCAAAAATTTAGGCACAAATCCCTTTTCTAAATCTGTATATAATATGGAGCTGTTTGGGGACGGGGTTGTAACCCAAAGGAACATTCACATGACCTTTACCATACTCCTAAGGAGGTAAGAAGCAACTTGAGCCTTAGATTTTCATTTTTTACATTTTTTTTTCAACTTTCATTAATGTTCATCAGGTTTCTAATGAATACCCTTTTACTTGAATAAAATAGATGTTTTTCCCATTTTAATATTCTATACTCAAAGCTTGTTAATATCTTGCCCTTTTAAAATATCTACTGATATTTTGTTGTTGTTGTTGACTTTATTTATTCATTTTGTTCTACAGATTCTCCCCTTTCTGCTGGCACACCAACCAAAGCTCTGCCCCCACAGGGCTCTAGTGAAGTTAGCCTGACCAAGCAGCAGTTTGGACAGTACATCTGTTTTGTTCACCATCTCATCCAGTCATACATGGAAACAACAAAGCTCCACAAGCTTATCCAGTACGCCAGGCTCAAGGAATCATTGGGGTTCGACAAATCGTGGCTCATTTCCCACAACAGGCAGATTTTGCCAGAATGCTACACAGAGCTGTTAATGAAAGACATCAAGACAGTAGCAAAGTTAATGGATTATTTGCCATATCTGGAGAAACGTTTTGGTGAGAATCAGCTGGTGATGAGTCTGCAGGCCTTACGTGACTGAAGTAAACCATTAAACCTAAATTTTACATTGCATGGGGAATTTTTGTTTGTTCTAAACAGTTGAGAAATTTAAAAGAAATAAAGGTAATAAAATCTTTAGTGAGTAGACCAATATCAGTTTGTTTTTTGTTTTTTTACATAAATTTTGAAAAAAATATATATATGTATATATTGGTCACCACCTGTTTTTACAATATGTTAATCTGTTGAGGAAAATGGTAAATAAAGTGAAATTCTTTGTAGGCCAAGCCATCTTTTGTAGCAGAAAAAGCTTCTATGGCATTGAGTCAGAGTTTTTATGGTCGTCTTCATACATGTTTGGTATTCCATCACATTAGCAGAATATGGATGGGTTTCTCTTAGTGATCCAGATGCTCTAACCAGCACTCAATCAAATTAATGTCAGAACTTTGGGATGCCCATGGAAGAAGTTGGATGCCTTAATTTTTTTTTCTCTATTGTGGTCATGAATATTGGCATCAAATCTGTATTCCTTGTTGGTACAGCATTAGGTGATATGTCTTTAAAATGTCAATGTATCCATCAGAATTGAGACACCCTTGGATTAACACCAGTTTTACTGGACCATGCATGGGCAAAGACATTGGGATTGAAGTCTTCATTAGATCTTCTCTAAATGCATGAATTGGTGAAACCTGGACTCATTGAAGTCTGCACACTGCTGATACTCAACTGTATGGGTGATATCAGCAGCAAGAGTAACTTTATGGTGAACATGGTAAGTAATGGCATGTTGTTTTTGTCATGATGTCACTGTTAAAGGACTTCCAAGTATCTCTGCTGCAGCTGATACACTTGTGTTAATATTGGTCCATTTCTACTAGAAATGCTGAGATCATTGACTCTGAACAGCCCATAACATGACCCTTGGAAAATGGTGGGGTTGTTTTTTAGCATGGTGATAGTGCACTTTGGTTATCTGCCCACCTAGATGGCATCGCGGCACAAAGGGTAGTGAGTCTGCTCATTAATCCCCAGTGGAGTTGGAGGTGCACTCTGCTGATGAGGGCCAAACGTCCGAAACAGCAGTACAATTCTCTGGACACTGACATTCTTTTTGACTTTCAACCTGGAGAGGGATGGGTCCTGCCAGGTTGTAAAATGCTGTAGACACACCTTGAGGTGCCCCAACAACTTATGCATTTTAGGTGACTAGTGAAGATGGTCCAATATATATAATCACACCTGAAATATGTAAATTTTGGTCAGATTCATTTATGGGGTAGGTCAAATAAATACGGCATGACATTGTTTATATAATTATGTAATGTAATCTGAAAATAACAAAGGAAGAATTTCAGACAAGAGAAAATTGGATTTTGGTTAGATAATTATTTTATTATACTTAATTTTTAGCTTGGAGGGATGTGGGATATCAGAAGAATGCAAAAAAAAAATTTTTTTAGGATCATAGGCAATAATTTTTTTTTTGGTGTTTGAAAGGAGATTGACTGTTAACACTTGTAGTTCATTAACTTTTTGAAAGCTATTTTTATGTACCTCATAAGACATATCGTTGATTTCCAGCTCATTACAATTTTTTATATTCTAAATTACTGGTATGTAAGTAAATGTATTAATGTTTTCTACACCTTATTTTAAGTAGTAATAATAAAATAAACTACTGTTTGGAAACCTTGCTGGACTTTCACTTATCTCCTTCCTCTCCTTATGGAGTTTACTTACATGTGGTCTCCAGCAGCTGTCCCAATAGAAGAACTCTGGTAAAACTGCAAAGTTAGACTTGAAGCACCTGATTTAATTTTATATATATTTATGAAGGTTTATTATTGATGCCAAGACAAAGTAACCTAATCACTGTCATTTATTTTATTAATGCATGGAGTGGGGGGGGGGGTTGCATAAAATCTGAAGCAAGTTTCTCTTGCTGAATCAGAAAAATTCCCACAATGCAATGCTACAGTAGCTCCCACCAACTTCAAACTAAACAAACCAAATTCCACTTATACATCATTGAGGTTGTAGCATATCCAGGAGCTGTGTAAACTAGTGAGTATTAGTTATTTTTTTAGTCATTTAACCTTTAGCCAAGTCCTAAACCTGAGCAGCATGCTGTCAGCTTCCATAGTTGTTGCATTGTGGGAATGATTTCTTAATATGGCAGATACAAACATTCTTCCCCAGAATCTGTACACCTCAAATTTGCTCCGATCTTGTTTTTATGTATTACCAGAGCTTTCAAGAGATTGTAGCTTATGATAATTAAAAAGAACTTTAGATTTTTATTATTAAGAAAACTCAGCAATCAATTTAAACTTGCAGAATACTGATGTTTATCTAATCACAACTTTACGAGTATTCATGTTTATTACGATCACCGGTACTCTACCATATACAGTAGAGGCCAATTTCTGTTATTCATTGTTCTTAACTAACAGTAGGATTTCTCTGCTTCACTTAGATCTGTTAACTGCAGCTGCTTTGCTTTTTTTTCTTTGTGAGTTTAAGATGCACTGAGATCATTTTCTTGTTTGAAAATACAAAATTCCAACATTTTTCTTTGCAGAATGTCTTTGTATGCATGTCTGTCTATGATTCCTTCTATCAGTTCCAATTGGCCAGCTATACAAGTCCAGAGTGGAGCCTTTTTTCCAGATCCGGGTTGCATCATCTGATGAATAGAAATGGTTCTTTTTAATCACTCTTTTGAAAATTAGTATTTTTTTTTTTTTTTGCTCTATTCTTCTGGCATCCTTAGAGACAAATAATGGCCCCTCCATCCATTCTCCTTCAGATCTTTGGCAAACTTGGCAATTTCTCTTTAATCTTCCTTTACTGACTTGCTTGTCCCTCATGGAACAACCATTGCCAGGCCTGTTAATCACACTTGCTCTAAATGCCTTCGCAGTCGGACTGTCAACTTGAGTAATTGCATTGTTGTATTCACTTTCCTCCCTGAAAATCTTTTTTCTTCTTTCTTCAGAGCTGTTACACTCTCTCAGATCAGCTCTGTTTCTGCTATGTAATGGAAGAAGTGACAGTTTAAACTTTGACACCACCAACTTAGGATAAGAATTTTCTCTGTCTCTCTTTTGGAGGGAGGGAGAAAAAATATTTGAAATGTGTTCTTTTTATCTAATTATTTTTAGCTGGAAGATGTTTTTTCCAAAACACTTGAGTGCAACAAGTATCAGGTTAAGATTTCAGAAGGAAATAAATTTTATTTAGACTGCTTAATAGGTCCTGGAATAACAGCAGTGGCTCAGGTATTTTGGGGAGTTTATATAGAAGATTGTTTGTTCAGGTGGAAAGCATGCACACTTGTCACCAGAGGATGTGCAACAGGTAGCATATGGAATCTTAGTTCAAGTAATATTTATGGTGTTTAATTGGTCATGAGTCAGCAGTGTTTCTTGACATTTGGGAAGTTCTATTAAAAGTTCATAGTATCTGTGTGGGTGGAAAGCATCGCCATTTGTTACCAGAGGATGCTCTCCATTACAAGTCATTTGTTGAAATCCCTCAGCACCTACAAGAGATGAATAAGAGTATAATGATGCCATCACATGTTAAATCCACTAATAACTACATATTTTAAGCAGTATGATGGCTTTAAAAGTACCAAGCTACAGTTTGTTAAAAGTTCAGAAAGTCATTTTTAAATGAGCAAATAAGACAGTATAAAACCCTAGCTTGACTTTAACCTTTGACTATTGATTATATCTTTATCTTTATGCAGATAAAATAGGATGGTCATTTTTCTTTAAAAATGGTTGACAGATTTATTCATCTTGATAGAATAGTTATGCTTTGGTTCTTTTGGTGCATTAAATTTTTTTTTTTTTTAAAGATTCACTTTTAAAAACAGGTGAGAAATGAAAGAGACATCCTAGGACAGGTGTGCTTTCACAATCGTCAAGGTTTTAGCTATCTAAAGTATTTTTGGTGATTTGCCTGATTCCCACCCTCTACATCAGACTTTCTGTTTACAGGTTAATACTGAAGCTTTCTCACTTGTCCAGACTCCTGACTCAAAATGTCTGGAACATCTAAGATTCTATTTCTGAGACAGTGGAAGGCCAATTTGAAATTAACTGGGGGCTTTGAGAGCTGCAAACCTGACAGAGTATGCGGAAAACATCTAGTGACCAAGCAGAAAAGCAGATGTACTGACACTGACATAGACTTATTCTGCTCAGGAAACTTGTAAATTCAGTGACACCAGTAGACTTAGTTCAGACACCAGAAAGGGAGCATATATGTCAGTGACATACTTCAAACAAATATCAAATTAACTCCCCAACTTTAGTAATGGCTGCCTGCAACTGATTCCGAGAATATTCTAAGTATCTATTACATGGCACACACACACACACTCTTATTTTCAGAAGATCACAAACAACTTTGTCTGTGGCATATTTGTGAAAGATAGCATTTGTACAGGTTCTGACGTCTTTCCTTTTCCTCTGAACTATTCGTACTAAAATTTAATTACTTATTTTTTTATATGCATATAATCATTTAGGATTAGTAAGTTAATTTTTTTTTTATTTGTGTACATGCTGTTGTTTTGGATGAGGTATTCTAGTTTGCCTTTTAGAAACAAAAGACTTCAAACAGTGAATGTAGTTTTCTCAACCTCCATTTAGGGGTGTCTTTATGTGACATGATTGGGCAGATTATTGAATATTGGAGCATCTCAAAATGTCTGTGTACTCACTGAATGGGCCATTTTTGAGATAAACACTATTGTAATGTTTGTATTTTATACCAAATGACTGAGTACATTTCCATATACAGCGCAGCATTTCAAAAATAGATTTTGTGCATCTAAGAGAATGGGTACATTGTTGTAACTTTTAGTGCATGAATTAAGACAAAGCCATTCTCTACAAGCAAATGTAGGGAGGAAAAGTAATGTCTGTGAAAGAAAATTTGATAGCTAAGATGAGGAAAACTAAGCACTGTATCTTTTGGGGCATAAGTCGAATAGGTCGATTTTCCTGAGCCTTCATTCACACAAATCAAAATGGTATATATGTCGATAGTTTGATCGTACTTTTGTACAGTAATAACGGTATAAAATTTCTGTCAATCCGTATGGAACTCGGTTTGATGTAATTTTCACCTGTCAAATAAAAAGCTGGATCATCTCTCTCTGCTTTGTTTCAGTCAATTGTAATGAATCCTTCACTTGTTGCCAATTGCTAACACATTTCTCCCTAACGCCATGCCGCCGTTCTGCTGCCATATTTCCACCATTGTTTTCAGCAAAATTCACCACTTCCGGTTTGCAGTATATGCTCTCCTTTTCTTTATAGCAGGCATTTTCGAGTAAGGGTTGATTGTTTTTTTTTCAACTTTGGCAAATTGAAGCTCCCCTATGCACTAAATGAAAGGGAGGTAACTGAATCTGAGTCAGCATGCACAAAGTCTCACAAATTTCCTCCTGGTATCATGGTTTTATCCATATATAAGTCGATGGGCAAGCCCTTGCAGAAAAAAGTATTGATTTATATGCCAAAAAAAAAACAACGGTAATTGGAATACCTTAATTTTAATATGATAATTTAAAAACATTTAGGTCTATGGGAGATAATATATTGCTAGATTTGTAATTTATTAGCAATTATTTCCCTTAACACTTATACACTTCTTTTTTAGCTAATAAATTTCATATAATTTAATAAATTGATTTGCTTTTATAGCATTCACTTTCTTGAATAATTTATTATAGTTAAGGATTTTCAAGATAGTGGATTCAAAATGTTAGAATAATTTGGTTATGATGGTGTCTCAATGGGTGGCTTCTGTTTGTGTGTGCTCTACCCTATAAAATAATATGCAGATTATCTTTCACATGCCAGTCTTTAAATACACTAAGATGATGCTACTGTTGTCCAAGATTGCTTCGTACATATAACTCAGTCAAGAAATGGGTTTCAGCAAGTTTGGTTAAGTATGAAGACCATCATTAAAACAACTCAATCAAACTGGTGGGTACATGCCATCTTCTTGGAAAGCCTGTTTTTTTGTTGTTTTTTTTTAAATATCAGGATGAATAGAGGCGGGGTGTACCGTCAGAATTTGTTTGGGGAGCTATCACTTAAAATCAGAGCAATCCGTTCAATTTTTGAAAACCTGCTATCACAGTTCAAATGTGATGACAATCTTAGCTTCTATGTGCAATCCATTTTGCAGCATTCACGATGTCTCAGGAAGACAAGGTGTGTGTGTGTGTGTGACTCGAGTACATTTTCGGATGAACAACATGGTCCTTTCAGTACCAGACTACTTTGTTAACTTTATGTCCATAGAACACCTAAATGATGAGTGAAGTGTTTAGTATTCACAGACCAGCTGGAGCATACATCAAAATACTATGCTGTCATCAACTCAACTGGAGGCATACCTGCTCCAAAGGTCTATTAAACAGTTTCCAGGCAATGCCATACAATTAGCACACATTGTTTTATCCAGTAATTAGATTTTACAGTTCATTAACTACAAGGACGACAATTTATGCAAGCTACATTACCACCTGGATACCGTTTTTAAGCTTTAAAAACTTCACAGCTTGGTAAGTGAATTAAGTCAAGTGGGTATAATAGATTTCCCACTATCTTTCAAATCTGCATTACTAAGCACCGGCTGAACCACAGTGGCTGACACACCTGCATCCTTCCAACCCACAAGTGTTCTGTATCACAAGTGCATGGACTAAATCACTAATACGAACTAGCACTTCTAGGCTGACACACCCAAGGTAGTATAAGTAAAGTAAAGATTGACATGGTTTATGGAGGGTTAATAATGCAAGCAACAAATGTCTGGAGATGGTTGATATTTATACATAATTCATTTTCTTCAAAAGAGCAAGAATTCTAAATGTAGCTAACAAACCTAGTTATAATAAAATATGCTGAAAGTTTTTGGGTTAATAAGGGTTTGTTTTTCTTTAAATGTTTATACCAGATAAAGGTGTATAAAGGCTGCGCCCAAATTACTGAGCTTTGTACAGTTTAAACAGTTTGTCTTTAGTAAATGAAACATTTACCTGTATTTAAATTGTATAAATGATAAACAGCTATTATATATATTATAGGGGATCTCTGCTTTACGTCAGGGTTAGGGACCAGGAGAGAGCTACTTATAGCAAATCAACTTATAGTGGAAGAATTTTTCCCCATAAGAATGAGGTAAAATATGGGGGATAGGGACAGTAAGTTTTTGTTATGTATATTAACAACAATATCAAAGATCTTACCATGAGAAGTTGATGAGTTGTGCTTGACTGGCCTGGAGAGGATGAGGATGGAGTCAGCTGTCACCTCAAACATCATTCACATCAATATCCGCTAATTCCTCAATTAAAATTGGCTCTGCAATGGTTTTTGCAGCAGTTTTCTTTTGTTTTATGCCTGAAGATCCTGGTTGAGGCTCATCTGTCAGTGGTTTGGGTTCATTGGGTTTCTTTTTAAAGAAAGAGTCCAGCGTTTTCTGCTTGCCTACTTAAAGTTTGGCATTTAAAATTTCATGGTAGCATGCCAAAAGCATCTTTTACGGTCCGTAACACCTCTGAAGAACGGTCCAACAGACCGTCATGGGATGAATAAGATCAGCCATTGCATCATTTATATTAGAAAACCTGTCGCAGCACCAGAACCGTGAGCCCCTTCTTCGGCTTGGACGAATCATCCACCCCCCATGATCATCCATGCTTTCTTCTTCAACTCTATGTCTGTCTAATTCTGCGAGTTCTTCATTGCTCAGAGGCCAAGTGTTTTCTTGGGGAACCCTGGGAGTTTCGGTTTTTGGTCGTACGGCCGAGTCTAGAAGCTGTTCATCACGAGGATGCACCTGCTCTGCGTACATCTACCGTGTTTGCCGGCTTATGAGACGCACCTTTTTTTTCCTCCGGGCGCCGCGGTATCACCGTCGGGAGGCCGAGCGCCGAGGGTGGCGGGGCCCGTCCGCCACGGGAGGCACTCCTCCCGGTTGCGTCACGGGCCTCCCGCGGCTTCCTGTCGCTCCGCCACCCATCACGGAAACAGGGGCCGCAACTCGAACTGCCACCGCAGTAGGGCTGACGCCATCGAGCCCCGCGCTCCCATTGGCTGACTAACGCCAACATTTCGCGGGGGCCCGGATAAGCACGGTCTTGCCCGTGGAGGGGGGGGGGCCCGTAGGTTTCCGGCCCCTGCTCCAAGGGGAATGAACGCTCTTGCTTGACTTCGAATGTCTGCGGCATTTTTCGGGATCGTACGCGCCACCCGTCGGGAGGAGCAGGACGCCCCCGGAGCGCGTCCGATGTGGGCAGCACGTGCGCCCTGTTTATCGCTTCTAATCTAACGTTCCGGATTAATACCACTGCGATTCCACTCACGAGGCGCTTGGCTTTTCTGGCGATGAAAACCGACCGAATAGACTCTGCTTACGTATCTCAATAACCACGCACCACCAGACGACGACAAAGGACTGGATGGAAGCGGATGAGGATGCTGGGTAGCGGCGGCCGAACGACGGAAAGAGTTAAAGAGGGACCCCCCCTCCCTGTATATACAAGTCTTTGACAGTTATCTTCAAGAGTAAAAATAACTTTGTATGTAAATTATTCCCATCGGTCAAGACTTAACGATGGCCCAACCCCGGCCTGTTGCAAACTATAGTTCAAATTAGTTGTGCAAATCAAGAACAAGAAAGGATTCAAGACCGAACCCTGTGACACACCACCAGAAACTTGTTGGTATGAAGTTTACGCATCCCATCAAAATTGCGCATTATGTTGTCTGCTTGTCCATTTACGAAGGTGTAACCACAGGTAGGTATTTCTTTACCTTTTAAAAAATAATTATTTTATGTAAAACTTTATCGGAACTTCAAATAACGAAGGTCTGCTTGACTTTTTTTTTACCATCAACTAAGTTACGACTTCCAAAAACCTGAAGAAAATCTAAGTTAAATTAGACGAGTTACTAAATTGTCTTTAGTACTCTGCAATCTATTGGAGTTCAACTTACCAGCATCACTTCTATCATCTCTCTTAAAAGATAGTTGGAACATTTGCCATCTTTTAAATCCAAAAGCGTATCCTTTCGCAGTGATGGAATCAGAAAAATGGCCAGAGGTTTATGACAAGAATTGTGAAGTTCCATTTAATGCTTTTGGAAAAGTTGACCAAGTTCTGCAGCTTGAAGGGATTTTAGCTGGGTTGTATAATGAATATTGCATTATTGTTTTACTGTAAATGTTGGCTCCTGAACCTTGTGCTAACTCCATATTTATTATCGCTTCCTGTATTTCCCGAAATCCTTTTGAATTTACTTCATTGTTCATTTAGTATCAATGAGCGCAGTAGAAAACGGTTCAGAGATTTTTTCTTCCGTCTCTCTTTGGGTTTCTTATAAAAGGTTTTTGTAATATGTTTTTCACTTAAAATCTACCAGGACATTTTGGACTCAGCTCCACAGCAGTCTGCTTACTAAAATCAAACAACAGCGTTGTTGTGCAAGTGAGAATCTGTTTTAAACCAAGTGATAGAAAATTTAAAAAAAAAACAAACAAATAAATTGCTAATGTAACATTAAAATACTGATTTTTCTTCCATATCATGTAACTCCTCACCTTAGAGCTATAATTATATTCTTAACAGCATCCATTGAAATTGTCATCATTGATTTTATGCTTTATTCCCCAGTCAGTCGTTTGCTATAGTTTTGGTTGTCTACATATTCCCTACGGTGTTCTTATATTTCTGGATATGATTTGTAACACTATTCTTCTTATATTCTATGACATTACGACAACAACTTGCATTGTATTTTATTCTAATGGTTAAACATACAATTCTATTTTTTTAAATTATAGGCTTTTTTTAAAAGCAATTTAAAATATTACGGTTTTTTTCCCCCACAAAATTTAGAAGCTGGGTGCTAGAATATCAGATGTTTGAGGTGAGTTCGCTATTGTTATAAAATTTTCTGGGAAACAACGCATATTTATAGAAAGAGATATCTTCGTGTTGTCATCAGATTTCTAGTTGTGTGCTATGGGATCCATTTTTGTGTTCTATTTCATTCTTGATTTGCATAAAATAACACTAATTGATAATGTGGCTAGATGAAAAGATAACGAAATGTGCAGGTGATTCTAGAAGATAAACAATTTTCAGTTAAATATTTTGTAAATAAGTTGGAAAACCGAGTCCAAAACTTAGAAATTTTAGATTATTGAAACAAGAATAAGAAAATTTTATAATCATCATCATATATGGGAAAACCAAAATGGAAACTGCAGTTTCAGGAAAGCGTTTGGTGGTTAATATATTATTAAAAATAGCCAAGGCGGATCAAGAGATACAACGTCAATGCCATAATGTTGTTGGATATCGTTAAAAAGGGAAGTTGGAATGTGTATAGACTGTAATTTAACGAAACATCGATGTTGGAAAATTTCAAAGATATCATTAAATAATGACGTCACAACAAGTCAAAAAGAGGCACCTCAAAAATGAAGATATTTAGTTATCGAGATCAGGTGCAAAATCTGGAATTTTCCCCCCAAAGTGACAGATTCCTGTTCAGAAATGTATCCAGTGTCTTGTGAGAGAGCCTCTAGCACGAATGACAGCTCGGCACCGGCGTCTCATGGTCCCCACGAGTCTTTGGACGTTAATCTAAGCCAGGCCATGTTGGATTAAGGGCCTGGAGAAGGAACTCTCCACTCCATACGGACGTCTGGCATCTCACTCCACGTACTGGTCAACTACCCTGGCACAACGTGAACGGGTGCAATCATCAACGAGAGCGAAGTTACCATATTCCCAATAGCACCAGTGGTCTGGCTCCACACAAACATCAAAGTTCTAATTCTTGCGACTCGAACCAGTCTTGCCGCCGTTCTGGAACACACTGGGAGGGGGGCTCATTCTTGCAGTCCCAGATAATCCGTGCTAGCAGCACTTGTCTGCATATTATTAGTCTGAAGCCGATTGCGTAGCTTGTGTTGACACATTGACACCTGTCACGTTTTGAGGGGTATATTTCAACTTAAAACCCCGGTTTCTTCTCTTTTGCAAGACCAAGAAGCGACTACAGTTGGATCGGCTCTCAACCGCGTCGTCTATCAGCTCTACCGAGAGTTCGATTTCGAGTGTAGGCCCCCAGAAAATGACGCTCTACCTTACGATAAGCTCACCTGGCACATAGCGTTGAGTTGCTCCAGCATGCCAATCCCTCCAGCAGGTTATCTGATCACCAGGCGAAGTCTCTGTCGCCGTTATGTCGTTCTGTATTATCCAGCATTAAAAAAAGAAAACAATTTGGTATTTGAAGCAGCGCTTCTTCAATGACAGGTGCGGCACCACTGCCATTCACGTTTAAATCAGAGGGCCACGTATTCACTTGCATCGCAAACCTCGACCCACCGGAGCAAATTCGGTCGTAATGTGGGTGAAGTTCCCGAAGAGGGGCCAGGGTTGCGAGCCGAAAGTAAATTCTACCAGTATTACATATAATATTTATGGTTTGTTGATAATCATTTCCTGGTTAGCAAATTTAGAGTTGTGTATTAGAGAAAGTTTGAAATGTGGAGGCATTTGTGCCGCAACAGCTAACAGGGAATGTTATCAATACTTAAGCGAGATATTAAACAAAAACTGCAGAAATTCTAGTTCAGCTGTTAATCCACGTCTTGAACACGGCGCACAGGCAGGAAATCTCATTTGGAAAGAGTTACTGAACTATTAGAACGTTTCTGTACCCGAGCAGCAACATTTAAGTGGCCAATAGAATTTTCTTTCTCAAAATAGGAGTTTTGAACGTGTGGGCTGGGACAAGTTTTTCGTCTATCAGCAGTTAATAATTAGGGGATTTAAGTTGAGACGTCAACACGGTTTGATATTAGAAAACAGTTTCGGTAATATGCAGTAATGGAAAAATTACTGAGACAGAGGAAAAACCGGGTATAGAAATGCAACTATCGCGTGATAGAATCACATCTGTAAAAATTAAGTTCTTCAACGCATAGTCATGTGTTAATGTACTACACTGTGATTGGTGAATACTGTGGCTTTTGGAAAGGGGATATCACGTGGCAAGCGTGTAGAAATCAGTCTTAACTGGTGACGGCTACAGATTGCAACTCGACTTCATATGTTTCAGAAGGAAATGTATGCAAGACTCTACGTGAACCTGGTACTGCAGACAATGGACGTGGTTCAGGAAGAATGCTCAAACTCTCCAAAAGTGATGCTAAGTACCTCAGGATGCGCGCTCTCTACGTGATGGACGACGAGCCAGTAGAGATCTTGCGAATAACCTAGCTGAAAGAATCGATGTTGACGTTTCTTCGAGAACAATGAGATAAACATTAGCACAAAGTGATCTTAGTAGGTGTGCAGCTGGCCGAAAATATTTGCCGAAGAGAGACAAACTGGCGAAGATGAAATGAAACACTGGTGACCAAACCTGGGAGAAGATGCCCTTTACAGATGAGTCCAAAGTTTGAACTGTTTGGAAATAACGGCAGTTTGTTCGAAGGTGGACCTGGGAACGGTATGATAGTGCACACCAGCTACAGTGAAGCATGCAGGTGCATCAATACAGGTGGGGGGTAAATATCATGCAGGAGTGTCGTGGATTTACATAGAATCGAAGATTCCTATCTGTCATTGAGCGGCAATTCATCTCTCAACATGAAAATGACCCTAAGCATACAGCCAATACGCTGAAAAATTAGTTGGAACGTTAAGAGACTGGTAGAAAACTCACGAGGATGGCTTAGTCTGCAAGAAGCCCTGATATAAACATTATTAAGGCTATATGAGGTTATATTGATACTGAGAAAGTCAAACGGAAACCAAACATATTGGATGAATTGTAGAAAGTGCCAGTCATACATTGATAACCTCTATGGGAGCATGGAGAGAAGGTGTTGTGCTCTATGTAAAGCAAAAAGCTCACATACCAAATACTAATGCACAGTATAATGTATTCATTTTCTTTTTGTATATTTTTCTGTAATAACGCATTGTGTTTGTACTTCATACGTCTATCAGTTGCAATTGCTCACTATTTGAACATATACCGTGTGTTTTCATAATTATTTCCAATACCGACATTTTTACTGCATAGAATAAGTTAATTAAAAATGTAGTTAATAATAGCAATGTTTTAAATTGCTTAACCTTCCTGGTTAAAGCTATTTCTTCTTTCTGGGTTTCTTATATAAACTACGATGGCTTCCCTGCTTTTGTTGCAGCCATTAAACTCTTTCCTTGACGTTTTAAATGGAGTCCACTGACGTGTGAAACAAGTGCTGGGGAGATTATCTCTTTTAAGTTCTATAAAACAGCAATAATAAAAAAAAATAAAAAACTGGTGGACAAAGCATAAGAGTTGCTCCACAGGAAATTAAAGCCAAATCTTGCCCGAAACCTAATCACCAAGCAATGAATATCATTAAAATTTTATTACATATTTAACTTAATTTTATGCAGTTGTTTTCAGTTTCTAACACCGGTCTGCATTCCAACTAGAGAATGCAGGCCGTCTGCTATCCTGTGAAATTCCGTCAGAACTATAACAGTGTGACAAAAAAATACGATCTGATGGAGAATATTAATCTAGATTATCTATTATTTTCTTTTGGATTATAAAAGAGAGAGTTACGCTGTTTCGTATAAAAAAACCCCCAAATTCTGATTCTCATGCTGCAGTGCACTTTCAGAATATTTTGACACGATATATCCTCATCTTTCCATCCTACGATTTCCAGTTAACAGAGACCATTATCATTCAAATTGGCCCGAATCTCGAAACAACTCTCCGACAACTGAAAGTGACAGACAGAAAATTAATTCTTTCCATTTTCTCCCAGGGAACCGTTACAGGGAATAGGGAATGCAGTCATTCGGCTTAACGTGATACGTAGTCATTAATAGATTTTGAGATTGCTTAAAGTTTCCTTCTATTTGGGGATCAGCTTTTAATGGGATGAAGTTAACGGCGAGAAACCTGTGCGTGAATTTGCTTTGGCGAATCTTTGAGTGTGGTCCCATGCTCTGAATCAAGAGGCTGCCAATTTAATGAAAGATGTTTGCAGCAAAAGGTGAATGCAGTGTCATTATTCTCCAACATTGGTTATGAGATTTTCTAAAGGGGAAATAAGAAAAACCTTGATTTCAATAGCTGGGCTTTCGTTGAAATCATAGTCAGATTTATCAAAGTTAATGCGAGACCAGAATTCAATTTCAGGGAGGACTAACGGTTTTTAAGGAACTCAATGTTTTATTTCCGTTACAAATTCAAACCATTTTATGCAGCCCCATGAAAGTCTCAGATTTATTATTAGCTCTTATATCAGGTAGGACTGCACATGTATCGAAGTTAGTCACCTTCCAAATAAATACATTTTCTTCTGTATGCTATTATTTGGTGTATGTTTTCCAGATTATTTGCAAATTTCGAGCTATTTCGATCAATCCGTTTTTACAGAAAGGCATTCTTCCAAACACAAGGAAAGTAGCGAAAGGTTAAAGCTACTTCTAGAACGGGGTAATAAAACTTATCATAGTAACCACAGGACATTCATTCTTGCAGCGTTTTGTAACTTTTTATTACAGACATTCACTTAGATATATACCCTTTAAAGACTCTGTCCCCAGCACTGGCTCCTCCAAACAAAGGAATTTGCAAAAAAACAAATCTTGCAGTAAAGTTTTGTGAGAAAAGTAAAATTGATGGTTATTTTGGTTTTAGGAAGCTTCTGGTAATGTTCTGCATAATAAGCTAAGGATTATAAAAACTTTTTTTTTTTTTAAAAAAATATGAAATAGACATCACTGCGAGGTTGTAAACTGAATATCATCATCTTCAGATCTATTTCTAGTGTGGTGTACCACCGGGTTCTGTTTTTGGTCTTGTCCTGTTTCTGATTTACATTAACGGTATTAATAATGCGACAGACGTCAATATTGAAAAGTTTATAGACGATACTAAATTCATTCCGGAGTTAACACTTGGTAGGGTGGAAATAATTTCCAGATTAATATAAGTAATTTGTTAAAATTATTCAGTAAAACGAAAATCCGAGTTTAGCACTAGAAATTTTTTTTTTTTTTTAATTACGCGAACAAAAAAAAAAAAAATGAAATAAACTGTATTTATTATTTTGGAGACGGTAAAGTGGAAAACGCACCTTCACGAAGGTATTCGAGAGTCATCATGAACAACAGTCTCGCATAGTTGCTAACAAAAACTAATCCGTTTTTGGCATCCATTCGTCACGGCCTCACGGCAAAGGAATCTCGCGCAGCAGTCGGCTGGCGAGAATAAATTAGGAGAGCGATGTACACAAGACCCAGTCATGAGAATAATTAACAGAAAACCCAAATATAGAAATAAGAAAACGTTAGTCTGGTTTTGCAAAGCTCCTTTGCTTGTCTACTTTTCCTATATACAAAAAAAAAAAAAAAAAAGAGTTCAGCTTAGGTTTACCCTCCATCTTTCAGAATTTACAAGATTTGAATATTCTGAGGAATTTAGACATCAGAGGAGACCTGACTGAGGATTTTTAGAATAATTAGAGTTTTCAGGATGTGGATCAGCAGATAGTTTAGATTTTTCGCGGTTTCTAATTCTCAGGGTTCTCAATTATAAATTGGTAAATAATTCATCACGCCCAGATATTATGGATTTCTTGACTAACATATAAAACAAATAGCTGGCACTGGCTGTTGGTCATCATAGGATACAACTTTTGAAAATGGTGCTGATAATCACCTATCCGGGGGCCTTGTAAATATGACAGCCGAAATTGTATTTTCTCAAGAAAATTGATACTTCAGAAAAATTATATTGACACGCAACTCGAGGTCTTTGCTGCGATCTTCCGTCTCGATATAATTTGGTGGAATTCTTTAAGGACGAACGATGTAAGTATGAGATTTAGAATATATATATATATGGAGCTTTTCTTAAAAAAAGGTTTATTAAAAGTTTGTTCCAAACATAATCTGTGTGATGAAGAGAGCATTATAAAATTCCTGGTATAATTGAATAAAACTGATTGGATCTAAGTCCAGGAAGTATATTTGACCAGGAAAAGACTCAGACATTTCTGTAGCGCACAAAGCAGGTGTCTAGGGAGCACGAAAGGGGATTCACTAAGGGCTGAAATTAAAGTAATTCATGATGCAAATGTATCTGCTTTTGTTTGTGACGATTTTTTTTTTCTTTTGTCTCTAGAAAATAGCACGTAAGAAGCTTAATTACGTGGACTTTGGTCACCGCAGGAATCGCTGCCCAGGTTTATAATAAAACGAGTAAAGGAGAAGAAAATCTAAACAAACTGTTGGTATTTTAAAGCATTTATTTCTGAAATGCCAGTGAGAAGTTGTCGGAAAACTATTTGTAGGGTCGCTTAATTATGAGAGCAGTTCGTCCACGTCCGTTCATTTTTCGAGCTCTAAGGTCAATTATTTGAAATACGTACACGAATTTAAACAAAATAGATGGACATACGAGAAACAGCCCTGATGTTCAGGGGGCGGCCAAACTGACTCGCGGTCCGTTGCTTATCCTTTTCAGGAATCAAAGTAAGGATGGCATCCGACTCTCCGGAGGAGAGAGGAGGGGGGGGGTCGCTTACGTAAATAAAGGCAGGCTAATCGAACCCGCTTGTAATATCCCTGGGCACTACGACCGTCCGGTTCTGCTGGGAGCCAAGTCGGTAAGTACACTCGTGCGAAAGGAAATCGCAGACGACCGTCGCGAGAGGGACTCCTTACGAAGACATCACATGGCAAAGATAAATCTACTGGAGTGATGCTGTGATGGCAGCCATCTTTTCATAGCTGAAACGCCAGTCGAAACAAGGAACGCTGGAGCCACACGCGGGATTGTAGTGAGATGGAACAGATGCATTTATGTTCAATAAGATTACGCCGAAAAATAAATGCAATATCATGACCTTTGAATAAATAGCCGAGCATTACGATACTTTCCCCCTTTCTTATTGTTGGATTTGAGTTTGCATTAATTCCTACACGCCATACATTATGGGGTAACACGGGAATACGGCGATGACGACTCTGCTGGAGATATCGCTATAGCTTGTAGAAATAGCGCGCTATTAAGGATTGACTGATATGCTAAAAATTTCTCAATGTTCGATCAATGTGTTACTGACAATGCAACATTTGAAATCCTATCGATATTTGTGCAGTCTGCTGGTAGAATTCATTAATCTCGCATACCAGATTTTTCTTCTTATTTTTAGTAATGTTATTCCGCATAACGATTAATATTTTTTTGCATTTTTTATATTTTGAAAAATAAATATAAACCGAATTTTATAAAATTTTAAACAATTTTAACCGCCATTTGCTGAGATAGATGGCGAATTTGTAGTAACATAGGTTATCGATGTACGTAATTTAGTTTCCCAGTTAGCATCGCCTTGGCTCACCTACTTTACATATTCTGCTGGCACCGTGCCATCGCCGTTTAGAACAGCTTTTCTGTGACTTCATTGCTGGAGAGCTGATTCCATTGACGACCACATGGTGGCGTTCCAACTCGACATCGGGATATTTCCCTCTCGTCGGGCAGCAGAAGGAGCCGCTGTCATCGTCGCCAACCAACCAACCCGAAACCCAGAGGATACCGGAGAAGGAAAGGCCAGATGATTCCCATCGCCGGAGGATGTTGTCGTTTTTTGGAGTAACTGCCAGCCATGCGCGGGCAAGAAAAGTTCTTCATCTTCTTGGCCGAACTGAATCAATGGCAGCCGACCGAAAGCCTCCATCCACTAGCTGTCGTCGCGCGGAAGCCGCGTGAAGCGCTCAGCAACCCCAAGAACATCCTCGGTCCAAGTCTTGTATACCGATGTACGACGACGACGACGACGACGAAGCTCGTTTATTTCTCCGACATTTTTAATCCGGCGTCAAGTCGACTACGAATGGTGGTATATGTCCGCTCGATATTGGACGGATGAGAGAATTAAATTTCTTTTTGAATTTTACCGTTAGCTTGATTTTAATGGGACTCAATTAATAACGGGCCATTTGTTTCTCCAATTACAGCCATGATATAGAAGCCACGAAATACCGGAAGGTGTCTCGGCTGTTATTTCGCCATTCAGTTATTTTAATCTGCACGTGCTGTATGGAGCGAGACAGACAGGGAACCTTGAATCAGAAGATCACCCGGATTAAGATCCGGAGACTGCGCTGGCCATGTTAGATGTTAAGACCTCGGCATGGATGGTGGGTAGGACCATTGACGTCTTGGAAGTAGCCCGTTTCCATTAAAGTAAAAGTGAAGAATCGCTGGATGCCCCCTGATGGGAAACGATGCTGAGGTAAACTTTTGGCATTCATTTTGCCTTCTAGAGAGACAAAGGCTCCCCGGGCGCGCCAGCTGACGACCATGGCTCTGCCACCAGGAGCTCGGACAGTCGGGACCATGCAAGACGAGTCGAGTTTCTGTGACCAGCTGATTACTCAACGTGGTATCTGACTTCTACGGTCCGTTCGTTGCAAGGTTTTTCGCAAGCTGCCCCTGCAGAAGGACGTGAATTGGTCGGCACTGAACGTCTCTGATAGTTGGTTTACCGGTCTGACTCCACTAACCTGTCCAGCCGCCTTTCTCTTCTTCCTCTCACTGCCTTTCTGCGGCCACATTTCCTCTTCACAGCGGACACTTTATTCTCTTCCCGCCATCGCTAATAGACTCGAATGACCAGTTTCTTGGAGCAGCCCATCAACGAAACTATCTAGGCCACAGCGTGGCCCTTTTTGAATGCTGTATTGTCTTTGCCACTTTCCATATCTGTTACGCCGACCGCAAGCGGGGCTGTCCCACTCAGGTAGTGCCGCAGCGATCACCTGACACACCATGTGGTCAACCTAACTCGCATCTACAGCTCAGGTCTGAAAGAGCACAAAGGGGCCGTACCGGGGGCATCAAACTTTGACTCATTTTGGACATGTAATGAGACTGCTGTAAACTAATATGTTTATGTAATGGGGCTCCCTCGGGTTCTCTCTTAAACAATATTCTATGATTCACCAAGAACAATCGCACTTCACTAGTTCGTCTACTTCTGCTGCCATCTCGACGATAATTTGTATTCCGGAAAATAAAACTTTTGCGAGAAAGAATTTGAGTGCAGACTTGTTCGCTGTATTTAAAGTTAGCTTTATTTTACGAAGTCTGTTTAATAGAGATTTTATTTAATGTGAAAATAGTTTTTTTTATAATACATTTTAAAGAAAATTACTGCTAAGCTTCTTGAATGCCAGGCACTTCCAGTTTTTTGTTGGGAGGGTACTTTTACGTGGTTGAAAGTGATCAAGGAATGGGGAGTAGCCTCCCTTAGTACATTCTTATTCTTTATTACCCTTGGAGGTTTAACGTTGCGCCAGAACTTCGTGACCATCCGGTTAAAACCATTGGACTGATTCTAAGAAACAGAAGACTTGATACTTTCTTACCAACCATGTATTTTGTCTGCAGAAAATTACTTACTGCAGTCTTATTTACATCGCTGTTTCAAGAAACTTGTCCTATTAATTGTATTATTCCAGTGGCTCAACAGCAACCATGATAAAAAAATTTTCATGCTGATATAGTTGCTAATGTACTATTGTCACTATTCCTATCCTCAAACTGTGATAGCGAATGTACTGCTGTGACTATACCTTATCCTCAAACTGTGATAGCGAATGTACTATTGTCATTATACCTTATCCTCAAACTGTGATAGAGAATGTCCTATTGTCATTATAACTTATCTTTAGACTGTGATAGCGAATGTACTGTTGTGACTATACCTTACGCTCAAACTGTGATAGCGAATGTACTGTTGTCACTATACCTTATCCTCAAACTGTGATAGCGAATGTACTATTGTCACTATACCTTATCCTCAAACTGTGATAGCGAATGTACTGTTGTCACTATAACTTATCTTTAAACTGTGATAGCGAATGTACTATTGTCATTATACCTTATCCTCAAACTGTGATAGAGAATGTACTATAGTCATTGTACCTTATCCTCAAACTGTGATAGCGAATGTACTGTTGTCATTATACCTTATCCTCAAACTGTGATAGAGAATGTACTATAGTCATTGTACCTTATCCTCAAACTGTGATAGCGAATGTACTGTTGTCATTATACCTTATCCTCAAACTGTGATAGCGAATGTACTGTTGTGCCTATACCTTAGTGCAAATATTCACATGTGGAAGCAAGTGACTGCTAACAAATATGAAGAGGACAAAACGTGTTACAATAAATCCTTCTGTGATACTTGATAAACCCGCGGGATCTTATGGCTTTCCGTGTATTCGTCAACGAATATGAAGCTCTATTTTCCTACCATTTTGGTCTTTCCTACCGACCATGGAGGCTTTGAACTCCGAGTGTCTAATACTCGTTTTTGTTTTCCTTTTTTATTTCGTTTTTTTAGGAATAATTTTGTCGATTTTTAAATCTCTGAGTCAATGTCTCCGAGGAAATCGAAAACGCAGTTTATCTAAATACTGAGCACGAAGAGTATAACAAGAGTAGGAAGGCAAACCAAAGATGTTGATAGAAAAGAAAACTTCAATGTGGTGAGAAAAAAAAAAAGAAAATGTATTTTTTGGAAACTCAAAGAAAAATGCTAAAGTTGATGGCCATTGTTACACAGTCATTACGCAGTTATCGTTCTTATTTTTAATTCAGCCAATAGGCAACGATTATTTTGGGTTTTTTAATTTCAGCCAATCAGCCCCGAGTATTTCAGAATAAACATTGTGTGTAATGTCTGTCCAGATCTCTTTCTTAAAGTATATATTTTTTCGACTTGTCGCTTAACTAATCGTTTTTTTTGTAATTTTTCACCGTATTATTCTCAGTAAAAACCTTGCAAAAAATTTTGAAAAAAAAAAGAAAAGATAAAACTGTTTTAACAAATGATAAGATTTATTTAAAAGAAAAAAACACACACACACACACACACACACACACACACACACCATTTCCCCTAAACCTGAGCACAAGCTTCTGGATTGAAATCGCGTCACTCAGTAAAAGGGATGTCGGCTGGGATCTAGGAGATTAATAAAGCGGTGTCAATGAAGAATTCTTGTGCGACTTTAGACATCGTCTTTGGAAGTGCGGTATGAGGAGGGGGAGAGATTTAGGGGCGGTAAATGATTGGATTTTTACTTGAACATAAAGTCTGCTGAGCGCGGTGAGAGCTCGTAGCCAGAAAGGATGCGATTGTGGCACTTGGAAATGATGTAAATGTTGGCTCGCCAATAAAATAATTTACCAAGCACAGAGGAAGATGTTTAGATGAGAAGAAGAGAAACCGCGTGACAAAAAAATATTTTAGTTTGTTTTTTTCACCTGTTCATAGCATCCATGCTCTATTATATGCACTATTGAAGTGATTATGGCTTCGGTGAGAAGTAACACGAGAAATAAGAAAAATGAGTTGCTGGGAAGCTGGTGCTATAAAATTCAGTTTGTTTTTTTGTTGTTGTGGAAATACCAGGATTCTGTAAGTTTTCTTTGAAAGTATAGGTTACACGGTGCGGCTTAATAATCCTTGTCGTGTTGGTTTCTTTTTTGCCTCCGGCTACAGCATCTTTCTCCAACTTTGAAAAGACAAACATCCTTCGGAGCTGTAACAGTAGTTGCGGAGTGAAAAATTCAAAGAATTAGCTGGTATTTCATTTTATCACCATCCATGCGCATTTCTGAAAAACCACGTTCGAAAAATCGACAAAAGCAGCAGCAAACTTTCTCATTCATTGGCCAAAAGGAAACATTTCAAATACACTAATATTTGCGCTAGGCACCGCGTCTCTTGCCAGGAGTACCCGGATGGTGCCGTGCATCTCTCTGGCAGTTGGAGATAATTCCTCTCTTGTCCATTAACCTGGCAAATGTATCACTACCCCACCCAGAATAATATGTCAAAAAAACTTCGGTCACTGAAAAGGATCACATCGAACGTTCAGTACATATCCTTGCTTTATCGGTTTACATTCTTAGCTAGAAAATCATTGATACCTCATGGACAGAGAGAGAGAGGAGAGAGAGAGAGAGAGAGAGACGACGTCAGTATATGGAGAGACGACGCGTCAGTAGAAAGAAAGAGAGAGAGAGAGACGACGTCAGTATATATGAGAGACATGACGTCAGTAGGAGAGAGAGAGAGAGAGACGACGTCAGATATGGAGGAGAGAGACGTCAGTAGGAGAGAGCGAGACGACGTCAGTATAGGAGAGACATGACGTCAGTAGAGAGAGATCGAGAGAGACGACGTCAGTATATGGAGAGACATGACGTCAGTAGAGAGAGAGAGAGAGAGACGACGTCAGTATATGGAGAGACATGACGTCAGTAGAGAGAGAGAGAGAGAGACGACGTCAGTATATGGAGAGACATGACGTCAGTAGAGAGAGAGAGAGAGAGAGAGACGAGACGTCAGTAGATAGAGAGAGGACGTGAGAGAGAGAGAGAGAGAGAGACGACGTCAGTATATGGAGAGACATGACGTCAGTAGAGAGAGAGAGAGACGACGTCAGTATATGGAGAGAGATGACGTCAGTAGAAAGAGAGAGAGAGATGACGTCAGTAGAGAGAGAGATGGAGAGAGAGAGATGACGTCAGTAGAGAGAGAGAGAGACATGACGTCAGTAGAGAGAGAGAGAGACGACGTCAGTATATGGAGAGAGATGACGTCAGTAGAAAGAGAGAGAGATGACGTCAGTAGAGAGAGAGAGATGGAGAGAGAGAGATGACGTCAGTAGAGAGAGAGACATGACGTCAGTATAGAGAGAGAGAGAGAGACGACGTCAGTATATGGAGAGACATGACGTCAGTAGAGAGAGAGAGAGACGACGTCAGTATATGGAGAGAGATGACGTCAGTAGAGAGGAGAGACATGACGTCAATAGAGAGAGAGAGAGAGATGACGTTATTACAGAGAGAGACATGACGTCAGTATAGAGAGAGAGAGAGAGAGAGAGAGACGACATCAGTATATGGAGAGACATGACGTCACTATAGAGAGAGAGAGAGAGAGAGAGAGAGAGAGATGACATTTTTAACAACATCACGACCTGATAATATTCTGTATTCATGATGTGTCCGACGACTAATAGTTGCTAAACTGCATTGATGACGTAATGCCAGCGGACAGAGCAACTACAGGCGGCAGAAAGCAGTGATGACGTCACACAACACGTGGTTTGCCATTAAAAAAAAAATAAATAAAATTGGCGGGTAAAACCGACAATAGAAAAGTAAAGCAGAAATGATTTTGCCGAATATATTCCGGGCGCCAAATTTCACTTTGTTTTGATCAGCGGTAAACAAATGTTCATGCTAGGACAGAACCGCGGGCAGACTGTTTCTCCGCCTCTTTCCTCTTCTCTGCCATTCTTAACGCTTTTTCGATGACCCATTTGTATTTTGTCGGACAGCTCGTCTTTGCCATGACTTAATCCTTTGGTCTAAATAAAAATTAATAATTAGTTGTAAATTTTATTCCACAACCGACAGGTTAATTAAAAAAACAACAACAACAACAACAAAACAAACAGTTAAAATATGGCGGCGGCGGCGGTGGGAGGGGTTATGTGACGTAATAAAGGAAGTCGGTCAGAAATTCGTTCGGCTACTATTGTATTTAACGCGTGGAATCGTGGAAAGTAAACATTTTAAGAATTGAAATTTCTTGTGGTTAACAGAGTTAAGCTAGGAAAAACAGCTGCAGTTAGTAGAAATACGTTATCAAGCCGCCCGAGGGGGCAGAGGTCAGTCAGAACTGCATCCAACCACGGAGAGCTCCACCACCATCCCCTGCTCTTGTGGAAGCTACTGCCAGGGGCCGCTCTCCGCGTTTGGTGACCAACTGAAGCCAAGTGCGTCGCCGCGGAAGCGTGCCAGCAGGCTGGCTGTTGTGCGGCGTTTTCGGTCGGCCATTGTAAGTGGATGACGAACGAAACACGGGGCTGTACCAAATATAGGTGGTGCGGAGAAACCAGACGCTAACTCAATAATGTTTACCGTGTGCTAGGCGGAACTGACCTATATCTCCTCAATGTAAAGAGAGTCTATTTACTTTTGTCTACCCTCTGTATTCCTGTAGAAATTAATTTTCTTTCTTTTGTAACGTTACGGTCGACCCCCCTTCTTCTCTCCCCACACCTGTAAAAAACAACTAAGTGATGTTTAAGGAGAAACTCCGAATATATTTCATCTCTAAAGTGAACAATTGCTCTCTTAATGTACAAATTTGTGCTTGATCACAGGACTACCGACAATAGTATTTCTGCATAGTAAAGTACTGAAGTCCCTTTCTCTAGAAAACTACTGACTACTTTACAGGATTTAAGACGCAGTAAGAGAAACAACACTGGGTGGACAGGTGTCGGTCAACACCGCTAAAGTCGACGTGGCACACACAGGAGTTCAAAAGGCTCACGACTTTTTGAAATCCCCGTTTATTCTCACCGTTCTTTCTTTCTTCCCCGCCATCGGTTTTCCTGACGCCCCCCCCCCGGTCCACACAGCAGCGCCCCCCCCACTACTGGCTATCGTCCGGCCGTGAGATGCTAGTGTCCGCGATGTCGGCACATTTCTTCTGTTCGCGGCTAACGCTGAATTGCCGTAATCACCAGTACAAATTTACCAACTGCACATAAGGAAATAAAAGATGCAGTGGTCATCGAATGTTTCAGGTCATCAACTCTTCGGAGACCATCGCTGAACCGTCACACAGCGCGAAGTTTGTTCGGGGAGGGGGGAATCCACGGAATTCGTTGCCTTTTGCATATTAAAAAAAAAAAATATATATATATCGAAAAACCCAAACTCACTGGAAGTCGTCTTCAGGGAGGAAGGATGCGATCCGTCACTCAGGCAGCAGGTTACTTCTATTTGTCGATACTTCAGTCTCTGTTCCGCAGCAGAGAGTATTCCTTTCGTTTATCGGAGGAATTATTATTACGTAATAAAACCATTATTCATTAAACATTTGTCTACATATTCGTCTTAAATTACACTGGTCGCTTTGGAAACAGGCAGAAGAAGACAGCTTTCCTCGAGCGCGAGATGTACAGGCTCCAGGGTTTGGATAAAGAGCCCCCCCCCTCCGGAGTCTTTAGCCACTACACGGTACACGAATATTTGGAACTTATGGGAAAATGAAGTATTAAGACTGTCGTTGTATATCACTGAATAAACGAGTGTAATATCAAATTAAAAAAAAAAATGCATATAAAAATAATTTAATTTTGATACTAGGCGCGAATGCGGTTCGCGTGATTCCGTTAGCCTTGGCGTCGGAGAAGCCTTAAAAATTCCCATTTGTGCACATATCGGCTTTAATTTAAATCTGAAAAGTTACGTATAAATGGGTGAGTTGGTCGGTTACATAGCTGTGAAGAGACACCTGTCAGTTCCGAGAGGGACCTGCTCGCGCCCGGAACTGCTCTCGTAAAGGGGCTTTTTGTACGCCCTGCTCGCTTTTGGTCTTTACCTCGGTTCGGGGATTGGGGTTGACGTTCAGTCGCGGCGCCCCCTACCGACCGAACCCACGCAGTCGCACGTGCGACGCCAGTCCAACGGAATACGGGTTATCGACGCGCTTTGTGTTGCAGATGCTGAGGATGCATAGTGTTCGAGATCACAAGTGCTGGTCAGCAGGCTGGCCCTCTCGGTTCCGCTGGCCAGATCCCGGTCTCCGGAAGTGCTTGGGCCGACGACAGCGCTCTTTTTTAGCCAGCCCGTACTGCACGTGCGTGTAGTACAGGACGAAGTTGCTGACGATGATCGGCACCGTGAAGGCTATCATTAGCAGTCCGGAGATGGCGCACAGCGAGCCGATTATGTAACCGTAGGAACTTTTGGGATACATGTCGCCGTAGCCAACCGTCGTCATGGTGACGACACTCCACCAGAAGCCGATGGGAATGTTGCTGAAGCCCTTCTTGTTCTCGGCGAAGTACATCAGCGAGGAGAAGATCACCATGCCGATCACCAGGAAGACGCTCATCAGCAGCAGCTCGTTGAAGCTCGCCTTCAACGTGTAGAAGAGGATCCACAGGCCCGGTACGTGGCGGATGAGGCGGAAGATGCGGAACAGCCTCGTGACCCGGATGATGAACATGAAGTCGACGAAGGAGGCGCGCGTGTGCTGCAGCGGGGACACCTGTATGATGATCATCTGGACGTAATCGGGCAACACGGCGAGAAAATCGATGATGTTCTGCAGCGAGAGCAGGAACTTGCGCTTGGTGGGCGAGAACAGCAGCCGGACGGCGTATTCGACACTGAAGTAGAACAGGCAGATCAGGTCAATGACGATGATAGCAGGATGCTCTACGAAGATCTCGTCGGACGTGGCCCCGTCCGAGGAGTTCATCTTCGCCGCCAACATCGACTCCTTCACCTTGCGCGCGTTGCTCACGGTGAAGTAGCGGTAGAGCACAGAGGAGGTGCGAACCTCCTGGAATGGCACCTCGAAGAACGGGTGCGTCTCGGCGCAGAAGGCGAAGATGGAGAGCACCACGAACATGACGGACATCCAGGCATACATCTGGAAAGATAAAGAGGAAGATAAATCAGTATTACCCGGCGCGGAAACAGATAGCCACGTTAGCGGATTGCCAGACACGCTTTAATTCAAGCGCATTATGGAAACGCGACATCCCAAGGAAAATTCACGCCCGCTAAACCATTTCATTTGCGGAAAAAACTGATACAGATTTTATCGATGCCGCCGTCTTCTGCTGATCAACTTTGAAAGAGTAGAACTACTCCTGACAGACGTCCCGCATTCTGGTCCCCTCGATACGGCGGCACTTTTGGGTAGGGGAGCACGTTTACCACGACTAAACAGCTGGTGCGAGCTCGACCACTTTGGACCGCCGGAGAGTGCAGCCCCTTTCAAACCCCCACAGCCGGCTAACCAGACACAAGGGATGCACCAAAACCTGTGACAAAACCTTGACAGCAGCGCGCATATATCGACCATTCCCTCAACAAGAATCAGCTTAAACGTGTCCTAGGCGGCGCTGTAGTCCGTTGGCCCAGCCTACTAAACTGCACAGGCCGAGGGGCTGAGTTCAGACCTTGTCGCTCTTCCTTCCCCGGCGCTGGGGGTCAGGGGTTTCCTCTCAGCTGTAGGAGTGAAGATTTCTAGTGCAGACCTTTTTTGGTGAGCTGTAGTTTCCGGTGTCGCCGTCCGGCTGGGAGGCCCGGAAACGAACACCTCCCGTCCCCATTTTATGGTTGTGGTGCATCCTTTTCGTTTTGGTGAGTTGCGGAAGTAGGTGATTTGTAGGAGTCTGCGCTACCTCGGGCCGGCTCGTCGCCAGCTGCTGTTAGTCAGAAGTAATATCGGAAAACCGTATCGGCAGGTTCCGAGAAGGGCAGAGGGCGCGAACATCGCGAGTGTCCTAAAAAAAACAACAACAACAATGTCGGGTGTTTATCTGGCGGCCATCTATCGGAATGGACGGTTGGTCGGAGGAGCGCTGACAAGACGGACGATACGCAGTAGCCAACACTTTACAAACGGAGCCGGAAGCTTAAGAAAAGAAGACAACAGGGGCGCGGAGTAATCTTAGGCAGCCTCCCGGAGCTCTACGATAGAGACCGGTAAACGCAGCAGACACCAATCAAATCGAGCCACGGAGGCTTCTGGAAGTAGTCCGACGGTATTTACCCGCGCGGCAAACCGACCCGATCACGAACGACAGCGATCGGAAGCTGCACCCAGACAGATCCCCCACCCCACCACGTTAATCGTTTGTTTGTTTCATTTCCTTGGAATATCTAAGGTCGCGGACGAACGCAGGTAAATGACGGTGTAGGAGAGATGCCTATTAAAGCTGACTAACGTAGTTTCTATTTAATCGCCCCATCAGATACATTTGATGTTTTGTAGGCCGCCAGGAAAAAGAAGAAGAAGAAAGAACTTTCGCTGTCGGGTTACTGTTCGCTTGGGAGGCTGCTACGAAATGGTTTGTGGCAGGATCTTTTAAAAACGAAACTGGCTTACTTATCAAGGATAACTTGATATAGCGGATTTCTATGGAAAGTGTCGATTAAATTAAAGACTTCCAACTTTAGAGAGTAACAACGGATGATTTATATTCAGGATTTTGATTCGAACGAATGATTTTAGTTATTTTCCAGCAGGGAAGATAAATTAATTTTTTGGAAAACGAAAATGACTGGCTGGCAATAATATCAACGTGCAGATGTAAACAAGAGCCAGAACTGGAGGGAGGAACTTTGAAGAATCAAAGAAGAGAGAGGGGAGGGTGGGGAAGGGAGGTAATCCGTACGTTAAAACTGCTATAAAATATTTTAAAAAATCTTAGGATTGTTGAAGTTGGATTGACATAATTACAATGCGTATAGACCTTCACAGATTCTGTGTCCTGGTCACCGCTTCTTGGCGAAATCATAGAGAACAATACATCTTAACGAGGAGATTTAAAACAGCAATCAGACGTCAAAAATGTAGAACGTAAAGATGGTGAGAGTTGATTAATGTTTTATGATGGCCAAGCATTCAACACAAGCAGCTGGTATGCGCTTGGTGCTTAATATCAACAACGCACCTTGATGAGATCGTCAGTAATTAAGAAGGGATCACGTTTTCATTAAGGGAAAATAGACCCGAGCAAAAATTGTTTCGTTGGGGGCACTGCAGAACGTCTTCGTTAAAGTTGATAATAGTTTCTAAAAGAAGCCGCGATAGACAGTTCTCCGATTCAATGTTACGTGTAGTTAAGTTGACAAAAGCCCAGGTTTAGGAGGCTCAGCTCTCACCGATCACAAGGATATCGATTCTTTTAAAATGAAAGTGCGAATTTTTGTGCTGAAAACGCCCGGTGACTGACGGGAAATTGTCTACTGCGCATGCGTGTACATAGATGGCGCTGACATCATGCAGAAAATAATTTTTGTTGCGTGTCTGGAAGATGTTGCAAAGTCGAAAGAGAGAGAAGAAAACACACCTCTGTCTTCGGGCTTTTTGTGAATTTAAGTTTAAAAAAAACAGTTTCTGGTGGGGAATGTATTCGCTGACATTTCTTAAAAAATAAATTATGCTAGAGTTGCATTAGATGCAGCCAGAGATCTCGCGTTGTTGCAGTATCGGTAATATGCCGCCACCTAGACGAGCTAAATAAACCATCTGTTTCTACAAGAGCCTCACGTCGCATCCTCGGCAAGAGAATTCAGCCGAATTGAATCACATCGCTTTCAGTTCCAACCATAAATCTGTTTAAAATGCCTAACTTCCGTTTCTTCTCCGTGCCTCTTGTTATCTGTAGTTAATTTACATATTCAAAATTTCCTCTTTCTAAGCTCTTATAAAGCCAGGCCTATTTATTCTCCACGCTTTTGTTTCTTATCTGTCTGCTTTGGTAGTTCGAAACGTTCCATCCCATCTGTATTAAATACTCTGGTTTCCAAGAGCTAAGCAAGAAACAAACAAAATCCTTTTGGAATTGGATGGGATTTTATTCACCAAACGATCAGCACAAAGTCCTTTTCGTGTAAAAGAAAAGAAAAAAAACCTACGGTAATTAAAAATAAATTTTAGGGTGTAAAGAATAACAAGCGAGGCCAGATAAGAAAGCAAGAAGGAATTCTAACATTAAGAACGTAAACAACAAATAGTCAATAGAGGGAATGTAGCCCACCCCTGACAGCGATACGTGACTCGCAGTGGCTTTGCGTGCTGCTTATAACCCTATCAACGAGAGCACTGGGCAGTAAAGTCCAGTGTCGTATCAGAAAAAGGCAGTTCTTGGAGTGATCTTGGAGGGAGGCGTGAAGTCTTCATAAAGTATCCCCAGCACTATGAATAGAATATAGCTCAGGGGAATGTGCCGGCCATATCCTATGTGGATGAGCGTTACCTTGCATTAATGTCCAATTGTACATGATCTGACATATGGATGTATAATTTCGCCCCTATACCTCATTACAGTTAGGGTACCTCTCTGAAACACATACAGGGCTGAACACCCACCCAATGAAATTACTTCCCATCTTCACTATCATAGTGATCCTTTTCCACGATGTTTGTTGGTTAGATGCTCGTGTCACGCTCTTGCCAGATAAGTATGCACTGAGTCACACTGGAGAATAAATAAATCTTGACTCATCAGGGTCGTATGGTGGGCAAGCAATATAGTCACGGCACCAGTTCGACCGCTCCTGTTTATGGCGGCGGGTCTAAGAAATACACAAAATGGGTCGTCTTGCATAGGTTCTTCTGAAGCTGACACCAACCTCCTGACAGCAGAGATCAGATGCATGTCGAGTCAGCGTTGAAGTTCTGCTTTGCCGAGCCAAGAAATGACAGACAGTGATCATCTGCTCTGGTTTGTAACCTGTGATCGACCTTGAACTGATCTTCGGAAAACATTTCCATGCAGTTGCAATTTTCTCCAACGCTGAGAAGCCACATTCTTATTCATATTTAGCCATTCTGAAGCCAAAACAGACATGGACGCGAGCCAGTTTTTCTTGTCTTTACGCCAAAGTTAATTTAACTGTTTCTACTGAAACACGTTTAGAAATTTCTATGATAAATGTTGTGCTATGGTGTTGTTTGACTTTTGGAAACCAGTGTATTATGTGTGGCTTCTTTTACCACCTTTTCGGGTTTCCTGTATTTGTATTTATTTATATGCCCATGTACTTCAGACCCATCGGTGACGTGTTTCTCAGACTAAAGAAGGAGCAAGCGCTTCCCAATCAGCAGCGCCGCCTACCGCCAGCTTAGCAACTTTGATATTTTCCTATGCGCTGCTTGACGAAAGAATTCAGCAAAGAGTAGTAATGTACCCATTTTGCACATTTACGACACCCTACTGTAAAATCTCCTGTTCCTCCTGCGCTGGCAGCTCTGCTTGCTTCTTCACTTAGTGTGCTGAAGCCTCTTCAGCTTACGCAGGCCACAGTTGGTGGTAGCAGGTGGGGGTGTCGATTTGAGAAAATTACCGGCAGTCGACAGACAGATAGGGCCGTTGCACGAACGCGCGCTCAAGGGAAACAACCGAAATACGTTGTAAAGACTCAACCCTAAACTGCATCTTAACCCCCCCCGCCATTTTACCTTCATCCACAGCTTTTTGGAAACTCACTAAGTTTTTTTTTTTTGTTTCTGCGCAAGGCCTGTTATCAAGTTTACCACTCTCTAAGCACGAAGAGGTATTTCTATGAGTATGATGGGCCTTCTGCCGCAGCTTTTGTTTGGAACAGCCATCTCGTTTCCTCCGATGATGTTCTTCGGGTTAGTTGAACGTAGTAACGGGTTGTTCCATATGAGAAACAGGGGGCGCAGTTTTCGGTTTCACGCTCAGAAAGATTCTAAGGACGGGTTGCTACTCTGCTCGCCTAACATGCTTACCGTTCTTGTGCATCACGTGTGTACGGCGGACATAAAGCTCTGCGTCCGGTGGTCAGTCACGTCTGAAAACTGCATTTCGAATCCCGCTAATGAACAAACTTAATTTTACTACATGAGTCATTACAAAAATTTACTTTAGTAATCTATATTATTAATTTTAAGAGAACAAAAGTTTCGATGCCTTTAGAGCCTATACAAAAAAAAAATCGCCATATTAATATATAAGGCTATTTAATTATTTTAATATAAAATTCATAAATTCTATCTCATGCTTTCATCTTTGAAACCAAATACAAGATTAATAAAGCTTGTTAAAAGCGTTCATTCCTTTAATAATAGTTCACATTTGAACGAATAGAATTAAATGTGAAAATTCGTATCTATTATCAGGAATTTGATAATGATATTGTTGATGTGTCTAGGACAGAGTTTGCCATTCGCAAAACGGTAGACGACATCGGAAGGCTCGGTTAGCCGATTAGCCCCACACTTAAAGAGAAAACCGTTTTTTTTTTTTTTTTGTGTGTATTCACGTTAGAATGTACGAATCATCGACTGACGAGAGAAAAGATATTTGTAGCGCGTCTACAGAGTACTAACTTCACGTTGGATAATCAAAGGTGCTTAGTTATTTTAGAATTTTTTTGTTTTTTTCTGTTTGCATATTTTACCAGTTATCTATAAATAATCCCTATTATGTGTGCGTGTGTGGGAATCTTCCCTCAACCAATTCCTGCTGCTTGAAATAGTTCTGAAGCCATAAAAGTTGACGCTAGTGTAGAATCTTAGTAAGGAGGAAAGAAGGTGAGAATTGCTGCTTTAGGTTTCGCCAGAACTGCACACTGTCCTCGATAAACCGATCAAATATGTAGGTTATTCCCTTCTTCATCGAACAGAACGTGATAATCCACGCAGAAGAAATGTTCACGCTGTGTAGATATTCAGGAATTAGTTTAAGGCGGCCAAATCCATTTTAACAGATTGACGGTTGGCCGCGTGATGCTGCTGGGTGCACGAGGCGACAGATGCGAAGCCAGCAGCCGTGGACAGACAATCGGAGAGCGACTTGAGAGATGGCAGAAATACAAAGAACCCGCCAGCCGTTAATTAGTGGAGACGTATCGTATAGACAGGTGAATTTAATTTTCTCAAGAGAGGAAAAGATGAAGTGATTCCAGTCTTAGATCGTCTGGAGGTAGTGGGAGTGTTAAAAAAAGAACAAACGTGTTTTATGAATATATGTAGCTATCGGTGATACAAGACAAGCAGCCTGAGAAATCCCAGTAATACCTAACTTGTTGTTATTTATCTGTCTTATAGGCTGACGACAGATGCAATTGGCATGAATACGCCTATGCCATAGAAGTAAAAAACAACAACAACAAAAGATATATATAAGATTTAAAGTACGAAACACGGAGGTTAGGGGATTTTATATTGTAGCTAAACCCACCTCGTCTTGAAAGCCAAATTAGTCTTTCCACGCACGTTTACAAGATCACTTTACGTCAAGTGTAATTCAGCAAACTGGACGAGAAATAGTAACATTTTGCGATTCCATTCCTTCATTTATGCGAAGTGACTTTAAACATGACGGAGTGGTACCTTCTTTCGCCTCCCTTTGTTTCTCACAACACAATCTGCAGAACGCCAACAAAACCGTCTTGCCCGGCTTTCTTTGTCGTTGCCCCGTTTTTGGTTCACCCGATTAGATTTGAAAGCTTACAAGAAAAGCCACACATATGCCGTTAAGCCGAAGGCATGTACGACAAAGGGAGAATACCTGTTTAGAATGAAAATTCCAAGTAGGAGATGAAGAGCTCTGCCAATAGCGATACGTGCAAGTCGAAACTCTTCCTCATCGAACACTCCCTACCAAAGTATGAGGAAATACCTAATAGCTTACAAAAAGTAAGTCTGAATTAGCGAAATGATTGGCTTGACTCCTTTTTGGAGGTTGGTGCCACAAGAGCTGCAGAGATGAAATTTACCGCAATGCAACAGAATCTTATTACCACCGAGTTGGAGATATGCCAGACATGTCCACGCTGAGAGAACCGCTTTTCTCGAAGAATGACGTTTATCTAAACATAAGGTTCCTGTTTAAAGTTCTTGGTGTTTGCGCAGTACTGTGAGTTCTATGGCCTAAATTATAGCCAAAATCCAATGACTATTTAAACCCTAAACAGAATACATACCAGTGGGAGGTGATTGTAGTACGTTTGTGATTTATATAATTGCAGTAGTCATGTATATAGCGGTAGTTTAGTGTATAGTGGTCGTGTACCTCGCATGTTTTAGGCAGTAATTTTTGCACTCTCTCTGTATGGTTGTAGCAGCGAAGATATTCTCGCCTTGTTTTTTTTTTTCCGAATGACTTTATCACCATAGCTTATTTTAGAAACATATTTTCGGCATAGCTATGATCCCGTCCGAGACCCGGCGTGGACGGGATACCACCACAGCTCGAATGGATCACCTCGAAACATATACCTGGCGTCCGCGTTGTAGTTACATAACAACGGCACGTCTTCCGGCATACAGTTCAGTCAGGCCAGGCGTCCTGACAACCGCACAATCTAAGCAATGGCGTCTTTTGAATGAAATGTCGGCAATTCAGATATTTCTGCGCTAGAATTTTTCTGTTTTTCTATAATTAGTTTTGTTGCTGTTTTTTTTTTTTAATTCGTTTTCATTACTATTTTCAAGTATTAGACGATAACTATTAGAGCGGAGAAATCTGTACGATTTTTCTGCTTAGAAACATTTAAAGACCCTCTTTCAAAGTGGTGATGGCTTAACTTCTGTTTTCCTGTTCTACTGATTCGCGGTTACAGAGAGAGAGAGATGGCTTCAGTACAGCGAGATATGACGTCGGTACGGAGATACGGAGAGAGAGAGAGAGATAGAGAGAGAGAGAGATGGAGAGAGAGAGAGAGAATGACGTCAGTACAGAGAGAGTGAGAGAGATGACGTTTTCAGAGAGAGAGATGATAACGTTAGTAGAGAGAGGAGAGATGATGACGTTAGTTAGAGAGAGAGAGATAGAGAGAGATAGAGATGTCGTCCGTACAGCGAGATATGACGTCGGTAACGGAGATACGGAGAGAGAGATAGAGAGAGAGAGAGAGTAATAAACATGCCCGCGTGTGGAGGTTTTTTATCGAACAGATTTTTTTTTGAAATAAACTTATAATAAACTAAGGGCCAGGGAGAAACTTTTGGCGCTGCTCCTCGCGGAGACGATGTTTCTCACGAGATGACTGCAGAGCTGATTTGTTAAATTAACTTGGTGTAGCAGCACGGAGTTGATACTCCGTGAAGACAGCCAGGAAAATGCAAATCAGCTGAAAGAGGGGCATGTTATAATGTGGCCCCGATGCGCTGAAAATTACTTAATATATATGAAGAGATTTTTGTTTTTTTTTAATATCAAGAATATGAAATAAAGGGCCGCTGCGAACACCTGGTGAGCGAAGCCAGCGAGAGATGACCGCACCGCACCGCCTTAGGCGGCTGGCGTGTTTTCTCCTTTGGAGGGGAGTGGGGTACCTGCGTCAAGCTCCCGTCCTCCCCAGTTACAAATCTTTGCCCAGTCTTCTATTTATGTTCGACAAGAAGCAAATCTGCGTCCGTTTACTTTCTTAATGGGAAAGACGTCGGGACAGTATCTTCAAAGATGCCCGTGAGGGTACAACACGGAGCCGCCAACCTCCGAACGGGAGACAGCACTTAGACGAAAGAGGAAGAAGAAGCCTCTAGCGTTGTCCTGAGCAGAACATCAAAGAGTTTCAAATATCTTAATAGAAAAAAAAAAAAAGAAGTAACTTTAAAGCGACAGAAAACTGATCTCGGAATCCTTCCTCCATCACACTATGGACTCGCGCTTCTCGGAACAGTTTAAAAACAAGTAAACAAACAGAAATATCTAGAGCATCAGTCAGGCCCAGTTGCAGTCATGGTTACTTTTAAAAACACATTTCGATACCCTGTTCGGCACAGAATTCAATCGAGCACAGTTCGTATTCACTCAATGTTTTCAGTGACCTAGCGAACTGATTAGCAAGTTTTTGCCAATATAACACTTCTAGCGTGCATACTTGTGTCGGTGACAACTTGCAAGGCGCTATTGCGTCCAACTGGCCGATGTCAATAGTTTTTCTATCAACGAAAGTGGGTGGAACATAAACGATCGTCCGCCATTCTCTCTTGAACAACCATGGCGTTAAACCGGGTGACATTACAGCGATACTATGCACAACTGTGACGTGTCCAAAGCTCTTTGTTTGTGTGTGGTATTCTTGGCATCGTCGCCCTGTAAGTTAAAAAATTACCGAAAGTTTAAATGGAGTGGGATTAAGCCGGTTTGTTCACTAGCAGACTTGCGTTCCTTTAATTGGTTTTTTTAAAGTGACAACATCACCAGCAGACGACTCATCGCTATTTCGAGCAGGAGGTGGTTTAACGTGACCGGTCGGACTATTGCATGACGCCATTTCAACCAGAAACCGGCCTGAATCATTCACCTGGAGATAGTGACAGTACATCGCTCGGGGATCCACCTAGGCCCGCGGACCCTTCTGAGAGTCCTTTCAGACACCATTTTATAGCCGGCACGCACTCGTCCCGTTTGTTAACTTGTTCGTTAACCCTGCCCAACAGCTGACGGGATCCCATCACAGCCGTAAGCGGCTTAATGATGTGGTCACAAACTAATGCGCAGAATCGCCCGTCTAATTTCGCAGCCCCTTTTCTCACCTAAACTGCATAATACTACCAATCAAACCCTATTAGCCAGCTACCCCGCAGCGCGCTTACTCCAGCAACATTATTATTGTACACCGGTGTTTACAGGGGTTAGTGTGTTATTGTTTTTTTTTGTGTCCGGTTTTAAGGGCCCCAGTAGTATCCCCTCGGCCTATATAATTACAGTGAAACCGAAAGCTGATGGAAGCCGGTATCGTTGGTCTTTGCCGATCTTCGGGTAGAATGTGGCTGCCGGAGGTACTGCTGTAGCATCACACCTGAACCATTGATATCTCCCCCAGGCACAGCGGACAGACAAATGAGGTCGCGCAGGGCGAGAAGTTGCTCAGATAGAATAGCTGGCGGCCATTTCGGGCAGGAAGACAATCCATCCATCCATCCATCCATCCATCGCTTCAGCGGGAACACGGAGCCACTGTTGCGGAGAAAAATGTCTGTGTAAGATTGCAACAACACGGGGAAGTACCTGACACTTCACGTTTGGGAAACGTATGATGCCGCTAGATAAATAGAACGCGGGAAAACTGTTCTATTGTTATTACTACTATTATTATTATTATTAAATTTATATTCCTAGGTAGGTGTTTCAAACTATGCGGGCGGCCACGCCGATCCGGCCCTTTACGCCACAGAGCCGCGTGTGGGGGTCCATTCCGTCTACTCAGCTGCCCGTCGTTCCACCACAAATTTCTCCTTTACCGTCTTGTTTCCCAGGTAATCAATACGACACCGAAACACTTTGCGTTCCTCCCCCGACGCAACCATGGCAACCGGAGACGATTCGAAAAGAATCCGCGTTGCAGCCCTGGCGACACCGAACGCGGCGCCCAGAAAGCGAATGGCGCTAAGGATCCGAGAAGCGAGGGAAGAGGGGGGGAGGAGGAGGAGTGATATCCCAAGGATTCCGTCGCATCTCTCTCTCTCTCCCCCCTTTTTTAAAAGATGCTTAAATGATAACAAAAGACGTACGAGAGTTTAACGGGATGCAAGGGTGGGACTGATGGCGTTAAATGTTGCATTTTAACGTTTAAATCTGCTGTATTTGAGATAAGGGTTTTCAATTAAAAGTCACAGAAATCGTTAGACGGATTTAAGAAAAAGAAGCTGAGCTGTTCTACGGTTTCATCGATCGATGAAAAGAAATCAGAACAGAAGGAACTTCACTGAAGAGAGAGAGAGAGAGAGGGAGGGAGAGAGAGAGAGAGAGAAGAGAGAGAGAGAGAGAGGAGAGAGAGAGAGAGATTGAGAGAGAGAGAGGGAGGGAGGGAGAGGAGAGAGAGAGAGAGAGAGAGGAGAGAGAGAGAGAGAGAGGAAGAGAGAAGAGAGAGATTGAGAGAGAGAGACGTTATTACAGAGAGAGAGAGAGAGAGAGAGATATGAAGAGAGAGAGAGACGTTATTACAGAGAGAGAGAGAGAGAGAGGGAAGAGAGAGAGAGAGAGAGAGAGAGACGTTTTACAGAGAGAGAGAGAGAGATGAAGAGAGAGAGAGAAGAGAGAGAGGAGAGAGAGAGAGAGAGAGAGCTGAGATGAGAGAGAGAGAGAGAGAGAGAGAGAAGAGCGAGAGAGAGATAGACGTTATTACATAGAGAGAGAGAGCGAAGAGAGATGAGAGAGAGATGAATCGAGAGAGAGATCGAGTCTAGAGAGAGAGAAGAGAGACCTTTCTTCCAGAGAGGAGAGAGAGCTCGAGCTCTAGAGCTATGAAGAGAGAGAGAGAGAGAGAGAGCGAGACGAAGCTGGCGCGCCTTCTTCGCAATCGCTCGAGAATAGCGCCTGATATCTGCCCGAAAATCTTCCTCCTCCCTGAAATCACTGACGGTTCCGTCTAACCTTAAAAATATCTAGAAACGAGCGTTTTTTACTTCCCTTCCCCTATTGCGCCGTTTTTTTTGCTGTTTGCTTTCATCCTAAAGGAAAGAACGACAGAACCATCACGTTCACATTTTACCGTTAAAAAAAAAAACAACAACAACAACATGAAAAACGAAATTCTTCGATCGCTTTGATTTCTGGCCGAGGCTGTCCTTCGACAACCACTCGAGAGGCTGCGGCGGGCTCTTTCTTCGTCTCGCCCAATTACATCTTGGGGAGGACAGGAATCATCAAAGGAGAGAAAACCTGCGTGATCCCAGAACTCAAAGATTTCTTTATATATATACTTAACATCTGTGTACTAAAATGTCCGTACTTTTCTTCCACGCACTGAAAACACGTGACATCAGATATGAGCTTTTGAATAAGACGATAAGACGTTTTAATGTCGTGAAACAATGGCTTTGTATAGTAGCGTACTACGTGTGTATACATATTTTTGAGACACCCTATATATGTGTGTGTGTGTGTTTATCTGCCTTTGAAATGATTCCTATCTAGTAGTTTTTATAAATACACGCAACACGAGCCAGCTTACAACAAAGAACGTTACAAGTGAAATATCGAGAACGAAATCGTTGCCATGGAAGCCAAAAACTGACGTTCTCTGACACAAATCGGGATCTTAGTGGAGAGCTTTGACTGCACAAGACTCCCTTTCCTTCATCAAAATGTCGTGCTGGAGGATTTCACTGTTGATTAACCGTCATAGCCGATTATAATTTTTAAAGGAAAAATATATATATATATCTCATAGCTTCTGCGGCCTCCGCCAGAGTCGGAAGTGCTGAGCCGTTGTGCTCGCGCGTTGCAAGAAGTAGCTGCTGGCTGCCTCCAGCAGACGTACATCACTACAGAAATAATCATTATAAAATACAAGGGGCTAGAGCATGGTTGTTCGAATATGTTTCTTTTCCTGCCACAAGGCATAATTATAAATGCTGGTAAAAAAAAAAAAATTAATAGAATCGATGAAGTATCAAAGAACCTGTTTATAAATCGGCAAACTGAAGTCCGGTGAGCACCGGGCGACCTCATCGAGCCATGGCGGTCTGGTCTGGCATCTGCTAGAATCGCACGGAAGTGTCATGTCCTCTGTACACGGAACTAGCAAAACCGACGCATTGTTGAAGGATGTAGTGTTGCGTTTCGCCGGACCCGCATTACCTTTAATCAGCAGAAACTTAGGGGTGTAACGCGGTGCATTCGGGAGGTTCCAGGCGAACGGAATCACGATGCTCGCTGTATGGGCGGCTGTCCTGCCTGCGAGGTAGAGGCCCTCACAGGGAGGAGGAAGGTGGGCGGTAGCTCCGCCTTGGTGAGGCGAAAGGTTTGGAGGTTAACCCGCAGAACCGCTGGGGAAAACCTCGCCAAAACCCTCCATGTTTCTGATGCGAGAAGATAACCCGAGTGCACGGCGAAAAAAAGGGAAAATCCCGAGAGGAAGCGAGGTCGCACCAAACCGAGCCGGTCCATCCCGGTGAGGCAGCGGTGCGCAGCCGCTCCGCCTCATCATCTCGCCACCGTCGGAGAAGATCGGTATCTTTCTACGTAATGGTTACTGGGTAACGGACACCGTGGTGGCGAGTTCAAATCGTGGGAATGTGTGCGACAGGAAATGAAGTTCTCAAGGTTCCTAGTCCACGTAATAGCTGAAAGTACGATTGTTTCATTGCGAAATATCCTTAATGAATAAACAGCCACCACCGACGGGCCAAAGACTCCAAGACCGACGTAGTAGCTGCAGTTCACGGTCTCCCTCTCCTTCCGACCCTTCAGAAATATCCATACCTGCTTACAAAGAATGTTGCGTGTCGCTAGGTAGCCCCCCCCCCCACGCATGAATACACTGCTATGGTCATTCAAGGTTGACCCGTACCTTTTTTTTTTCTTCCTAGAAAATTTCGTAGTAAAAGTAAGTTAATGAAACTGTATTTATTAGAGTAGTCCCCTGGCAGTCGCACGCATTTATCCCCTCGGTGAGTGGGGTCGGGGAGTGACGCCTTAACGCCGGAAGGTTAGAAATTCTTAGGGTGCGCAGCCATTTCAAGACATGACTTCGCATCCTCGTTACTTTTAGACGTGGTGCCGTCCTAACGCTCGCTGGACGAAGACTTTAAAACCACACGGTAACACGCACGGACCGAAGGTGTGGTGGGCGGGCGAGCTCTTCTCGTCGCATCCTCGAAAGGGCCTCGGTTTCATTTGGGCGCGTGATGAAGTCCGAACGCCACTGCTCATAACTGTCAGTACCGCGTGGAGTGGAGGGGAGGGAACTGATGAATCCGCGCTTCGGTTTTGCTCAGAATGTCGCCCTCTCGAAAGCTGCGGCTTCTGATAAAAGCGAGGGTTCGTCTTGGAACCCCGCCCGCCGTTTACTTTACGGGGTTTCGGGTGCGAATGAAGAATCAAATCTTTTTCCACGCTTCCAACACCCCGATACCCGGACCATTCTGTCGCAGTATCAAGCGCAGCGAGAGGTGGCCAAGGCGTCACCGGACTACACAGTTAATTTCCCGCGAAGTTCAGCCGGGCGAACAATTTCCTTCACCCGCGACTCCACTACACAGACAGTTCCAAAAAAACCCACGCAACACACTCACCGATCGCCGCGGTCTTGGAATTACCCAGAGGGCTCTGCGAGCACGTGGCGTTACTTCATTAGAAGACCGCGAACATTTTCTGGCCGGACACGGCGCTTAGAGAGAAACGTGCATTTAACAATCGACTCAGGATCTTTTTTAAACAACGGAAGTCTGCCCCCCCCCCCGCGAAAGCCTGTCTGGTACTGTACTAGATCAACACACTTGTGAAGAAATGGCTGCTCCCTGGTGACATGTCACGTGACCGCGAGAGGTCGCGTGTGCTCTGTTTTTTTTTCTGTTAATGTCTCAACGTTGACTGAGTCGACAAAGAAAACATGGACTCTACCGCCAAATATGCTTCTGTATTTGGCGGTAGTGTCCGTGTTCTTAATCAACATTAACAGAATCAAGAGCAAAAACTGCGTTTTGTGCAAATTTAAAAACCTATCCATTTTCATCATAATTGATTTTGCTGCCTATTTGATAAAGAAAAAATAGAGCTATTTAATTAATTATTTGGGGGGGCAGACAGTAATAAAGTTTAGAATGCTAAAGGAATTCAGTTAGTGGAGCTGTAATTAAAAGCCGCGAGGATAAACAGACGATGCGGCTTACCTCCCGGGACCCAAGGTCGCGAGCAGATCTCCGTCAGCGAGTTTGTGTGGATACCAACGCAGATGATTTTAAAAATAAATAATAAATAAATAAAAGTCCAAGGCAACGCGTTTATTTCGAATTTAAGATTCCCATCCTTTCTTTAGAAGCTTTCCTCAGATCTCCCACAGCACCGGTCTCGTAGTGGACCAATCGATGTCTGTGCTGATGTCACCGTCTCCGGAAGATCGAGTGATTCGCTCCCCCCACCTCTCTCTCTCTAATGATGTCATCTCCTCTCTCTCTCGTCTCTCTCTCTCTCTCTCTCTCGTCTCTCTCTCTCTCTCTCCTCTCTCTCTCTAATGATGTCATCTCTCTCCTCTCTCTCTAATGATGTCATCTCTCTCTCTCGCTCTCTAATGAATGTCACTCTCTCTCTCTCTCTCTCTCTATATATCTCTCCTCTCTCTCTCTCTCTCTCTCTCTCAGCCTCTCTCTCTCTAATGATGTCATCTCTCTCTCTCTCTCTAATGATGTCATCTCTCTCTCTCTCTCTCTAATGATGTCATCTCGCTCTCTCTCTCTCATCTCTCTCTCTCTAATGATGTTCATCTCTCTCTCTCTCGCCTCTCTCTCTCTCTATCTCTCTCTCATCTCTCTCCTCTAATGATGTCATCTCTCTCTCTCTCTCTCCTCTCTCTCTCTCTCTTTTTGTTGGCATTTCAAAAGCGAGTTTCCGGATAACCGAGAACTGTTTAGGAGAATCCACCCCCTCCCGAACAACACAAGAGCCTTTGTGCGCTGGTGTTGTTTTAGGACAGAGTCATGGTATGAAAATGGACGATCCAAGTCGCCTCATTATTCAAGCCTAACAAACAACACCCCCCCACAAATAGAAAATTAATGGTGTAAAAAAATCAAATTCAGAAACAACGTAAGAATTAATAGATATCATCTCGCCCGTAGCCCCGTCCACCGTTCTCCTAATGCATTCTTATGATTTACCTTCGTTAAGATTATGTCGGAAACAAATAATAAGGATCCTACCTGTCAGATGGTCTACAGGAGAACGGGTGGGACCCGGTCAGGGTTCATTATGGCGAGTAGGAAACTGGAAAATTTGTAATCGATTAATTTAATTTTCGCGTTGTCAGCTCGTTTCTCTGCTCTTAGGACACGCCCATCTTTCAAATGCCTTTTTTTTTTTTGTTGGTTTTCGTCAGGAAAGCAAATGGAAAAAGAATTTGAAACATTCTCTATTACAATAACTGTCTCCGCTCTTGTAACCGAAGACGCCCGTTCACAAATTGCGGGCGAACACCGGGGTCCATGGGTTTGTCAATAGTGCAGGTAGCAGCTGCTGCCCGAACATCGACCGCTTTATTAGATGGTACATGTAATCTTCTGTCAAGAGATACGCGAGATGACTGGACAACTTACCGCATTGGCTCTTATACTGAACCAGTGGACTGCTACTTTCAGCTCGTTTTTCCCTCCCCTCCCCATGCCGTGGTCTGATGTACAAGGCGCACAGCTCCTAGGAAATTCGCTCGTTTGCAGAAGAATCATAGCACCTCACCGTGGAAAATGAGAAACTGTTCTGACAATCCATGATTGATCACGTGTCGTTAAAACCTCGTTTTAGCGATACGATTGTGGTCGGAACTGTAACACCCAGCGCAGCAACGTGTTGTCCTTAAATCGATCGAGATTCAAACAAGAGAGAGAGGGAGAGAGAGGAGAGAGAGAGAGAGAGAGAGAGAGAGAGATGACGTTATTACAGAGAGAGAGAGAGGGAGAGAGATGACGTCAGTTCAGAGGGAGAGGAGAGAGAGAGAGAGAGATGACGTTATTACAGGAGAGACAGAGAGAGAGGAGGAGGGGAGAGAGATGACGTCAGTTCAGAGGAGAGAGAGGGAGAGAGAGAGAGAGAGAGAGACGAAATGGTTCCGTCGCACAGACGAAATCAGTATAACTCGTCTCCAGTTGCGGGGGGGAGACTTCCTTGTCGACATGGTCCAGCTTTTAGTAGGTTAAACGCTACTACGATGCAAGCAACAGCGACAATAAAGCACAAAGGCGGTGCCAATGCTCTTCTCTTGTGGCTGAAAATTACCGCCAGAGGGCGCACATAGTGTTTTTGTATCGGCTTCATATAGTCACATCGTGACTACATTATATTAATGAGCTGCCTCATACTACTCTTTTGAGTCTGAATCTCCCATTCCAAGAAATAGCCGCTATCATCGAGCACGGCGCAGCAGCCAAGACGAGATTAAACGTTACGTTTGTAATCCCATACACTGTAGCAACCTCAAAGACGAACCGCGCGATTCACCACGACACCGTCCATCTTTGTTGTTTGTCGTTGGTTTTTGTTTTTAACTTTCTGGATTTCCTTGGTTATTAAGGATCGTCTTTTGGGATCATTTTCCATTAATTGTAAATCAGGAATTTACTGCAAAAGTTTCTCGCCTTCTTTCGTTGTGTTTCACTACGAACGGCTCAATCGTAAGACATTAAACCGACTTTAACCCATTTCCGTTTGTATATGCACAGTTATATATACCAAGAATAACCACGATTTTATGGGCAATTGTCTAGCGTTGGCGTGACTAAGTTACCGATGAATTGTCAATAGGTACCGGCTCACCATTTTAGGTAGACGGGACGCGAACTTAAAGGAACGATTCTGTTTGAAATAAGCTACTGCGTTTGGTGATTTTTTTGTTGTTGAAATATCGGTACCTGGTGTGGGGTGCAGGGTCTTACCTAATTAAAACACACGCGCACACCCACACACACAGTTTGTCAAAAGTGATTATACTGGAAAACCAAACCTCTTAGGGAGTTTTCCAGATGCTCAGCTCCGATTTAGCTCGTATGTGCGTAATATTCTGGTATGCAAAAGAAAGTTCTCTGTTATAACTAATCAAAGCCGTGTTTTGAGGTACGTGCAGTTTGTTAGTAAAACTAACGATGTCCTGCGGTGAGTCAGAGTTCGCACACCCCGCTGGTAAACAGCACAAAAATGTTTAAAAAGAAAAGGAATTGAGCGAGTTCTGGAGGCGGGCCAAGGAAGCGATCTTGGTTTGGAAATGCTGGATTTCGAAATTTTACATTTTAGTTGTCGTATTTTTCGTCTGGGGCGATATCAGCGCAGAGGCTGCGTAAAATACAGGAAGTATATTGGTATGATAAATTCCTCAGAGCTCATTTGGGGACCTTGACGATCCGCGAACGCCTTAATGAAGGAGCATTTGGTTGTGTGGTTAAATGAAGCGATATCCCTAAGAAAGTTACACCGTTCTTGCTAAAATGCAATTCTGGGAAAAATAAATCGATATCTTTGGCTAGTCCAGTTCCAAAAAAAAAACAACAAAAGGTATATCGGAAACATACAAGTGCCGTGTGGCATATCTCATCAGAGGGATTAACAGCTTTTAAAATTCTAGGTTTTAACGGCAACCATCGATGGGAATCGCATTCATTATTAACTCGGTAAAGATAAGTAATTTCCATTTTGCCTGACATTTACTGGCATTAAAGTTATCCATTGATATCCGATCACATCGCACTGGACACAAAGTGTATCTAATATTAGTAAATGTAATTTAAATTCAATATTTATTATTAGATGCTGTAATAAATACCAACTACGAGATTTTTACAATGTCCTTCTCATTTCGTCTCATTTAAACTACCAGTCGCTGGTTTAAGTTATGGATGACCAATCAGTTATGCGAACACAAGTTATTTTTTTTAAAAACCAAAAAACCAATAATAATAATAATAATTAATAATAATAATAATAATAATAATAATAATAATAATAATAATAAAGTACAAGGATTGATATTCTAACTACACCAGATGCTTTTGAAGTCTGCTACTAAATTAGTCAATTCCTTATTCCATACGCTACCAAACACGAGACATTTGAGCAGCAAACCAAGTGTAACCCTATCTCTAAAGAGCAGATATAAAAGGGTAATAAACTCAATTATGCAGTAAAATTAAAATAGTAGAGAGACAGCAGTAAGCTGAAATATACATTAAAATGAAAGTAGACAAGTAGCAAACGATGTCTTGGTGTATTATTACGTTCACGCCGTAAACTTACTGCCTCGTTTAACAAAAAAAGTGAATGCCTTTTTAAATAATTTTTTTTTTAATTTTAATTTACCGTTTTTCCTCTCGGTTTTCAAAGAGCGGAAGCAGAAAGATTCTTAAAAGTCAAACCCCGGCAGCCGGTTGCCTGCTTTCAGACTTCTCTGCATCACCTGTTCGTAGGTGATGCTAAGAGAGGGGCGACTTCACCCCCCCCTATCGCCTCTGAGTAGATGGATATAAAGCAGGCTCGAGCTTAGCGTGTTTGTGAATGTCTGCCAAGAGCTGGAGGATACACAAACCGCCAACCTTTCGCCCTTCGTGCATCAGAGAAGCGGAGTATCGATCGGTGACTTCTGCGTCTTTCCGGGTGGCTCCTAATGCTCTGTTTATCTGGTGGGGTGGGGTGGGGATAGAGCCAAGCGAGAGGAGCGAGGCAGACTGATGTATTACGCGAACCTTTCTACGGGTCGGTTGGGGGGGGTGGATCAAGACACGTGACCCAATCTCCGATCCTGTCGTCGATACGAGAGTTTCAGGTTACCCAGTTGTTTGCGACGTCACACTGGTTTCTTGTTTGTTGTTTCTTTCTTTACTATTTAGACGACCTAAAGGCGAAAGGCCACCCACAGACCGAACGGTCACCCATCTCACACGTGACATTCCCTCCACCGGAAATTGATGTCGATCGTCCGCCTCTTTGCAGAGGCGCGCTATGAATTTACATTTGTTTATATTAGGTCCGTTGATTGCCCCCCTCTCCTCCCTCTCTTACCCGACAACACCAGGACACGAAGACACAATAAAAACAAAATTATTCTATTCCCCACCATGAGAATTTTTTTCTTTTATAGAATAAGTATCACGAACACAGGTAAAGCCGGTAAGTAGGAGGACGCCATCATATTTAACAGCCAACAGGAAGTCGTCTGTTTGAAAGGCAGGGTACCGAGTTTCTCTCCTCCCCCTCCAGAATGAATAGAGAAATATTTTAGATGTATATAAGATTCGAGAAAATTTTAATAAATCTAAATCGCCCCACCCCTCGGCTACTTACCAACAGCCACTTCCGGTCTCTATTCTAAGACCCATTTTCCCCAAGATAACGCCAAAAGGATTACCGGTGAAGGATCAATTTGAAAGCAGGAGGCGGAAACGTTGGCCAGTAACTCCCACGAAAATCGCAGCACCAAGCTCGAGCCAGCCTGAATAGGCAATCCACAGAGCATTCAGTAAACAATTGACAACAGTGCACCACACAAGCAGGTCCCTCGTCAGTACCAAACCCCAGCCCACAAGGGATGATCAACCAAAGCCTGTGTTTATCAGTTATTTTTTTATTACCGTTAAGTTTTCCCAAGATGCTTTCAGCACTCATAATCTCAATTTAACACCCGGAACTTTAAATGTAACACAAAGGAGTCTCAATGAAACAAGAGGGGCCTCGATGTAACATCCAAAATCTCAGCATGACACCCAATTCTCACGCATGAAGCGAGTGGGTGGCGCATTCCGACAGCTCGCGATTAACTCGGCCACTAAAATGAAGGTGGTAAGCGATTCGGATGTCTCCCGTGGGGAGGTGGCCTGGCAATTTTATCATCAAATCGGCCGCAGATATTAAGTATATATACAGGGAGAGACGAAAGTTTAAGAACGAAGGCAGAACAAACAGATTTACGCGTCACGGTAACGACACTGGTAGAACTGCAGGTTCGCCCTCTATCGGCTGGCTTATACACCAATATGGTCGGTAGCAGATATTTTGCAAGCGCTCACTTTTCTCACATTACGACAGAAGTTTAACATCGCCAAGATCAGGATGCTTGTATCTGTGGTTTATCGACCAACCAATAGACCACAGTAAACTGTGCATAACCTTTTTTATTATTCCACAGTGGGTAAACGATCCAAACGCGCTCCGATCGTGGAGTTGCCAAGTAGGAACTCTCATATTCCCAGATCGCTAGGCGGGTCGGGCGCAGTAAAACGGCTCATTGTCCAGCCTGGAAGCCGGTAGGGACAAAGGAGCGGTTACATCAAACGGCCTAAAAGTGGCAGACCCCCAAAAATGATGCTTGGACCAATCAGAATATAAAGCGTCCGTCCGAAATGGACCGGCACAAGACGTCCGTTGACATTTTAAGGGATTTGGAGAACTTACCACCTCCGTGAAAACTGTTCAGAGACGAGTTTCTGAATTTTAATTGATGAGATGTGTTTCCAAGAAGACACTTTGTTTCCATGAAGAATCGTAGAACTCTACTTCATTTGGAAAAGGAAAAAAACATCTTTATTGGATCCCGGAAATGTGGGCCAGATTGCTCTTCTGATCCAATGAATCACGGTTCCAGAGGTTTTGATCAGATGATCGAACCTATGTGCGGCGAAGATTCGCTGTATCAAACAGACTATCAAAGATGGGAGGTCCATTATGGTATAGTGCAGTTCCTCCAGAAAAGAGAGAGATTTTATTCATCGTATCAAGGGAATAATTAATCGGTTTGTTTACCTGAACATTTTGACCAATATACTAGAACCATGTTCTGAGGACAGCATCCATCTCAAAAGGATTTTCTAACATGCTAATGATCCAAACACTCGGCCGCCCTCATCATGCAGTAGCTCGCAGATTAGAAAATTCCAGTTCCAAAGTGACCGGCTCAAAGTCCTGATTTTAATTCAATAGAGAATCTATGGAACGATATAGACAAAAAATTTTAAGGTGAAAAGGCCAAAAAGTTTGGATCAATTGCTCTAAATTATTAAGTCGACTTGACCGAAATTTGCATAAACCGGTGTATTCGTTCTGTGGAACTCCATACACAAGGGCTGAGGGACTGTGATCGATATTTGTACCTTTGCGACCAAATACTGACAATTTTTGATCTGCTTATTTCGTGTAATCTCTAAAAATCCGGATTTATGCTGAAATTTCGCATAATCTTAATTCGTTCTTAAACTTTTGTCGCTATATAATTCCACCATAATGTAAGAAATTCCAGTGTATCCAAAGTATTTACTACCGATCATGTTGATGTATTATATGTCAATCAAAAAAACAAAAAAAAAATTTCGGTTTAATATCTGTGTTGGAATTGCTTATTTTTTTACACATTTTACTTGCCCATTTATGTTTGTTCTGCCATCGTTTTTAGAATTCTGTTCGCTACTGTATATTGCGTATCACGACAAATAAGAACCATGCACGAAGCAATGGCAGCTGGAATGCCTGTAAAACTTAAAAAAATAACAAAACGGAAATGATATTTTGCAACGTTTTTCAAATCTGTGCCTATGTTTTCCAATTTTTCTCTCTCTCTTTTTTTAACAGTGATACATTATACGAGCTAAATAGTCTTCATATTAGAATAGTTCATTGGCTGTATGTGACCACCATTCACCTAAAATTTGTGCATTTTTTCACCCCTATTATCTCATTTACTATCACAGGTTTTTCAAACGTGACTCTTTTTTTCACGATACGTTACCAAGACTTGTGCCTTGTTTACAAGTCACCATACAGGAAAAGGAATTAAGATAAGTATATAAAATAGTGCTTATTACTGACATCTTCTAGAGATAGATCATATTTATAAAAGTGCAGATCCTCTAGTTGTTTCTTGTCTCTTGCTTTATCACATATAGTCCTGTCTTTATACCAAACAAGACTTGTCGTTCTGCGATATGATCATTCGGGGTTCCCTGCTCATCATTGTAACCAATCATCCGGGACGATTTGAATAATAATACAAAGCTTTTCCCGCTTAATTTAAGAACGATTAGTATTGTGTACAAAAACGATATTTAGTTACTACCGTCTCTTTAATCGATCCTTGTAATTATTATATTCTAATAATAATAACGTTTATATCAAATGCATTTAACAATTGGCAATTTGAAAACTACTGTAACCTTATGTGGTTACAACAAGAATCCTCTAAATATTCAGCTGGAGGCGTTGCTTCCATAATTTAAGAAGAACACCCACACATACATCCACACACACTCTCTCTCACTCACACTCGCACACACTCACAACACCCTCTCTCACACTCAGACACACTCTCTCTTTCACACACCTCTCACACACTCACACACGCTCTCACACACACACTCTCTCTCACTCGCACACAACACCCTCTCTCACACTCAGACACTCTCATTCACACTCACTCACACTCACAACCCTCTCACTCACACACGCTCTCTCACACTCACACACACTCATTCACACTCACTCACCCTCTCTCTCACTCACGCACACACTCACAACACTCACACTCAGACACTCATTCACACTCACTCACACTCACTCACACTCACAACCCTCTCACACTCAGACACTCTCTCTTTCACACATCTCTCACACACTCCACTCTCTCACTCGCACACAACACCCTCTCGCACACTCAGACACTCTCATTCACACTCACTCACACTCACAACCCTCTCACACTCAGACACACCTCTCTCACACTCACACACGCTCTCATACACACACTCTCACTCGCACACAACACCCTCTCTCACACTCAGACACTCTCATTCACACTCACTCACACTCACAACCCTCTCACTCACACACGCTCTCTCTCACACTCACACACACTCATTCACACTCACTCACCCTCTCTCTCACTCACACTCGCACACACTCACAACACCCTCTCTCACACTCAGACACTCATTCACACTCACTCACACTCACAACCCTCTCACACTCAGACACTCTCTCTTTCACACATCTCTCACACACTCCACTCTCTCACTCGCACACAACACCCTCTCTCACACTCAGACACTCTCATTCACACCCACTCACACTCACAACCCTCTCACTCACACACCCTCTATCTCACTCACACTCGAACACACTCACAACACCCTCTCTAACACTCAGACACTCACTCACACTCACAACCCTCTCACACTCAGACACACTCTCTCTCACACCTCTCACTCTCACACACTCACGCACGCTCTCTCTCACACTCACACACACTCTCTCACACTCACTCACACACACACACACACACGTGCTATTTAAACCAGAAATTATGAAATGAATTTTAAAAACAAAAGAGATAAACAATCAAACGACAGCCGGAATTCATTACAAAAAAAAGTAAATATACCAAAATCAGAAAAAAAAATATATTATGAGGTCATTCATTATTTATGGGAAAAGGGGAGCATTAATAACTGATTCTGTAAAAGATATCAGGATTATTATTGGTAAAAGTCAAGAGGTTTTAGGGACAGACCATGAAACAAACTAAATAGGGCAGTTCGCTTACACCCGGGGTACAAATCCCGTCGTTGTTTAACTACGAACGGTCCTAGAGTTTACCGCTGATTATCTAGAACATTTGCACGGCTGAATCACACACAGTATCCTCCTATTCGTGACAAGGAAGACGATTTAACAGTCGTCTGGAATTATCAAGCGCTTTTAAAAGTTTTTTTTTTTTTAATTTTCTTTTACCAACAAACAGAACCGCCAGAATATTGGCTGTGCACGTAAATTTACGGATATTGGATTTTCGCAGATCGAACTCTCAAAAATATCAGCTTTATGCAAATGTACGTCAAGAAAACATCGCAAGCCTATTTGGGATGGCATCAAGTTGATTTTCTCGTTAGTTTTGCTGCTAGGGGGCGCGATTCGCGGACCACACGGAACGACTTGGATGCACGCGAGTCTTGCCGACGACTTTTTGAATGGAACGTCACGGTGACGGATTCACTGCGAGCTGAACGACCGACGCGACCCCCCGGTGTCGGGTGGACAAACGTCTCTCAGTCACGAGGAGGACTCGACAGAGAACAACGGGCCACTTGTCTTTACGGGATGCAATGCCATTGAAAGAGCCTCGTTCGGAAGTCCAACTCGCTCAACAACAACAACAGAGACAGAGAGACCACGAGCTTGGCCAATGTGACGACGTTCACTGACCGGTCAGGGTTCCGTCTCGGACTTCCGGGACGACGGAAGGCGAAGAGCGAAATGTTTGCGCGATATATCGCCGTGGTGGAAGACTACTGACAGTGTAGGCCGGTACCGAGGTCTTTGGCAGTTTCACTATTCTCCACTTGATCGTACTGCCGTTTCATGACGTCATTACCCAGGATTCATTTATCTAGCGGACCATCCTTGCTCCTATTATATCAGCCACGGGAGGCCTTCTCCCTGACTGAACGCCTGGTTGGTGGTGGGGGGGACCCTGGATTATCAGCAAGCTGCAAAGGTGCACAGGATAGGGTAAGACGGCTCACCTACTTACATATTGAGGAGATGAACGGTGGAGGAACCCGTCACACTATTAATGCGACCCTTTACTTGCTGGGGGGAGGAGGTTGTCCCTATAAGTGTTTGAATAATAGACCGTAGGTGGCTACCAATTTCTCAATAATAAAACCGATGAATGTCGTACTAAAAGATATGCAATAAACTTTTGAAGCTAACAGTTTGGAGTGTTATTCAACACGATTAAGTCGTGCATCAATGAGCCAAACCGGTTTGCACGAGTCTTCATTAATATTAACGTTTAGAGAAATGTGAGTGGTATAAATCACCAGAGTTAACTGGCTCAAAAAACTTGCAATCATGGATATTTCTATACTCATAGGATCTGACGAAAGACACAATGGTTTTCTTCCTCTTTCTATTCATTTATGCAAACTCATTTAAAATGCGCCTTCTTTTCTTGTGTGTAGACAATTAACGGAATTTCAAATATGCATCGACATACGTTTCTCTTTCCTAAGAAGGAAAAAAGGGGAGCAATTTCGAGACCCAATATCGTAAAGAAAAAAGTAATTGGTTTATTAGAATGAAATATTGCGCTGTAATTACACGTCAAAGGAGGCTTCCCGATAGTATAATGCGAAATCGGGTAATGGAACTCTAAGAACTAAGACCGACTTTACCAAGTCTAAATATTCAGTAAGAAGCCATAGTGTTGTGTCTGAAGCTGTTTGACGTATCTCGGTTTACTCGACTCATTGTTAGGTTTGTTGTTGTTGTTGTTGTTTGTGCTTTTTTACTTCCGGGCCACGAGATTCCCGTCACCGCATCACCGGAAACTTCAATTATGCAAAGCAGCTGATCCTGAACTTCGTTTTCTTGAAGAAAATGTAAAATAATCCCATTCGTAACGTGTGCCCACCTGTTTTCAACCGAACGTGTGAAATACCGTACGCGCTGTAGGTAACATTATCTCTTCGCTAAATTTATATTTTGGTTTCGCATAATTGCCAAAAATTTTAAAAAAAAAAACTAAACAAAATCAACTGAATACGTAAATATTTTCATCTCCGTTGGACTTCGGCCAGTTCCTTCCCCAAATTCTTGATGACGATGATAATGGGGCGTCTTCCGAGATGATGCCAGCAAACTTGACATTTGCTTGGCTAGCATAAAGATGCTGCTGCTGCTAGTAAAGTAAACAACGTCAGGAGCTTTAAACAGACTAAGTTAAGGCCAAACGTCTAATTGCACAAACTGTTTCAAATGCCATTTTATAGTTATCTTACCATTCAAAAAAGAAAAAAAAACCAGTGATTTGATACAGTTAAAAGATAATAAATAGAAGTTATTTTATAATGCGGCCAATACAACGAAAATTGCGCACCGATTGTGTCAGTTATTTACAAACAGAAAGATAACGAAGAAAAAGGTGGTCTTAGGACATTTTAATATGGGGATTCTGAAAAGTATATGGCGCACTGCACGAAAGTCGATAGTGGGTATGCCCTACAGCAGACAAAATACACGCCATACGGCGTCACCTAATTAACCTTTGACCTTATAAAATTGTGGGAGAAAGTCTGTGATGTCCTCTGTCACTCCCAATGAATTGCAGCCTCAAGTTAGATCAGGTTCTGCATTGGTGTACGGTTTGCAATATAGTCGTTCAACCTCACCCTACCGATGTTCATTTGGTGCAAAGTCAGGAGACAGGAGCGGCCATGGGAACGCAGGGATGGCTTGTAGATGGAGACGGTGCTTACGAGCTCTGGCAGCATGAGAACGCGGGTCGTCTTACTGAAAGTGTGAAGTTTTCAGTGATGTCCAAAGAAAGGAACAATAATGCCAAGCAAGACGTCAACTCGCAGGTTACCAGAAGACATTGAACAAGTTCCCCGTGGTGGAAAAAAGTCATGATGCTTCTTCCCCTTCATCTAACAGTCTGCAGAACACATTTATTGTGGTAACGTTTACCTTGACAACGCCACATCCTAAATCTTCCATCAGCATTGCTTAGGCGAGATTTCCATTCATCTGAGAAAAGAACGCCTTGCCAACGTTGCCTGGTCCAATGTCTGTAGATGTTGGTCCACTATAATCGCAGTTGGTGAACTTGAGAAATATTAGATCGATGTGTGGATGATTTGCCGTAACCCTGGAAGAACCTAAACGTCGTCTGATTGTCATACCGCTGACAGTTCTCCGTCGACTCTACTCCACTTGAGCCGTTCTGGAGGCAGTCAGATGCTAACGCCGAACTTCACGGAGCCTTTTAGATGTTGCGAACATTGGACTGACTGATCTTGGGCGATCTCTAGTAGGTCCTGTCTGCCGCAATCGCTGTATTAGCCTCATTGGCAACAAATCATCTTGTCATAGCAACTGCCTGCTGTTCTGCAGTCATTCTCGGCATGGCGAAGTCGTGCTCAAGAGCGTGTTTTACGACATACACGAGAGGCCTTTTCATCGCCAACCTTTATACTGTTCAGGTAACAACCGACCTTCGCGCTGCAGCGTCCGGTCCATGCAACACGAGCAATATGTATTTAGTTGCATTAATTCCTTTGGTAAAAGCATCAGTGGACCCTGACGATTAATTCTTCGATAGTACGTTTATCTACCCGTTTTCTTGACTATTCAATGATAAGCGATTTCACTTTTGTATTAGTGCAGTCTAATGTGCTGTGTGCGTGCGTGCGTGCGTGCGTGTTTGTGTGTGTGTGTGTGTGTGTTTTGTGTGCGTATGTGCTTGTGTGTGTTTGTGTGTGTGTTTGTGTGCGTATGTGTTGTGTGTTTGTGTGTGTGTGTTTTGTGTGCGTGTGTTTGTGTGTGTGTTTGTGTGCGTATGTGTGTTGTGTGTGTGTTTGTTGTGTGTATGTTTGTGTTGTGTGTGGTTTGTGTGCGTATGTGTTTGTGTGTGTTTGTGTTGTGTTTGTGTGTTTGTGTGTGTGTTTGTGTGCGTGTGTGTTGTGCGTGTGTTTGTGTGTGTGTGTGTGTTGTGTGTGTGTGTTTGTGTGCGTATGTTGTTTGTGTGTGTGTTTGTGTGCGTGTGTTTGTGTGTGTGTGTGTTTGTGTGTGTGTTTGTGTGCGTATGTGTTTTGTGTGTGTTTTTGTGTGTTTTGTGTGTTTGGTGTGTGTTTGTGTGCGTATGTGCTTGTGTGTGTTTGTGTGTGTGTGTGTTTGTGTGCGTATGTGTTTGTGTGCGTGTGTTTGTGTGCGCGCGTGCGTGTGTTTGTGTGTGTGCGTGGGTGCGTGTGTTTTGTGTGTGTGTGTGCGTATGTGTTTGTGTGCGTGTGTGTTTGTGTGTGTCGAAGAACACTTATTTCTGCTAATATGTAGAGAACACAACGAGAAAGTTCTAAAAGCTAAATCGAAAGTAATGAATAAATTTCGTTTGTAAGTATAAAAGTTAATTCATCTGTTCCTTGGCTCTTTCCTTGCGTTATATATTTTGGATTATTGATCTTCCGTCTGAGTAAATTTTCAAGTTTTTTTTTTTAAATGTAAAATTACAGATTAATTTTACTAATCAACAACGAGGTCCTTTGCTAAATATTTGGAAAATTCAAATTTACCAACTTATCAAGACAATCGTTACTCCGCGCTATTTGAGAGTTGTTGGGAATATTTAAAAATCGCTTTATTTCATTAAACTATGAGTGAGAAAATAACAGTACGATTGGTGTGTGTCAGGGAAAATGTCAGCTGAACTCGGCCCGTTCCCCTGCGGTTTGCGGTAGACTAAGTGCTCACCTGTGTGGTGGACCTAGAGGAACAAGGAGGGAGGCCGACACCTGAAGGATCTCAAGGACATCGATAAGGGTGCGGTCGGGACGTCAGTTTCTCTCTCTCTCTCTCTCTCTCTCTCTCTCTCTACTGACGTCATATCTCTCTGTACTGACGTCATCTCTCTCTCTGTACTGACGCTTATCTCTCTCTCTCCTCTCTCCTCTCTCCTCTCTGTACTGACGTCATCTCTCTGTACTGACGTCATCTCTCTCTCTCTCTCTGTCTCTGTACTGACGGTCATCTCTCTCTCTCTCTCTCTCTGTACTGACGTCATCTCTCTCTCTCTCTACTGACTCTCTCTCTCTCCTCTCTCTCTGTACTGACGCTCCATCTCTCTCTCTCTCTCTCTCTCTCTCTCTCTCGTTTTTCTCATATATTTCATCTCTTAAACGTATTGCCAAAGTAATTCTAATCAATGAACGAAATCAATTTTTTGTCTCTAGTTAACTGCAATTTAATTATTAGATTATTGTGAGGTTTCTTAAAGAAATAGTTTAACAATATTGATCAGTCTACAAGTACCTTTAAAATCGATCTTTTTGTGTTTAAAATACTTGCGGCAATCATAGTTGGGAAAGAAGAAATACTTCGACTACACGTCATCAAAACATTTGACAGCGATTCTGGAGTGTTAAAGATCGCATAAATATTTACTGTGGTGAATTAGATTGGTCTTTTAACTCCGGATTGGTAACTACTTTTAATTATTATTTTTTTTAAATTAATGTTCCTGTACTTCGAATTAATATTGTCTGATTTCGGTTCTATGGCAAGAGCGCGTACTGATGCCATTATCTTCTACCAAACAGTGAAGGATATGACGAATTTCAGCCTTCCGTGGCAATCTATTCCTACCATGCATGTAACCAAACACATTTATGCCAACACCGATAATTACTCGTGTCTACAGAGTCAGCGGTTTTCCGACGAATTACTACTCGACTTCTGTTCTCCGCCGGTTCTCGCCGTTCACTATCCTGTTGGCAATTATTCTGAACTTTTGGCTCAGCCTCTTAGCACCTCTGCCAATCATACTTCGCCGGAAATTGAGTCTGCTTAACTGAAGGTAGACGTATAACCGCCTTGCTATGGGAGGTACAGACTGGCAAGTCGAACTTGTGCACCCAAAATGGCAAAAGTATTTACTATGAAACCGGAGAGGCTTGGACACGAATATCGCAAATAAAATTCAGTAATTAATATAATTTCTCTTCCTGTATTCAAATGTGTGTGTGTGTGTGTGTGTGTGTGTGTGTGTGTGTGTGTGTGTGTGTGTGCTCTCTTCCACTACAGAAATTGTTCAGGTTTGTATTTTTTATTTGCCCGCTGAGAATTATAACCGAAGGCTTTGCCAGCCGCGCTGATCGCTTAGCTAATAGCTCTGGATAACACTGTCGATGACGTATCGATTTCTGCCTTCCCGTCAATCTCTCTATCGGAATTTTAGACGATTTACAGCCATGGAGCTTTTTTCGTAATTCGGTTTGATTCATCGCCTACCGACATACATTAATGACCATTTTCTGGTAAGCGGACAGGAAAGAATTAAAAACTTCTCCGTCTTTCCCACTCTCGCTTGTTCCGGTTATCCGCCTTTAGCCGCCAGATGTCAGCGCTGCTGCCAACGCGAAGATTTGCGAGACACGGGCTGCGCTATACAGAAGTTCGATCCTGTCCTCCGAGAGCCGGCTGCGCCGTTATGTTGGTAGTTACGAATAACTTCCCGGCGAAATGAAGGCAGAGAAACGGGGGGAAAAAAATACAACTTTTGCTTCTAAATGCTGAGGAAAAAATGACATCAGCTGCTGGGCGTGGCAAGCTGACCGTGTCACTTGCTACTCTCTCGTTTAATTGTCCAGTTATTTCTTGCTAAAAGAAGAACCTTTAATGTTTTGTTTTTTTAATATATTTTAGTTTGTTTTATGGGTCAGGAAGCCAGGCTTTTCTTCAGAAAGTTTATAGGTAGTAAGGATAATTAAATATTATATTCAGTTTTTTTTAAAAGAAAAAAAATGGTTCTTCCAGAGTAGTCTCCTGTGCCATATTTAATAGTCAAAATGGCATTCTTGCTTTGTCCCAGCATTCTCTAATAATTTGAATCTCAGTAAAAGAATGACTGGAGTTAAAAGGAAAACCGGCTGTCAGTCTTTAGGCTGATTTATGATGATAATAATAATAATAATTGTTCACTCGGTTGTTGCAGACCGAACACCTGTGTCATGGCAAATTAGTTATATACTCATAGTGCGTAGATATACGCTTGGGTGAGTGAATGGATAGATAGATAGATATAGAATTTTAACTGTTTACTGTCGGTGTTTGTAGCAACGAAAGAAATTACGGATTTGACGTCAAAACTTGTTCTTAAAGCACGTTTAGCGTCTCGTGTTAACATTACGCAAATAGAATAAAATGACAGTAAAAGTTTCCAGGTTATTAACAGACTAACGGTTAACATCGTATTATATATATATAAAAGATTTATAATACTAATTATGCTAATATATTTCTAATAAACTGTTTAAAATATTTTTTAAAAAAAAGAAACTGAAATGGATCTCCAATTCGTCATCAATGAAAAAGGGGGCAGTTTCAAGCAAGGACCCTTAAACAGTTGTGTTAAGACAGAATAGATTTATTATTAACATCTACTCCTGTTTAAATCCACAAGCATCATACACTATAGACATTTCTTCTACCAAGACAATGCCGAGACCCACCAACTTTCACCGAGTCTCAATAAAAGGATGCGTGTATACCACCAGAGCTTTGGTTGGCAAAAAAAAAATTGAATTAAATATTTTGTTTGACACTAACATTTAAACAAAAGAAGAAAAAAAAAACAGAATAATAATGAACTCATCCTAAACGCGTAAAAATTCTAACCAACAAATATTACTCAGCTCATTCAGATCAAGAAATTGTTTTACATGTATCGTCTTTTCATGTTTTACTCAATTACAAAACTTAGCCCAACCGCCCCGAGGCGGTGACATAATATCATGAGCTGCAAAGTATCAGGTCGTTACGAAAGCTTTGTTGGGTTTTTTTTATATCATGTTAATTTGGGCTTCGTTTTTTGCATGTTTGTGAAGCTGTATGTAGATAAATTATATATCATGTTTATAGCTTGTGCTTTGGCATACATTATGCAAAACCTACCTTTTAAAAAATAATAAGATGGATATTTGTTTCAGGGTTCTTAGTGAAGCATGGATAGAAAAGTTTTTCATGCCATTTTGTTTCAAAAGTCCAAACCAGACCACAAAGCGAGCGAGGGAACTCGTGACATTAAGCAGGAATGGGGCGAGGAGACAGCAAATGAGCATACAGCAGAACGATGGTTTGCAAAGTTTCGATCAGGAGATGTGAGCCTCGAAGATAAAGAACGTTGCGGACGTCGTTCCAGCTGTGATGACGACCGTCCGAAAGCCTCAGTTGAAGCCGATCCAAGAAAAAACAGTGCGAGAAATTGCTGGAGAGCTTGACGTAAGCACTGCAACTGTTTCCCGGCATCTTGACACAATCGACCAGGTGGAAAAGTTTGACAACTGGGTGCTTCACGAGTTCAATAAACAACAACAAAATCGTTGATTGGAAATCTGCTCTTCGCTTGTCATAAAAAAACAAAAACCACAAATTTCTTGACTGAATCATTACGTGTGATGAAAAATGGATCCTTTACGACAATCGCAAACGAACAGCACAGTGACTCGACAGACACGAGGCGCCTAACCACATTCCAAAATTCACTCAGCCTCCAACCAAAGAAGGTCGTGGTCACTGTCTGATGGACTGCAACTGGTGTCATCCACTATAACTTCTTGCAAGCTGGCGAAACCATCACAGCTGAAAGGTACTGTCGTGATTGTTCATCAGAAACTCTCCCAACGACAGCCAGCATTGGTGGATCGAAGAGGCCCAATCCTGCCCCACGACAATGCTCGTCCTCATGTTGCAAAAGTGACTCTTCAGAAACTGAACACATTTGGGTACGAAGTTCTCCCTCACCCAGCCTATTCACCAGACCTTTCTCTCACAACTAAACAAGTATGAAATCTTTCTAACTAAGCAGCAATTGAAACTGCTTCCAACAGTTTACCGACTCCAGAAATGCAGATTTTTTTCAATGGTATAAATGCATGCTTGTAACTCGTTGTCAGAAGTTTATTGATTGTAATGGAACTTACTTTGATTAATGACCTTCATGTTCAGCAACAATATAAAGTCTCATTGTTTCAGTAAAAAAAAAACGCAACAACTTTTATAACAGCCTAATACTTTTGTACGTAAGCAGTGCTATCACTGGCGCTCTAGAACATAGACTTGGGTGCGAATCCCACAGCAGCAAAGGGAGGTAGGATCGGTCAGATGGATGAAGAGCGAAGCTGTATTCAGCGCACAAGACGGCAATAACTCCAAGAAGCAAGATAAGTTTAGAATTCTTGTGAAAACTATTTTAAACTTATATACCCCCCTTTTAATTTTCTCCTGAAAAAAAAAAGGTTTATAAAAATTTAACCAGGTTGTGAAAAGGAATGCCCAAAATGATAACAACAAATAATAATAAGTCTCACCTGCGCCCATTTAGAAGATGTAGGATCGTTAATAAAGCTCCATATTTTGGCTCGATATCTATTCCAGCAAGTCGCCTGACGAACATTCGAACTTAAACAGACCTGGGGGAGAGAGGTTTTCCGGAAGGACTCTAACTTCTCCAAGGACTTGCTCTGAGTGTTCCAAGTGTTGTAATGAGTCCAGCAACAACGTTCGATATCCAGCTCGTCGATTCCCCAGAACTCGAACTCTCGCTTGATCGACGGGCCGCACATGCACGTGGGCACGTGCAGTTCTCTCGTACGTAAATAGTTGAGAATGATTCGAAACACCTCGGGATCCCTGTCAAAGAAGTAATCGCGCCTCTCGGGCCGGTAGTAGCGCTCCATCTCCTCAGCATCGCTCAGCTTCGTGTTACCCATACTCAGTAGGGTGGAGCGGCACGTCTCGAAAATCTGTCCGCCGACGTTGATCTGTACCGTGTCGTCGGCGTGTGGCGGTCCGGCGCGGTCCTTCAGCCCCTCCAGGGTAGAAAACTGCGAGCCGAGCCGCAGAGGGTGGCAGTCGCCGATGATTCCTGTCAGCTTGTCGGCAGACGACGCGTCCATCAGAGCCTCATCTCTGAACGACCGGAAACTTTCGGTGAGGTCGCTGTCCGGGGTGAGCAAACTCTGCGACGGCAGGGACGGGGGGAAACCGCCGTCAACGTGTGGGTCGTCGTTCATGTCGAGCCGCTGTAGTGCTGAGTCGCTGGTCGACCGCTCCGTCTTTTCATTCCATCGAAGTCCCGCGCCCCTCGTCAGCAGCCCGCTCTCGTCTTCGCCTCCAAAGTCAACGGACACTAGACATGGCATCTCCCCGACACACCCTGCCCTTGCACAAGCCGACCTCAGCTAGCTTCAGCATGCGAGATGATGGCTGTGCGCTCACTGTTATAAATAGATGCCGCTTTCACGGGGAGAGAGAGAGAGAGACTCTGGCTGGATCGCTACACGGTTCCACTGCGCATTTCTTGTTTATTAAAGTCAGCAGCAGCTCACTACGACCCACGCCGCAAGTCGGTATCCAGATACTTGGCGGTCAGCCAGAAGAATGGTTTCCCGTCTCTGCCCGCACACGCGACCTAACCATGTGTGTACATACGTAACGCGTCTCCCGCTCTCTGTCTTTGACACCAGGGGGCCGGCTCGGAAATCCTTCACTCTCCCCTACGTCAGACGGCGAAACCAAGCCGCAGTACCGCTGCGTGTCGCTACCTTTGTCCTCCTCTCCTTCTTTTTTTCCTTTCCCTCTCGGGCATGACTAATGTCTGTGACGTGTCTCCATCCTGCGCCAGCTTGCTGTTTGGCGATCTATAAATTTATAATTAATTTTGACATCAGTGAACCCAATCTGCTGCAGGTATACCTACCTACCTCTGTCTAAATTATTTACCGTGCGTGCTTCGGATAAATATTCTTCGCAGCTCGGTTTACGTCTCCCCGCTCGTCACTAGGCACACTGGCGGTCGCGCTGTCACGCTGAGCTTGTAACCCACGTGTCTCGAGGCGACTGTGTGTAACACAGCCAACTACTGAAGCGCTGGGGCCCGCTTCCGGTCGTCGAGTTTCGATTTCAAGAGCTGGCTGCTGTAACGTTCGATCAGCTACACGCGGTCGACTATCTGCTGAGCGATGCTGGAAACTGATTTAGCTATTTTCTCATGTTTAAAGACCTGAAGGCTGTGGAAATTATGCTCAGAATTCTGCAGTAATATAGATTAATTTTCACTAACAGAAATTTTGGAACCTGGCTATTAAATATATACATATATATTTAAAGAACCATTCCAAAACCTTTTTTTTTTTAAAAAAAAATCTTGTTTTAATTCCTGTAATGACGTCACGAACAGAATATTTGGGGAAATTTCTGGTGTATATAATTTTGAAGGTTTAAATTTCGTTTCCTTTTATTTCACAGGCTTTGTGCGGAAATTCTTGTGGCATAGTGCCAATGCAAGCAAAAAGACCTACGCCCACATATCTCAACTGTGTGTTGTTTTACTTAGATAAAAGTATCTTTAGTACTTTCAGTAGTCTAAGGGCGACAGTTAAGCATGTCTCTTGTAGTCAACGCTCTCCCACCTTTTATTTAAAATATTTTCACCATCCAAGATTGCAGTCCACACCATGGCTCTCCCGTCTCCATATTCACACTTAACGATAATTACACGGAAAATTAGAGGCGAAACCTTTTATTAGAAAATACCCTTTTATTCCGGAAGAGCCGCGTCATATGTCTTATATATAAGTCACATTTGTCACTGCCAGTTAATAATACGTCGAGTGTCCGCGATTCTTTCGACCTGCCTCTAGTAAGTGACATCTAAATGGTGATTGACAGGTAACGAGTCGTGATGTGGATAATAATATCCAAGATTACCAATTACAAATTTTCAATCCTGATGCCATCTACCCCGCAACACGCATCACTTCTTCACATTGACCACATCTGTCTCTAACATACAGATTCAGCAGTCCACGTGGACGGTGTTCATCGCTCCAATAAAGGAGAATTAACTGAAGGATTGATCTTTTGACTTCTGACTATAAGTGCGAAGAATGATCGAAAGCTGCTAAGTTGATTCTGGTTTGGTGCCGACCGGTTTCGAGTCAGTCGTGTGTTTCCACTGTGATTAAATTCATCTGTACCAACACTTGAACGTCATCTCGTAAAACAGACAAATTATAGCGAGCAGATACCTGAACCATGAAAGGTTCTTCGAGATTATGCCAGTCGTCATACTCGTCCGCCAAAGAGGTTAGAATCATGCTACCTTACAGATTGAATATTGATTTTTCTTTCTCGTTTACATATTAAAAAAAAAACTGTAAGATACATATTTCGGTGCAAAAATATGGATAAATAATAGCTAATCTTCTGAGGTGAACAGATTCAATACTAATGGTGGAAGAAAGAATGCAACAGAGAAATACCAGAGAGTTTTTAGCTGAATAGCCTGATGTGACGTGTAGGTGGATAAAATCGCAAGAAGATATATCCAGTTACATTTTAGAAAAATTGGGTAAGGAAATTAGCCTAAGAAGGTCTGAAAAGGTCATTTTATATATTAATGGATATTAATGATTCGGCTCTGATGCATCGAAACTTTGACTTTGCTACATTGCTGTGCCATAATAATTTGGCAGCTTCTTGTTATCACAGTATGTTAGTTTATTGCAGAAAACGGGAATTGCAGACAAGCAACTTCACGTTAGCACTTGGTCGAGTTGCTTTCTGCAGCACGAAAAACCTCTATTCTGATTGTTGTTGAATGCACAGGATCTTGTTTCACGATCTGATACGGGTTTCTCCATGTCCGTCTGATAACTTCCTTTAATCTCCCCATATTAGCACGATGTGGACGGGAGTTCTCATGCGACAAACCAGATGGTCCCACATGTTTGACTGGATCCATGTCAGTGCCTTGGGATACTCAGGAAAGAATTTGAATAGCTTGATGCCTTTTTCAGACTACGACCACAAGAGAAATATGACGTCATCATCCAGAAGAATATGTGTATCAAATTTCAGTTTGCTTTGTTGGTATAATGGTAGAAGATGTATCTTTAAAATGACAATGCATTCGCTAAAAATGAGATCTCCTTTGACAAGCACTAATTCCGTCTTTCCACCATTTCCGATTGCAGCTCATACCATGACGCTCCCTCTACCATATTTGACCATGGGCTGAAGACATTGAGGTGGAAGGCTTTCATTGGATTTTTTAAAACTGCAGATGCGACAGCCATATGTGAATTTTTAAAATCTGCAATCATAAGACAAAAGAGTATACGCTGTCAATAGTCAGGAGTCTTGCGAAAAATGTCTTCTGATCAGACCTTTCGAAGCGGTTTATTCCTCTCGAACAGAAAGAATTTCTTAACTGCCTGGGCACCCTCTTCAGCCAGCTCGGTGGAAACAGGTTACTTTCCCACTGCAGTGACACCAGACTCAGTGAACTCCGCGATGATACTGGCCACACGAGAAATGTCGAGATCTCTGACGCTCTGTCGTTGACTCTGCTGATAGTGCACACTGTTTTGTCTGCCCACCTAGATGTTAAAATATACATAATCATATCTGTAGAGTTTAAATTTTCATCAGATAAATTCATTTATTGTCCAAATTTAAAAAAAAAAAACAGGTAATTTTAAATTAATGCCTTTTATTCTATCTTTCTTTTTGAAATTTTGAAGAAATACTTGTGCACAGTCATTCCTGAGACACGCAGGAAACACATCTAAACTTTCTTTATAAAAATGTATATCGCGTATAAAACAGCTTTAATATCTACTACATACTAATGGCGATACATAACCGTAGAACGCTATTGATCTGCCTATCTTCATAAGGATGATGCATGAACAGTAATCTTATAAAGAAACATCTACTTATTGCTAAAACGGTGCGCGGGCGAAAGAGAACTAATCCTTTCTTTTCTCCGAAAATCCGGAAAAAATTATTATTTTAGTGTCTGTCAAAAAGACGTAGATTTTTCTTGTTGTTTCGACCTTTAATCTTCTCTTTTAAAAGTTCGGGCGGCGTTGTCACAGATTTATTAGAGAAAATAAACAGAGAGAGAGAGAGATTACGTCAGTACAGGGTAGAAATGACGTCAGTACGGGGGAGAGAGAGAGATTACGTCAGAACAGGGTAGAAATGATGTCAGTACGGGGGGAGAGAGAGAGATTACGTCAGTACAGGGTAGAAATGACGTCAGTACGGGGAGAGAGAGAGATTACGTCAGTACAGGGTAGAAATGATGTCAGTACGGGGGGAGAGAGAGAGATTACGTCAGTACAGGGTAGAAATGACGTCAGTACGGGGGAGAGAGAGAGATTACGTCAGTACAGGGTAGAAATGATGTCAGTACGGGGGGAGAGAGAGAGATTACGTCAGTACAGGGTAGAAATGACGTCAGTACGGGGAGAGAGAAAGATTACGTCAGTACAGGGTAGAAATGACGTCAGTACGGGGGAGAGAGAGAGATTACGTCAGTACAGGGTAGAAATTACGTCAGTACGGGGGGAGAGAGAGAGAGATTGCATCACTACAGGGAGAAATGACGTCAGTACGGGGGGAGAGAGAGATGGGAGAGAGATGACGTCAGTACTGAGGGAGGGAGGGAGAGAGAGAGAGAGAGAGGACGTCTAAGAAAACATTTTGTAAAGTCTTTAAATCACTTACCAAAGCACGAAGTAAAATGGAATACTTGCCGGTCTATACCCCGTACCACATTTTTTTTTCTTTTAAAAAAAGAGATAAGAAGCTTTAGTGAACAAAGTCCTTGCCACAAATTACATATATAACCAAATAAAATTTTGATACACTGACAAAAGATGTGAATAAAATTACTAGTGGATATATTTAGTTTCTGGACGTAGTTAGATTCTTTGACTTATTTTTAATTGTGCTACACTTCCGTTGGGCGATAAGCAGTTATTACTCCGTTTTGCAGCTAATTCTTGAGGCGCATGCTCCATAACAGCAAAATTACTTGCATTCGTGGAATAATAGACAAGTTTTGTATTTATCACAACAACTAAACACGTCTACTGTCAACGGTAGCAGCTATGCAGACAGTTCCTGGCCGGAAGTCTCACGTCCGCGAAATTCCCACCTCCTTCCCTAACTAATGTAGTGATCCCACGTGACATCGTCTATTGCTCAGTCAATAGAATTGTATGAATGTGTGTATATATGCAGAAATGTGCCCCTGGATATCGTGCAAGAATATCGGTTTGTTTTCACACAAATTGGTTAAAGCTGAAAATCGTGTATTTATCATTTACAGATGGCTCGTGAATCATACCCAGACTTTTAAGTGATAATTAACGCGTTTTTCCTTTCTTCCCTTATTGTCGAGTCCCCGTCTTGACCCTCGAGGTTTAAGGACTTTTCACGGCGATGAGTGAGGTGAGAACTATCAGCCTTGGTGACCAAGCCAGTCGTCACCCGATTGCTGGTGTGTGTGTGGGGGGGGGCTCTCGAGCCGTGGTCGAGTAGTGAGCCAGTCAGGAGCTGAACGTGGAATCTCCGTCGCGTGTATCGGGAATATCGCCCCCTATAGCTCTGTATTTTTAGTTGTAGGAGGAAGCTGGAGTCGCGGTCGGGCAGTGAACGCTCCAATTCATGATGATAGAACTCAAGAGTTCAGTCGCGCGCTCTTTTGTAAGGCCACAGAATCTGAACGATGTAGTCATCGCCTCGTGGCTGACCTTTCGTGTTACCGTTTAATACTAGAGTACGTGGAAACTTCCGAACCTCATTCCATAGCTCGTGGCTCGTGTCACCAAAACAACAACAACAACAACAACAACACATGTTTAATTAAAAAAAATACTATTGATAAATTAACGTAAGCAGGTATTTCTTGAGTGGTTAGTGTAGTTTTGTGGCTCCCAATAAAAATCTACGATTAAAAAAAAAAAGAAAGAAAGAAACTTTGCCAAATTTCTCGTCTGGCGACACTCGGCTAATTCCGCTTACAGCTGCTGTCGCGGTTCGACGGCAAATGCAAAGTGTGCAGCGTTTCCATGGTGATAATCAAGCCTCTTAAAGAGCTTTCACCGAATTTGCCCGTTGATTTTAAAAAGCCTAGCTAGCCATTCATCGAGTGACAGATCCGTGTGTTAAGGGAACAGGACTGTCGGCGTGAGTCAGTATGCCGAACTCCATCCATCCGTGCAGCCGGACATCTCGGGAAATCTCGATGAAAACCCTCCTGATATCTTGAGCCATCTGCTCTCCCCTTTTTACCTGTATTGTTAAATACAGGTAAGTCGCTGCGCATGCTTAAGCAGGCGAGCTTTGATAAGAAAAACAGATTTGCGATGTTGCGTCCTAAAACAGACTGAGACCCCTCGTTGTATTCACTTCCTTGTAGGCGGAACACGAGCGCCATTAAACATTTCACCTGGAGTTCTGTAGGCAATATAATGAGTAGAGTTGTAAAACAAAACACATTAGAAAACAAACGAAAGTAGATTATAAATGAACTATTGTATCCAAAGGTCCAAACCATACTTACATATGGAACTACTAAGTGGTAATTTATGTAATATTTTTTAAAACATTTTTTAACCATGCTTGAATTAAAAACATTTTGATATGATGTCTAACTGTATATAAACCACGGATATACAGCGCTATTAATACGTATTTTTCTGTACTTCGACATTCTTTTGTAGCCGTCGTTTTGTTTGTTGATCTTTAGATTGCATTTTAAACTGTTAAAACCTTCCTGTAAATTACCGACGAGCATTTCCTGGGTGGCATCTTCGCGACAGGCTCAAGAATAAAATGAGTCATACATCTAAGAAGCATGATTTATGATATGGCGCCCATAAAACTATAGATTTACTGCCATACCCGACGACGGAGTTTTATATGAGCTCAACGTGATCTGGTGATGATGTCACAGGGTACGCAAAAGAACGTTCCACGCGCATTTCCTTTGTTCATCGATTTTTCGAAGTTTGTACTGCACAAGCACCTGCCACCCACCCACCCCGACGTGTCACGGTAGCCTGGAGGCGCGCAGACAATATTCTGGCTCTGGTTTCTCGTTTCTGCGGACTACACGCTGAAGCTCGAGCAGAACCAACGTCGATGCGCTGCTTAACTATTCTGCCAGATCTCCTGGTCTCAGCTCTGTTTGAGCGCATTCTGGACTGAGCTAAGCGGCCCCGCGCGCAACTAGAATAATATTCCTGCAGGACGGTACACGACGGGCCGTAGACTTTGTGGCTGTGCCACGGCAAGACGTAGCCATCCACATCCAGGAACAGAAGCTTGTTAGAGCTCTCGCGTCACGTGACCCTGCGCCTCCCCATTCAGAGACGAAACCATCAAACGACCATATGTGACGTCATGGATCTTAAAATACCGTACGACTAACGGTAGTTTTCGGGAGCTGGTGTTGTTTTCTTTTTTTGTTTTTGTTTTTGTTTTTTCATACCATAGCGAAGGTGATCAGTTGCTGGGTTTTTAAAAAAAAAAAAAAAAAACTATTTGAATACAGCGTAAAAGCTAAGGATGCTGAAGAGATTCCTAAAGGAGTAACATTAAAACATTTAAAACCCAATAAAAGCTCTGGGTTCAAATTATGATGTACTATTCAAATTTCTGAGCAAATTCGATGTAGCCTGTTGTCGTGGAATATCCAACAAGAGCAGACAACTCTTCACTCCATACCGCCTTGGAAAGCCATTCGCCAATTGGCTGGAACTCACTGCTGGATAAAACAGAAGCATTTCGAGTAAGGAAATAAGGAAACTTGCTTAGGGTTTTGCCCCGTCACCCTTAGCTTCCGGAAGTCGAACCTGAAATTCGGCGTTTTATTTTTTGTTCTATAGTTAAAAGCTATTATTAAGTTTTTACAATAAGTTCTGGAAATAGAAAAATAAATAAAACTCTGATTTCACCAAAGCTGTACCGTAAAAGACCCTGACCATTCGAGGTACTCTTTGTTGTTGTTGTTGTTGTTGTTTTCAAAGACTCTTGATTAAATTAGCAAGAGTTGTTTTTTTATTTTATTTCTGGCCGATCCGTAATGGTTCGCTTAAGGAGCTATTGCTAGTTTTTCTATGCTTTATGTCAGGCAGATCTTTTACAGTGGCTTGTGATTGCGAGATAAAGATGATTAACGATGTTCCCAACTTTTCGGGCGTCAATGGAACTAACAAGTCTAAAATAACATTCGGCTCTGCGCATGGAACACGATATAGGCAAAGAGTTAAATTGATGTGTGTATTTGTACTTGGATACTTTGCTGCTGGTTCCATCATATTAGTTCAGTTACAGTAGCATAGAAGTCTGTCGAGACCGAATGGCTGTATGCGATAATGAGAGCGGCGTACACAACAGCATCCCCATCTTTCGGATCGTTTCAAAGTAGGAAGAAATCGGATGATCTGCTACTTCGTAACGAACTCAGACTCTGCAGAGTTTGTATTTTTTTTTTTTTTGCTGCTGTTGTTTCTACTCTAGCACTGGGTCACGACTCCGTTTCCTGTTCTCTCGCGGAAAGAGTATCACTGCTGAACTTTCAAGATCCAGGAACACACAGTCCCCTATGTGAACTATGTCCCACCTGCTCGTCTACTCAGCAACGGAGCTAAGTCGGTGCCGCGTTGTCTTCACTGCTTTCATAAAATAACTTCTTTTATGGGTTGTATTTTCCCAGTATGAACGAGCCGATAGAAATATACTTATTACTGACGCTGAAGGACGTGAAGATGACACCACTGGTTAAAGTGGAAATGTGAAGCTTTCAGTGTACTCCATTAAAGCAGCTGGTGTCGGACCGCTGGCATAAGCTTCACGAAGACGCGAATTATCGGCCCCAGTCAAATCACCAGAGGCCGATTCCTGCACTCCTTCTAACTGTTGCTAGCGCGTCGTATTCCCTCTCCCCCACCGGTGTATAGCCGTAGTTCTGAATTATGTTCTTTGTACCGCCTGGTCTGCCATTGATTTTAACCACGTGGCGGAGAGAGGGGTTTCTTGGCGACGATCTAGTTAGGGGAAAGCAGGACTCCCTTTCCTTTAACTCTTGGGTTTTAGACGACAGAGCCATTCTTTTTATTCTTTATCTAATATTACGGTGTATAATGCAATATTATCGCTTTATTGGCCATGATTTTATTGTGAGTTGGGTGAAAAGTAAGAAGGTTTTCGTGAATTGTATAAAGAAGAAATAGTTTTCGTTGATTCTAGCAACTTAGCGATTCATCGCGGAACGTCAACAGATCTCTTTCGTTTCCAGGATTCCACTCAGAAAACCAGAGACCTTCACGAATAATGACACAGACCAAATACTAATTAGCGATGATGTTCTTTATTATTAACTAAATCCGTTGTTGTTATTCTGAAGATTTACAAAATACATTACTGACAGCTGACATTTAACCGAGTCATATCTTGCGTCATTAACACCTACATAAAGTGGCGGACAAAAGTCTGAGAACAGATTAAACGTGTTTGAAATTTCAGCATAAATCCCAATTTTTAGAGATTACACGAAATAAGCAGATCAAAAAATTGTCAGTATTTGGTCGCAAAGGTACAAATATCGATCACAGCCCGACAGCCCTTGTGTATGGGAGTTCCACAGAACGAATACACCGGTTTATGCAAATTTCGGTCAAGTCGACTTAATAATTTAGAGCAATTGATCCAAACTTTTTGGCCTTTTCACCTTAAAATTTTTTGTCTATATCGTTCCATAGATTCTCTATTGAATTAAAATCAGGACTTTGAGCCGGTCACTTTGGAACTGGAATTTTCTAATCTGCGAGCTACTGCATGATGAGGGCGGCCGAATGTTTGGATCATTAGCATGTTAGAAAATCCATTTGAGATGGATGCTGTCCTCAGAACATGGTTCTAGTATATTGGTCAAAATGTTCAGGTAAACAAACCGATCAATTATTCCCTTGATACGAAGAATAGAATCTGTCCCTTTTAGAGAACAGCACTAATTTGATTCATCTAACCAGAGCAACGTCGCCCACATTTCCTGGATCAAATGGAGGTGATCCTTGGAGAACTACAATCAGGCCTATCGATTTTTCAAGAAAACTAAGGAACACCCAACAAATTTGTAATCATAAAGCCGGCTCTGGAAAGTCCTCGCAGAAATCAGTAGATCCTTCGAATTCCATAAAATGTCAACGGACGTTTGATTTTCTGATTGATCCAAGCATCATTTTGGGGGGGGTTCTACCACTTTTAGGCCGTTCGATGTAACCGCTCCTTTGTCCCTACCGGCTTCCAGGCTGGACAATGAGCCGTTTTACTGCGCCCGACCCGCCTAGCGATCTGGGAATATAAGAGTTCCTACTTGGCAACTCCACAATCGGAGCGCGTTTGGATCGTTTACCCATTGTGGAATAATAAAAAGGTTATGCACAGTTTACTGTGGTCTATTGGTTGGCCGAAAAAGCACAGATACAAGCATCCTGATCTTGGCGATGTTAAACTTCTGTCGTAATGTGAGAAAAGTGAGCGCTTGCAAAATATCTGCTACCGACCATATTGGTGTATAAGCCAGTCGATAGAGGGCGAACCTGCAGTTCTACCAGTGTCGTTACCGTGACGCGTAAATCTGTTTGTTCTGCCTTCGTTCTTAAACTTTTGTCCCCTACTGCGTGTTTTTATTTTTTGTTAGAGATCGCTTTTAATCTATAAGTATGTCGTAAATAACTAAATAATATTTAGTACGCCATAAATATATAAAAACACTATATTATCATGGTAATTTTTCTCATTTGTACGGTTAGTTCACTTTAGCTAAACACTAATGTTGAGGAAGTGTAGGAGAGAAAGAGAAAGGCAAGTAGCTTTGATCTACAATCATGAACACAGCTCTACTTGACAAGATAAAAAAGATTAGTTGGACTAAAATTCGTGAAGGATGTCCATCATCTTACTAAATACTGGAACAGGTCATCTATTATTGATCTCCTCCATCACGGTGATGAGAAACTGCAAGAGAAAAATATGTTTTTAAAGACTCACACTGGATGTTCACTGTTCCACGTGAAGAAACTTTAAAGGAAGATTGGATATCTCGTTGTCGTAAAAACAATGGGTTTTATATCGTCGTCAATGAGATAGCCATCAAAATGGATGTATGACGGATTAGCACAAAAACTGATCTTTCCCTCAAAAAACAATTGATTGAGCAAGAATAAAACATAAAACAAACACTCCAAACTTACAGTAAACACAACATCATAAAATTATTATAAATAAATGCATTTTTTCCCTTTTAATCAATCAGTTAATCTGCAGATATTACTAATATACCTAGACTCCAAATTAACACCTGTTGGTCGAGATCGCAGCTGCCATGAAATTTACCTAAACATTCACACAATACATCACAAAAGACTGAATTTATAATTAAGAATAAGTGTCGTAACAAAACTGATGTAAAGACATACAAGAAAAAGTTTTGTAACCTGAGTAACTAAAAGTATGTGAACTATCTTCAATGTGCCTGGCTTTATTAAAGCGAAGAGTTAGGACAAAATGGAGTTAGCTTCAGGGGTAGTTTTAGTTAGGATTTGTAGATATGAGCTGGAAGATACGTGTTTTCCCGTTGTGTGGACACCTCAACAATTAGATTATTTCTGAAGGAAGCCAGAGTCATTTTATTAATTTTAATCTAATACTGTATTATAGTATATAATGTAATAAATTGTTATTTATTGGTTAAGATTTTAGTATGAATCGGTTAAAATTGAAATAATAAGATTTTCTTAAATGCATCTTTATATTTAAGAAAGAAATATTTTCCATTGATGCTTGCAGGGTTAGGGTTAATCTCACTCACGTAGACCGTCAACAAATCCCTTTCTTTCTCAGGATTTCAGTTAGAAAACTAGGGATCCTCTTGACTAGTTATATCACTTTGAAAACTCGGCTTTTAAGGTTAATTTACTGGAAAGAGTTCTGTTTTTTTTTTAAGTAACTGTAGAGAGAGAGAGAGAGAGAGAGAGAGAGAGAGAGAGACGGAGACAGACAGACAGACAGAGAGAAGATGGGAGAGAGAGAGACAGACAGACAGACAGAGAGAAGATGAGAGAGAGAGCGAGCGCGAGAGAGAGAGAGAGAGAGATGGCGTCAGTATAGAGAGAGACGACGTCAGTATATGGGGAGACATGACGTCAGTATATGGAGAGACATGACGTCAGTAGAGAGAGAGATGACGTCAGTATAGAGAGAGACGACGTCAGTATATTGAGAGACATGACGTCAGTAGAGAGAGAGATGACGTCAGTATAGAGAGAGACGACGTCAGTATATGGAGAGACATGACGTCAGTACAGAGTGAGAGAGATGGCGTCAGTATACAGAGAGACGACGTCAGTATATGGGGAGACATGATGTCAGTACAGAGTGAGAGAGATGGCGTCAGTATAGAGAGAGACGACGTCAGTATATGGGGAGACATGATGTCAGTACAAAGTGAGAGAGATGGCGTCAGTATAGAGAGAGATGACGTCAGTATAGAGAGAGACGACGTCAGTATATGGAGAGACATGACGTCAGTAGAGAGAAAGAGAGAAAGAAAGAACGACAGAGAGAGAGAGAATAATTTTTTTTAACTTTACCTTTCCCTTTGTTTGTTTAGACTTCAAAATCAGAATTTACTTTGAAAAATCTGTAATTGTTTACTCTTTTTAACGTGGTCATTTAATATGGAAAGCTGTTAAGATGTAGGATAACTTGTAGTAAATTCCTGTCCTGATCAGTCAAAATGAAAGTCTGGTGATCTAAAAGAAAGATGGCAGAGATAGTTTAAAGCTGAGAATCTGGGAAGTTGCAGCTCAGTCTGTACGTGCCGACTGGCCATCATTTCTGCATGTGAACACCTGTACAACTGTACATTTTCTGTTTTCATTTGAAGAAAAGTTAATAAATCTCTATCATTGGCCCTTTAGTTTTATTTTTAATTTCTATAGAGTATTCGATTAGTTCACGCACATTTATTACGTTTTTATTTGTCAGCATTCATCAAATTATTCCGCTCACTATTTACTTTATTATTCGTGTTCGTTTTCCTCACTGCGTCATTAAAGTTCTAATGTTGTTGTTGTTGTTTTTAATATTTCTGTCTAAATAAATTGATAATTGGAGTATAAAAAAGTAAGTAAACCTTATTTCATTTGTTCAATTAAATTCCAAGCTTCTTGCAAGGAAACACATCATTTCTGTTCGTCCATTAAACCTCATTATCTAGAAAGGAAATTACATCAAACGCATATGTGATTTATTTTCAACTAGGTTTCTTAAATTACGGAAAATTATTTTCGTCAAATTTTTTTGGAAAATTATAAATTCTTAATGCAGGAAACTCTTTCATCTGTCTAAAAAAAAGCATATGATCTATTTAAAAAACAAAACAAAACAAAAAAGAGTTAAGAAGATTTGTGGAAACTATGGAATATTCGCGGCTTGGAATCCATATGTGGCTCTAGGTCGGCAATTAGGGATGAAACACTGGCAGTTCGGCAAGAGCAGAGCGGCGGTTTGTTATCGGGTCTCTTGAAATGACAGCTTCTCAACATACATCAGAGTACTGGCGCTCTCCCTTCATCCGCCACAACAAGAAACCTGTTAATTACTGGCCACCTTGTTGGGTCTGAGAGACTCGTACGGTTATTGGCACCATAAAAAACCCCACCAATGTTAGACAGGGAATTGGACCGTTCGCTGGTAGTAGTTCGTCTGACCACGATGTGGTGGCCTGTGGACGTAGAGCGAAAGGTAATGAACATGGGGAGTAAATTAAGCGAGAGGGAGAGAATAGGGAATTATTATTTTCGCAGCTATACGTCAGACTTGCAGAAAAATTTGGTGATGTTCATCCACTATTTTATGCTTTGCTACCAACAATCAAAGGAATATACATGAAAGACTCTTCTGACTTATTAAACAAGCCGAACCTGAAATTTCCCCAGAATCTGTTTAAAATGCAGCATTCACTGTATACCTTTCCTGATGTGCATCTCAACGGATGCTTTTTTCATCTTAATCAAAATGTGAAAAAACATTTAGGTGAATTGCAGCTGTTCCATAGGTATAATGGTTTTGTATGGAGAGTGGAAATTATCACTCTGCTCACATTTGTACCTACCGTAGACTTGGAACGAGGCCATGGACAGATCAGCAGAACTTCTGAAAGATCTGTAGTCACTGCTTACTTGGTTTGGGTTGTTTATGTAGGCCACCCAGCTCACCAAGGAAATGGAGTCCTGCAGTGTTTCCCTAAGAATGAAGGATGTAGGCCAAATTGGGAATGATGCACCAAACAGTATGGAAAGTTATAGATGGCCTTGATAAAATTAATCATAGGTACGATATATATATTATGAACAATCAGTGGCAGGTCACAACCCACCACAAAATTGAAAAAATATCATGATGCAGATTAGAGAATAATCAAAATTACTGCAGATTATAACAGATCATGAAGGATTGGCAAACAATTACAGTATGGAGTAACATTTGTGACCTAAATCTACTATATTAAATTATTGTATTGACTTAAATTTGTGTAAAATAATTCTGTCACTTTGAAATTCATTTTATTTATTTAAATTTAAATATATTTTCACTATTCTCAAGTAATTTCAGAAGCATTACTAGGCGATAGACACTATATGTATCATGTGTGCAATAGTAACCCTTGAGGCGAACTGAACCGCGGCGGATGGTTAACGGACCATGGTGCCCTTTTGTTATGGAAAACCTGGCCTCCGCTATTTTATCTCAGAAGAAATATTTTTCAGGTGTCGACCGGAGTGAAATAACCAACAGTACATGGAAATGAAGCGCGCGAGCACACAGAGAGAGAGAGAGAGACACACCACACACGAACACACTCTCACACACACACTCACATACACTCACACTCAACATACACACGCTCGCTCTCACACACTCTCTCACATACACACACACTCTCACATACACACACTGACATACACACACACTCTCAGACACACTTTCACAACACACTCTCACACTCACACACACTCTCACAGACACACACTTTCACATACACTCACGCTCACACATACGCCACACTCTCACACACTCACATACACACTCTCACACTCACATACACACACTCTCACACACACACACTCTCACATACACACACTCACATACACACACACTCTCACACACATACACACACTCTCTCACACACACAACATCTCGCACATACACACACACTCTCACACTCACACACACTCTCACATACACACACGCACATAACTCACACTCTCACACTCACACATACACCACTCTCTCACATACACACACACTCTCACACACACTCTCACTCTCACACACACTCACATACACACAGTCTCAGACACACTTTCACATACACACTCTCACACACACTCACCACACTCTCACATACACACACTTTCACATACTCTCACACTCACACACTCTCACACACTCTCACACACACTCACACACACTCTCACATACACACACTTTCACATACTCTCACACTCACACACTCTCACACACTCACATACACACTCTCACACTCACACACACTCACACACTCTCACACACACACTTTCACATACACACACACGCTCACACACTCTCACTCACACACACTCTCACTCTCACACACACTCACATACACACACTCTCACTCACACACACTCTCACTCACACACACTTTCACATACACACACACGCACACGCACATTTATTTATTCTACATCAAAGGATTTAACGACATGCAATAAAAACCACACACAAAATCTTAAAATAAACACTATACCCATATTTCAGATAATATTTTACTTTTATCTGGACTCCGAGCAGCAGTACTGTAGTTACTTAGGTAACTCAGTCTGTAATTTTTAAATAAAAATGAGCCTACGGTGAAAGAGGAGGAAAAACGTCTGCCAAAGGAAAAGGTCTCCTCGTGTTATATGAGGAATGGAAGCGGTTCAGGTGTCTTTTCTCGCCCACTTGCTTCGTTTTCGGTCGTCCAAACTTCCTGTCCGTTTATCTCCGATCTTCTTCTGTGTTTTTTTTTTTAGCTGCTTTTCCCTCGCATTCAGTTCTTCACGTATCTCCGTCCACCATGTTACTCCCACTTCTCTCAAAGAAATCCCAGTACGTACATCGTCCCTCCCAACAAACCGTCTACTTTCATAACCATATTATTTTTTGTGTCGAAGCAACAAAAACAGTGATTTTAAAGATATATATATATATATAGTGTGTGTGTGTGCGTGTGCGTGTGCGTGTGTGTGTGTGTGTGGTGAGCGTGTGTGTGTGTGTGTGTGTGTGTGTGGTGAGCGCTGCGTCAGTCAGGGAGATAACGTCGCTTAGATCCAATAAGATTTTGCCATAGCTTTAAGATACAGAATTCTTTGCTGCAATAAAAGGTGTTTCACGCAGATGACACTCGTTTTATTATTATTGTACTATTAACTTATTTGAAAATCCATTTTTTTTTTTATTTTACCTTCAATATTATCCTTAAAACATTCTTAATTTAACTATTTTTTTTAAGAAAATTATTTCCTGGTTTGTGGAATTTTAAAAGTTGCAGAAATCTACGCTCGCTTTCCGCTGTTTGGGAAAGATCTCTTCACTTCCTCTCAGACAGAAAGACAGTATTGATTCTTATTTAGCTATTTATGCAATATGAGTTTGTTTTTTTTTAAAATTAGTATATTTGAATTCTTAACTTGGAATTTTAAACAATAATTTAATGTTGTTTTAAATAATGGCATTAAACTGGAATTGTATAGTTTCTAAAAGATTTATATTTTCCATTCGCTTTAAAACCGGACTCACTGTAAATATAATGTGAAAGGGGAGGGGTTAATGTGCCACGGGTGAGTGAGTGGTGATGCCAGATAACAAAATGTCTTGATGCAGGTTCACTGAACTCAAAAAGTACACGTACTAAATGTGAAAATGGATGGCACTACATTGAAAAGTTACGAAGGAATGATAAATGTAGTTCCACACCATACCACTTCATAGTTTTCTACATACTTAATGGTAAAATTACCCTTCGAAAATGTGACATTTTAAAATCTAACCCTGCACGCACTTGGTTTTCGAAAATACTTTTACAGACCACGTGACTTGATTAGAAGTATTCCAGAGCAGACATCTAGAACTGGTCCCGAGCGCAGTGCCAGGCTATGAACACGATCTGAAGATGAATTTTTCTATTTTTTTTTTTTTTATTTCTAAGGTGTTTGGCTGTGGTTGCAGGTTGATCTCACACACACACACACACACACACACACACGAGAGGAGAACAGCTGAGCGTTCGGAGACTGGTTGGTGGGCGCCGTGGCAGTGCTTACGATGCTAAAGCCTGGGCTTGCTTTAACTCAGATTAGACAGTCAGCTGCTGTCTCAGGTTCCGACACTGGCACTCTTCGTTCCATGGAGACGTCAGATCGCGGGCGGTAAAACCTCACGCTGAGAGCTGTCTTTCTCTGTCTCTCCTCAATCCAAAATAACTTTGCAGGCCAGCTATTTCTTCTCTCAAGTTTCTAGTGATCGCTACTTTACAGAAACTTCTGCAGTTGATAATAATATGTAATCTAGCGGAAATTTAAAATTATTTCATCGTCTTTTACACTCGTTAACAAGACTGCCGTTGTTTCCCAATGTAACGAATATTTGTTTATACAAATTGTTGAAATGACACTGAACCTAGTAGATATTTTATTTATATTTTTCTGTTAATAGTGAAAATTGGATGTAATTCTTGTTGTAATAATTAATTTCCATGCTATTTAATTGTATTAATACACTTTTAAACTGTTGTACTAAACAGTTGCTCCTTTTTTTAAGAACAAACACAAGCAGTAATATCTACGTTCTGCAGATTTGTTCACAACAGCGAAAAGGAAAACAACCTGATGACAGATTAGTCACGTGACTTGTAATGTAATGGCAATAGTTAATTGAGTCACCTGTTCGATTTGCTCCCTTAAAAGTGATTTTATAATTAAAAAAAAACGAGAGCCATTCCATAAAAGTATTCCGATTGCTTCGTTCGGTGGGGTGGGGGGGGCTATTGAATTTGTATGGAGTTTCTGGGTGGGGCGTAAGCCCCGAGCGGCGCCGGAAGACGGTCTTAGCATCTCCGAATCGAAGACGACGAGTATCTAGTTAGGGAGAAGCATTCTCCGCCGCACTGTTGCTGAAGCTTCAGGCTGTCCCTAGGCTTCTCCCCGGTAGTAGGGATTGGAAGGGCCTAGAGACCAGACCTCTTCCCTTTCTTTGGTTGGGATGTGGCCACCAGTCGGGAGAAAGGTTTATTTTCCTTGCAGACATCTTTGGCGTCCTTAGTGCCTTTACCACTCCCATTTCCGCTCTCTGCGTCTGCAGCTTCAACGACGCTCACCTTGTTGGCCGTGCCGTCGTCTTTCCGGTTCTTCTGCTCAGGAGTCCACAGTGTGTGACCCCTGACTCTGCAGACGAGCAAAAAAAAAAAAAAAAAAAAACACTTTTGGCCGGGTTGGTCGCGATACAAGACACTTACCCTGTGGGCACGACCGTTGTACGTACCGGTCAACTTTCTTGGAATGGCCAAATCAAGCACATTTCCACTTTTCTGCCCAGAGAGAAATGGAAGGCCTGGTAGTGTATCAAACTTGAATCCTGTTACTCTTACTCCCCGCTGTAGGATCTGCATCCCTGAGATAAAGGCACAAGCCGGTTACTGCCAGTGGCGTTCTGGGCAGTACTTCGGCATCGAGGCCGCTTTTACTATTATTTATTTCTAATTTATTAAAATGATATTGACAGTGTAGAAAACATTGATATTAAAACTTTGCAGATAATATTAAAATACAGTCGATGCTTGATATGAGTACTTTCTCCGGACCAGCACAAATTGTGCTTATATTCGATCAGTCCATTTTTAAAAAGGGTTACTTGTACATATTAATTTAGATAATATTAGAAGAATGTGTAATAAAAAACATAAAATTTTATTTCTTCATACAAATACAAAATTAAAACAGGTGACAGTATTTATTTAGAAAAATAATCTAAAATTGAAGATTGTCGCGTGCACTTTTGCATTATGTAACCTTGAATTGCATGTTGGTGTTCCTTTACTCTTGAGTTGGTATACTATGTTTTTCAAGAACTCTTTTTACGTCATCAAGCATAGCAGGTGCTTGCAGTGGAGTAGTCGATGTCTCATCAATTTCAACATCTTCCGACATTTCAGTCTCATCACTACTTGCTTCATTCAGTTCTTTAAAACATTCAAATTGACGATCGCATTCGGTAAACTCTTCATCCAATTTTGAGCCTTCTTTGCTGTTTAAAACTTCTAATTCAAAATCTTCGTGCATTGAAATGTTTTGACAAACATTTTCTGAAGCAATTTTGGATAGTCGTCAAGGCCACATTTTCCCACGCAGTTTTTAGCATGAAAATGGCATCCAAAACAGTTGCAGATTTAGCAGCACTCTCAAGAAATTCGTCCTAGCCACTATCTAAGCATACAACCAACTCTTTCATTAACTGTTTGCGATAGTGCGCTTTAGGGTAGCGAATAATCCCAGCATCCATTGGCTGTATAAGTGACGTTGTATTCGTTGTCAAGTAGGGGCACTGATCTAGCAGCAGGAGAATTTTCCTTTTCTTACGTCGCATTTTCTCGTCCAACTTTATTAGCCATTCTGTGAATAAAACTAAAGTCATCCAGGCTGCAGAATTCGATTCATATTGCACTGGAAGATTGTTTTCTTATTCTTAAAACACCTTGGATTTCGGCTCTTGCCGATCACTAGCAGAGATAGTTTTTCAGTGTCGGTCATGTTTGACGCTACCAAAAGAGTCAGTCTTTCCTCCTCCTTTTTTCCTCCACTGACTTCTTCATCCTTTCTGGCCAGTGTACCGTCAGGAGTGGCCCTAAAATGCACTCCTGTCTCGTCAGCGTTGAAAATCGCCTTCTCTGGATAACGTTGCAGAAGCTCTGGCAAAGCAGTCTTCTTCCATTCATTGGCCCCAGATAAGTCAGCATCCGCCTTTTCCCAATGTTCTCGTTTGTAGACAATATTGAATCTCTTTTGAAACTTTTGTATCCAGCCAGAAGTAAAGATGTTTGGATGAAGATCTTCGGAACCACCATAAAGTTCTTGAGCCAAAGACTTAGCTTTCTCTATTAAAAGAGGTTCAGAGAGCTCTGCCCTTCTCTCCCTCATGACAACAAACCATTTGTACAGCTGCTGCTCCAGATCTCGTAACACACCTTCCCGCTTTCTCTCTCGAGAAAGATTTCCATTTTACAACCTGAGTTTGTTTATCTCCTCTTCTTTTCGCAACCATCCGGCTAACCATCGTGTGGTCAATGTTGAATTTCCATGCATCATCAGCTTTATTTTCACCGTTACGAACCGCCTGAATAACCTTTACCATGAATTCCAATGTAAAACTTTTACGTTTTGAAACCATAATGAACTCTGTGCAGAATGTGCTTAATTAAAGGAATGATAGGCTTGTCACGCTGTCGCCGATAGATATCGTGCTTTGTGTAGGCAGTTTCCACCAATCATCTTATTCCACACCATGCCTGCTTTTTCGCAGACTTTCCAACTTTATTTTTACCGTTTCTTCCTGGATTCGTACCATGTGCTTATATCAATTTCGTGCTTATAAAAATTATTCCTATTAAAAATATATATGGGAATTTTTGGGACTGCACGATTAAATGTAATACTTATATAGATCATTGCACTTATATCGAACGTGCTTACACCGATCAGCGACTATATTTGCTAATATCAATACTGAAATAGATAGGAATGACTCTCGGGGAAATTTAATAATTTGGTAAATTGGTTAGATTTGAGAAATATTAATTCTACTGATAAAAATGCAAAATCAACCAAACAGGTAATAGAGATAACCAGAATAATCATTATATGGGTGACATTAAAGAAGAATAACTAAAATATGGTCTGTGAGTAATTAATCAAAATTTCATAACTGAAGATCATTGTTATTAATAATTAAACAATTTTTTTCAAACATTACAGAGAGAGAGATATGGCGTCAGTAGAGAGAGATATGACGTCAGTAGAGAGATATGACGTCAGTAGAAAGAGAGATATTAGATTGTGGAAATTTAATAAAGGTTTTCAAAATAAATGGAGATTTGAGCATATGAGAAGGTATTAATACAAAGGGATATAATTACAACTTAGTTAAAATTCCATTATAATCACATATCAGAAAATACTTCTCTAGTAATGAAATCGTTTACTATAGAAGTGAACTAAGGACAAGTGTAGTCAGTAATGGTGGCGCTGCTCGGACTAGACGCCGTGTTGGTGGTCATCTCTCTTTCGCTTGAGCCTCGAGTACTTCAGGCAGTACCGCCGATAGAGCGGGTGGCCGGGGCCCTGTGAGTGTGGTCCTCTTTCCGCTTCAATCCAAATGTTGACGTTTCCTTCTACAAACAGCACTTTACCCATGTTACAGATACCTCGAGAATATGTATGGCTGACGTTCAACGTGACCTAATTTCAGATTTTAAGTTGTCTCCCTTGAAGATATATTTGATAACTAGGTTTTACAACCCACTTGTCTGAATCGCCTTCTGTTTTGCACGCACCGACTACTCTAAAAATGGCACACATTCGAAACGTTATTAGCTAAGTTCTTATTAATTAATTTGATATTTTACCAGCGCGTTTGCCCTATTTGTTCAGAAACTGAAATCGGTATTACTGAAGTTCACCGAGAGACTCTCAGGTTGTTTTTTTTTTTTTTTTAAAAAAGAAAAGAACAGAATTATACGGGTCAGGGTAAAAGATCTAACTTACGGATTTAATTTTAGTCTTTATTTCACCCTCAAAGACAATGTCATGCCATTAGTTCAGACGTGGTGCTCAAAAGCGGCGGAAAAAGCAGCAGGAGACGAACAATTGCGGAAGGTATTCGTACACATTCTTTACGTGGGTCTGGCAAAATCAAATTCTGAGACAGTATTTCAGTTGTTCACTGGCACCGAATGATGAAAAGGTCCTTCTAAAGGTAGCAATGTTAAAGATCAGGAGATACAAGAACACGATGAGTCTGCGGATGAGATAGGTATAATCAAAAAAGTGGGCAACGCCTAGCGTGCCATCAAGCCTGGGCGCACTGGTTCTGATATAGGAATGCATCCTGAGTTTTCTACAACAAAGAAGATTGAGGAACTGGTTAGAGAAGGACACATGCGACTTGCAAAGCAGTTTCCGTGCAATGTTGCTGGAAATGTTTTCCTATCTATATTCTTTATTCTAAGAAACAAAACAGTGAATTGGAGTGTAGAAGATGGCTTTTTTTCAAGCCTGCAAAGAATGAATTATACTGCTTGTTCTCTCATACTAGTGACCACCATCCAAAACAGCAGTCAATGTTAGCATCGTCTAATGGCTGGAAAATGGACACTAAAATGGAGAGAGAGAGAGAGAGAGAGAGAGAGAGAGAGAGAGAGAGAGAGAGAGAGAAGAGAGAGAGAGTAGAGAGAGAAAGAGAGATGACGTCAGTAGAGAGAGAGAGAGAGAGAGAGAGGAGATGACGTCAGTAGAGAGAGAGAGAGATGACGTCAGTAGAGAGAGAGACGAGAGAGCGGTTCATGACATTCTTTGATTTTTGTGAAAAGGCGCTGAAATGGCAACAATTATTCTAGAAACACTGAGGGAGTTTTAGATCCTATTCGCTGTTGTCGAGGTCAAAAGTACGATAATGCGGCAGACTTGGCTGGCAGGCACAATAGTGCCAAGAACGGTATCCTAGCTTACCAATGATGCCTGTTCTCACCTTTTGGTTGTCAGGTACTGAATTTATGCGGACAGACTCGGCAGGGATCTGGAATGGTGCAAACAGTTTTTAACCTCTTTTCCAGCAGCCCAGAGCTATGGAACATATTACAAGAAAATATCGGGTCCTTTCTCAAGGGGTTGTCAGGGACCCGATGCACAGATCATGTAGCTAGTGTTCACAATTCGAAACTCACCTTCCAGGATTAATAACCGCAGTAAAATCGCTTCTGTCACTCAATTTCAACTCCAAGACAATCACTGAAGTGAAAGGTGCCATAAAGTGTGCATCTTCATTTATTTGCATGACTATATTTTCCATATGGTTAAAGATACTGCAGTTGACTTTAAAAAACAACAAAAGGTATTCAAGCCAGAAAGACGTAGAGGCATCAAGTTTGGAAACTTAATGATCTCAAAGATTTGCGGGGGGAAATGAGCATCAATTTTAGATGAAGAGCGACTTCCATATGAGCCCACAGTTCGTGAAGATGTAGATATAATATGATGATGAAAATTTATTCAAGCGCAATGCTTAACGTCATCGTTGACTCAATTACAGCTACCTGCTGAGTTGCTTCGATCAGCTGCTCGCAAGTTTAATCATCCATTCAGTTGTATTAGTGGCATCTCATATATCCGATAAGCAAACCGATAATGGCTTCTGAACTTTATTGGACAAGAACATTCCAGTGACGTCTCACGAGGACTGTTGTATTTGAAGTCCATCCATGTTGTCGATTTTGGAGAAGACTGTTTGAGTTCGTTACACCTCTCGAACAAAATCCACAAATATAAGTTGGATGAAATATTTCGCAATGTGTGTGTGTGTTGATTTGGGGGGATATTTTTGCACTTTTTCCGGCAACAAATGCGTCGGCCGATCGAGCTCATTCAGTAAGATGGGACATATAAAGAACCTTCCGCGGAGCTCGACGGCACGAGAAAGATACCGCGGTCTCGCAGTGATGGGCATTGAAAGTGAGCCGGCCAGGAAGGCGTAGACTTTACGGATAATGTTAATACATTTTGTCTGCTGATTTTCTTTGATAAGTGTAGGCATACACAAACAAATAAACGAATTCAAAAGCTTCTTCACACACCGTTTTAATTTAATGCCGTTGCTACCCAAATGTTTGGCTGGCACCAGGTGTGGATGCGTCGGTAAGAAGTATGCACCCCTATTGTATATAATCGGACTAATAAAACGTTAATCTCTGTTTCTTGCCAGGTGCCGTCACATTCGGGTAATATTATTATTAATCGATTGTTTCACAGTATTATTCATAGATTGTAATTCCTGTTATTGCTGGTATTGGATGACAGCACACCTGACCATCTATTATCAGGTGGGATTATAAGCCTAGCCCCTGACTTCAGGTCTTCTTGGAGCTACTTAAACTAAAAGCACTTCCTTCCTTTAGGGGTTCGGCGCACCCTCAAAGATGTAGAACCTGTCATTTCGTAATAAAATATTATAGTTAAATTAATACTTCACAGAAAAGACCGGGTGATTAAGAAGTTTTATTTACGTCTGAAATGGCTGACATTGCTTTTCGCCTGAAATTTTTAATACGCAAGTGGCCTTCAAAATCTACTCAAAACCCACGAACCCGAATTTGGTTATTTCCACACAGGACAACTTAATGAAGCAATATTTTCTAAAAAAAAGATACAACCCTGACTTTTTCGTTTATTTATTTATTTATTTTTCACATTCATTTTCTTAATTGGCAGTTTCAAAGCTTCTCGGCGCCCACAACTGTTTAACCCAAAACCAGCAGACGACCCGAGTTAAAACGAAGGTCCGGCTTTGCTCAAATGGCGCAATTTGTGAAAAGCAGTTGGCACACACACACACACAAAAGAAACGCAATTTCTCGAGGGTGTCGTCTGCTCACATCACACATGCATGCCCCGGTCGGGATCGCCTGAAGACACTTCTGCCACGAAGGGCTCCACCACTTACCGTTTCCCCTGCACTCCTAACTAACTGCTACTGGCACATCGAATTACCCCACGCGCCGCCGACCCATTATGCGTGTATAGCCCGCATTTGCGAAACCAGTTGTAGTCGTTCTGAGACCCCCGTTCTTGGATCGTACCCAGACACCTCAACAGGGTGCGAACAGAAACCTTCCTCAGCAATTATTTTTTAAGGCTGGGCTCCGCGGTCCCTTACCTCTACCCCAATCCACCCCACCCACTTTCGATAATAGCTGTTACCTTGCGGCTGCGGCTGCTGATGGTGGAAAGCCAGTGCGCACGCTGGCCTTAGGCTCTGCTAGTTGATGGTGATTAAAGACGGTTTAAATTTGCGACCTATCCACCGACTCCGTCTCAGCCAGACGCTGTTAACGACGAATCCCGACGTGTTTTTTGTAATGGACGACAAGAAACCTGTGTCGGCGGAGCGATATATAAACGCCGAATCTTCTGGGCTTTTTAAAATTTTTTTTTTTATCACTTCATGCAGATCGATCGAAAGCGGTTTCGCTCTGTTGTAGGACTGGTGCGGCGAACAGCTGGCATCAGCTTTCCAGGCACGAAGCGGGTACTGTAGCCGATACACGATACCTTGATAACGAATTTGTAAGCGAGCGTTTATTGCGCTAATCGGCACCTTCTCTTCGACATAAATGGCGGACCGATCGCAGTATGATCGAAATTCTTGAAACCCAAGCTTAACAACTTGAAGTGACACCCTGCCTCGTTCTACCAAAGAAAGAGAAAAAGAAAACTTATGTGGGAGCTCCGAAAAACAATACATTATTGTAATTCAATCCGAGTGAATTTTACTGGATATTTATCATCAATCTAAATAATACAACCGAATAATGGTAGCTGAGGGTATGGGATCTGCACAAAGCATTCGGAAATAATCCAAAGTCTTACAGTTGTGGAAAACTAAAACGGGATTTAAATCCAAAAATAAATAATCAATAAATTATCAGAATTGCTTGAATAATAGCACTTGTTTAGATCTATTTATTGGAGTTTGGACAGAAAGTATTAAACTGCATATAACAAGAACATTTAAAATAGAGTTACCTAAGATCGTCGCCTACAGAAACTGAACAACCGTGGGATAGAACACCGGGTATAGTTGTTACATTAAAGTTGTTATTGCACTATTAATTCCTAATTCAACATATAAATGAGCTATATATATACACACGTTGGTTTTCCCATATTTTCATATTAAAAACCTCTACACGCTCCTTTCTGCCGTGTTCAACAAACATTTTACCAAAGGTTAGTGAAACATAGGTTGTTTGATAACTAATGAAATATGTTGTTGGCATAAACCTGTTTAAAGCGTTTCTCTCTAAGATTGGTCCGCCATGTTTATTACGAAAAATCACCTCAAATGGGGGAAGGTTTCCACGCATCTAAAGCGTTTCTCTCTAAGATTGGTCCGCCATGTTTATTACGAAAAATCACCTCAAATGGGGGAAGGTTTCCACGCATCTAAAGCGTTCCTCTCTAAGATTGGTCCGCCATGTTTATTACGAAAAATCACCTCAAATGGGGGGAGGTTTCCACGCATCTAAAGCGTTCCTCTCTAAGATTGGTCCGCCATGTTTATTACGAAAAATCACCTCAAATGGGGGGAGGTTTCCACGCATTTATATCTCTCTTTCTCCATCCTTGATATTTGGAATTTTCTGGAAAAATCCAAAAAAAGAAAGGGAAAACAGTTACTGTTGCAAGCTGTTTGTGACTTCGGATGGAAAGACGCAGAGCCAGATAATTCGAAAGCCACGGGTTTCTTCTCCAAATATTGAAAGTTCCATAATCCAAAAGTGACCCAGGAAGATCAAGAGTCAATCAGAAGCCGAAAAATTAAAATTCAGCGGTCACAGGAACCCCTATTATCCCCCGTTCTTGTCCAGCATCTCTAGATGACAACTTTCAAGAGTTGTTCAAGTTAACGAGCGCAACACACCCACCCTAGTCCGTTTGACGTGAGAGAAAATGTGCCAAAACCCTTGCGTTGAGCAGGAACCTGTATCGGGAAGTAATTATCATAAAGAGGAGATCTGGGAGCCCCCAATAATTTAAGAGATCACAATGAAGCTAGATTGAAGAACTTACATCGCCTTTATGCTTAAACTCTGCATTAGGGATCATGGTAAACACTCAGAGAACACTGTTGTTTGCAATCGCTGTAAAGAGGAAAGATCACTGGATAGTCGGAAGACACACGTGACGCAGAAGACCATGGCTCACGTGTTTGTGGTAATGCTTAACAGTGCGTGTAGCGATGACTTTATCTTGAGCAAATAATAAAATTTAAACTGCACAGTGATAAGTACAATTAAGCAAGGTCAACGATATGCTTGAGTTATTGGGAACTAAATGATGAACATCTGTTCTGCCCGTTTTTTTTTGTTGTTGTTGTTGATGCTGGGAGGTATTTATGAACGGCTTTTTGATTAAGATAGATTTTGAGTAATTCAAGAAATACCTTGTTGACAGTCGCCAGCCAGTTACCAAGCGTGGTCCACTCACACCACCTGGCTTTTGTAACCTGGCGATTCAATAAAACCCGGCGAAATGTACTGAAACACGGAAGGATGAGCGGTAGGTCTGAGCGTGTATACCTGTGCTCCAACGACTAGAAGAAATCGTTAATAATGGCGGAAAGTGCCTATCTGATTCCACGTATTTACTGAGCTTTAATGCTGAATGGAAACACGTAAAGTTCTAATAATCTTTGTTAAAGTCACCTTAATGTTGTTGAACTTACTGCTATTACTTCAAACTGATTTACCGCTATTCGCTTCCCCTACTCTTACTTCATGTCTGGTTCACCGCATTCGTTTTTACTGCTCACATCACATCCGACTTACAGACAAACGTCCCTGTCACTGCGTCACATCTCACTTGCCGCTATCCACTCCCGCTCTTATCTCACTTCCGGTTTGCCGATATTTATTCCAGTCGATGTGTCACATTTAATTTATCTCATTTTCGTTTTCGGGTGAAACGAATCCACCTCACGTGCCCCCCCCCGAAAAGGGCATCTTAAGTGATTTTAATCCGTAAATGGTTAGCAGATGATGCACATCACAAAATAATATTTATAGATGAAGGTTGGCTAAAACGTTGGCAGAGGCACCAGATCAGAATTCAGCAACCAATATTCCTCGGGTTCTTGACCAGTCCAGTCAACTAGTACAGTACAGAAAAAACGCCGATGACAAAATCGAAACGTCTACTGGACCTTAATGTATTTGTACTCCTTAACAGTTATCAGGACTGAGCCCAGGTGGTAGATCGGGCCGCATTTTCGAGACGTTTGTTCATTGGTTAGTTTTTATACTAAACGATAGGGAAAAAAATCATGAAATAAACAGAGTTAGCGTAATTATCTGATGAAAGATGCATTTACCCATTATTATTTTTTAATATATAAATAATCCCTGAACAAAATGGCGGCCCGTCAAACAAAGCATCGAGATTCAGGTCAAAGATCTCATCGAAGGGCTTTGCAGAAACGAGTAAATAATCGCTTTAAAAACGTATCTCAGCCTAATGAACCGTGATAATTTTTTGAAAGTCGGAAATGCAACTTGCTCAAAACACTGGCACTGTCCATAAATAGATAAATCATCGTGGACGAGCCACGTCAGGGTATCGATTGCGGCTGCGAAGAGATCATTCACTTGACTGCACTCGCACGAGGCAATTATTGAAAGCTGCGCAGAAATTATGCTTAAGTCTCAACAGACAGGCTCCATCTCTCAGGCGACGTAGCTGTTTAGAAGGACCGACTAATAACTTCATACATATACTTTCAAGAAAACGCCACGTTGATATACCAAAACAAGCTTTATTTTTTGCAACTGTTCCAGAACACGTCTTTACAAAGAAAGCCATCACGCAGTTATGTATTTGGTACGAAAGTTCGCCATTCTCCGGTCTTTGACTACCCAACGACTGTTTAGAAAGTTCCAGATCACTTGATTTATATATAATGCTTATGCATTCGCAGGAGAGAGAGAGAGAGAGAGAGAGAGAGAGAGAGAGAGAGAGAGAGAGAGCGAGAGAGATGACGAGAGGGCGAGAGAGAGAGAGGCGGAGAGAGATGAGAGAGAGAGAGAGAGAGAGGATGATGATGAGAGATGATGATGATGATGACGTTAGTACAGAGAGAGATGATGATGATGACGACGTTAGTACAGAGAGAGAGAGAGAGAGGATGATGATGATGACGTTAGTACAGAGAGAGATGATGATGATGACGCCGTAGACGTTAGTACAGAGAGAGAGAGGAGGATGATGATGATGATGACGTTAGTACAGAGAGAAGATGAGAGAGAGAGAGGAGAGATGATGATGAGACGGAGAGAGAGAGAGAGAGAGAGAGAGAGAGAGAGATTTCTCTCCTTCTGAATGCAATGCGTATTAAGAAATGAGTACCAAAGAAATTATTCTTTCCAAATATCGCGGTAACGCCGGCAGGTTTTGTAAATGTCGCTTTGACCGTTACTCCTCGGAAGTGAATGATGGGGCGACACAGTTTCAACACCGCTGTTCAGTAGTAACTCTCGCGAAACCACGACAAAGACCCGCTCAGAAATGTTTTCCAGATAACACAGTCTCTCCATCCCAAAATCAACTTTAGCCCTCACCGGGGAGCTTTACTAGCAGCCTCTAAAGCGGCGACTGGCGGCGGCGCCGGACATTACTCTACTCCGGCCTCGGTGATAAAGTGAAACTTTAACTGCCAAGAGTCAAGGCTGCTGGCTGTTGAGCCGCCATGAGCGGCCGTTGTGGGTTCCCGTTACGACAGGCCCGGAAAACACGGCCTTTCTTTCTTCATCCCTGATGCGGTCGGCTTTGCCCTATGGTGGACAGCAGCTTCTTTTTTCGTTAGCTGTTTGTTTCTCTAACCTTTATTCAGGTTAATCGGTTGACGAGGCAATTTATCCGCATTCGATCGTGATCGTTCACGCGCGTGGCTGGCTGTCGGTCATGGTCCAATAACCACGATGTCAGGAAATCGATGACATCGGCCAAGTGGATATACTCCAGGTCTGCTCTTTTTTTCCACTGATGGCCACTAACAGAATAACTTTCAGAACTGTTGAACATTAAGAGCTGGATGCTTTGCCACTGATCAGCATAGAAACGGTGCACGTATATCAGAGCACCAACGACGAGGGAAGTGACAAAGATCCGACTTGAATCTACTTCCATTTAATGATGTCGACCATGTAGAACTCAGATCGGTTCTATTTATTATCTTTTTAATGATTGTGTTTTCATCGCCGGACTGATTTCTTTCTAAGGATCTCACCTTCCATCCATAAAATGCTCCAAGGATCCCGAACATAAATGTAAGTTTAAATAAATAAAACTAAAAATCTGGTTAACATTTTGCACTAAAACTTAACCAAAAGTCAGGGGGGGGGTCTTTTGAATCCGTGTTAAGTTTCTAGTATTTAAAGATCTGCGTCCAATGAAAAAAAACTGTTTTTTTTTTCTTTCCATTGACGCTTTTTTCTTCTTTTTTTGTTTATATTTAATTTAAAAATTTTGTGTGACTTCATCCAGTTTTGATTAAACATTGACTGATCTTTTGTGCCTCATTTGGCGGACTTCAAGCCAATGCTTTATTTAGTATGGTAACCGAAAGTCCGCCAGAAGTTTGCCAAACAAGGTACGAAAAGTCGGCTTCTCTCACTACTCGTGCAGTTCAGCTAGATTCTTTGGAGACGCTGTTCTAATTCTTTTCTTAATGAAAACTAAAGTTTACTGTCGATGATTGTCGTGACAGTCTAAAAGCCGGAGAAGTATTTCCTTACATTATTTTAAACACAGGCGAACATCCTGACGCAGATTGTGGCCTACAATCTACAGTCGGAGAGATCAACTCCGGCGACACTCATCATGAACCATTTTCTTCTAAACAGCTTTCATAAGTTGGAAAGTATCACCAAATCTGTTTTAACGTGTTTATAAGACTAAGTATTGTTGTTTGAGCTGTTTCTTTAAATGTGACCTTGGTTCGCAAAGTCATCGCGGTAAAAATATATATATATATATATAAAGCAAACAATAATTTAGGTTCTGACATAATATGCAATATATAGGAACGGTCCTTTCAACCGTTGTAGCATAAGAAAAGCTAAAGGCGGAAATACGCTAAAACATCCCCCGAATATTCAAGGAACCATTACCATGAACATAGATGCTTGTTTCCGAAATATTTACGGAAGTTCCTGTTCGATGTGAAGGTGAATGTGGTAGATAAAGACAGTGCAGCTGTGAAGTCTTATAGCAGTTAACAGTGTGTGTGTGTGTTAAATATTATACATCTAAGGGATTTACCTTCGATAGATGAATTAAATCCTTGATTTTAAAAAAAAATTCCTTTTTTTTTTGTTGCTGAGTTCTAGATCTCTCTGTAGGTACTGACATTCTAACCAGTAAGTAAACCAAATCACAAGGTATTGCTATCCAAATGAAATCAGTTTTTAAGAATGAGGAAACGCCAACTTAGGCCCTAGATTGGAAAGCATCGGCCTTCATACGCTAATCGTAATTTATATTCCATATAAACGTTGCATTCCATAGACGAGCGTCTTTTATGGGCCACGCCGGTGACAAACTGGCTTCTGATAAAATTCTAAGACTCCCCGAATTCGTTATTTCTCGCTCGGTTTTTATCCAGTTTAATCTACTGAACACCCGGCTCGCTGTTTACAACAGCAGGACTGCTGCTGATGCTGTCAGTTACATCTTGAGTAATTTCCCTAACAGCTCCGAACCGACAGTTTTTTCAACTGACACGATCACCTGACAGAAGAGGAAGTGGTGGATCAGCGTCGAGGCGGGAAGCCTTCAATCTACAACTCGACTGACGCCAGAATTAGAGAAAAGTAGTTCGTCGTTTTATTTTAAAACAAAAAAAGCTCAAAAGTACACATGCCAGATTTACCCTCATATGTCTACTTCCTTTGTTCATTTGTATTCTGATAAGAAAATTGGGGCAAATTAAATAGAACGTGAATAAGACCGCGGAAGATACCGGCATCACGTGACTTTTTAAAAAGATGCATAATGGGGCTCTGTCAGCATCTCCACGAAAACAAATCTTGCTGCGATTGTAATCTGCAATTAAGATTAAATTTAAGGTTAGAGTTTAGATTAGTGTATGGTTAGGGCTGAAGACCAGTGGCTAGTGTATTTTTTTAAATTTATTTTAAGTTAGGTTATAGAGCGAATGTTATTAAAATTAGAGCTCAGGTTCTTGGAAGACTCACAGACGAGAGCCCACATCGAAGCTATCACCGAAAGGAAGCCATCGGTTGCTGTCGCCGCTGGCGGGGCAGAGAAAACCGTCTTGGCAAACCAAACAGAAACTGCTGGAAGAAAAATATCAGGCGAATTTCTCCCTCTCTCACCATTTAATAAAATCACGGAAGTCCAGAGATACCTAAATGTATTGAACTAGAAAGGCCGGTTTAAACTACATTTAATTACGGAATATTACGGATAATGAATCAGATAAAATCTTCGCATATAAACTCTTCGCCTAACCATCGTAACATTTTTTAAATATATGTATTTTAAAATCATATTGTACAGAGATTACTTTTTCTTGTTCCACGCTAAACCTTTTCCTGATTTATAAGCCTTTAAACTATTTCATTATTTTCATAACTTAAGCACTCAAGCGGCTCCGACATCTATGGCTATAAATCGAAATCCATCAAAAGATTCATTTCCCAGACAGGCTATATGTTAAGAAGAAGAAGAAGCAACGACGTGTATTTACTTTTTAAAACGTTTTTCCGGATTTACTAGAAACATCAAAATTATCACCAACAAAATAAGATATATTTACAAAAAGGATTAAAAAGTTAGCAATAAACAAACGATTTTGATATGTGAAGTTTACTGAATCGCGTGTCTGGTCTTACAGCCAACTCGGTGCATACAGAAGGCTATTACTCTCTGTCTGTCCCTCTTATATTGATCGGAACTCTGACTTTCGGTCTTGTGATATTTCTGCATGGGTCTGTTTACAGCACATCTTCAGTTTATAGAACCACAGCGCATATTTTAAAAGAAAATAATATGACTACTTTATTTTCTCAGGCTTAATGTACCACTTCTCTTATGGTTTCTTATCCTTGCTGCTTTTTTTGTTTGCTTTAGAACAAAATCATCCTAAAATTTAACAAGAAAAGTATCTATTTATTTTAATCGCAATTTTTGTTCCACAACCCCGCGCACTAACTGACGGGATTTGGTCGGTCTAATTTCTGTCTGAAGACCGCTCCAATCCGCCTGTTTTAAGAGCTGTTGTATCTATTTACATCTTGTAACAATGGATCGGATCCCCGCTAGAATCTAAGTTTCGGTCTTCCAGTTACACACGCGAGGAAAATGATATTATCCACTTTTGTGACGGGGGGATGCGTTTACTCTTGAAACTTTCCAAATCAACCATCGGGTTTTCCATGAACAGGAGCGTGTCCGGTCTAAAGTTACCGTCGTCCATTCTCGGCAGCATTACCTAAAGTTGCCCGGGCTCTGTGCCCAGCTGGAGTTCAGAGCGCACGCTACCGATCGTGCCATCGAGGAGGCTTCTCCGGTTCTCCCCCACCCGATATTCGCTGCTAGCCATACCGAAAACATCGCTTTTACTCCAATTAATCTTAAAACGACTTTCTGATGTATCGCATTCGGATTGTACTTTAGCTCGCGTCTGGCGGAGGTCTCCGTAATTGTTTTTCGTTGAAATAGAAGCAGCAGCAGCCATCTCTGCTATTACCTCGCCATTATTTAGATGAGTCTCCACTCCCTCCCTACGTGCTTGTCTCCTCATCTCTAAGATACGCTCGCTCGCTTCTTTATTCTTTTTTTTTTTTTTAAGCTTTCTTCCTGAATCCGCTCCTGGGGGGTCATATGTACTTTTAAAAATTTGTGTTCAATTTTACTTATTTCATTGAACTTTTTTTCTTTTTTTAAAATTGCTTAACTAATCTAAGCCATCACAGAGCAGGAGACAGTAAAACCGCAGAGATCTGACGTCACAGTCAAAACTCCCAAACAACGCGAGGCTAACACGTGGTTTTGCGTGACATTCAAACAAAGGAAATACAAGCATTCGTCGTGTGTTGCCTTTTACTTAAAACAGCAAAGTTAGTTAAGTATTGTCATCCCATCAGAAATTAAATGTATAAATTTGATATTATTGCAAAATGTATTTTAGAGTTAGCAGTGATTTTTCCAACACTTTTTTAACTTTTTGGCTTCACCGTTATCTCCCTTGCAAGAACGAACGTCATCAGACGAGATTTGGCGGCCTAGATGGAGGGGGCGGTTATCTAACTTCCTCTTGCCTAAAAGGAGCAGGATTCAGTCATTTTTAACGAGTCAGCTTAGTCGCGTTGATTTCTCGGCCCATTTCTCACCATCACCGAGAAAAATAACGAAAACTTGCGCGCGGCGCGTTTATTCTGGAAGTACACTTCCGTTTGAAAATTCGTGCCTGGCTAGTATCGCCCCGAAGGGGAGACCATCCCGCTCGACAGACTTGCATGCATACGCGTGTTAGATTTTTTGTTTTCTTCCTGAAAAGATAATGAGAAGGTAGAAATTCTGAGTGGTTGGTTATACGATCGAAAACATCTCCTGAAACAAGAAATCGTTTCATTTAAAAGAGACTAGGAGTTCCACCTATGTTATTTGAGGCTATCCGTTGTCAGTGTCAGAACTATTGGAAACAACACATCAAAGGCATAGCAAAGATGCCACATTATCGCTTAACGTCGGTCTATCGAGAACAAGCTTCTGGGTTGGGAATTTGATAGTTCCCTAGCTCAGTAGTCATCCGGGAAAGACTGCAGATAATCTGGATTTCATTGTCCTCAGAGCAACTATCTGTAATAAGAAAATTAAGTTCGTGTGTAACTTTGAAGAATTCACTTCATATTAATAAAGCTTTTTACGAGGAATACATAAAAATAGCCCCGAATAAGGGACTGTTTTAGAAGCTAAAAACAAGTTTACAGAAATCAAAGGAGAAGTCGAAGAAAAATTATATTTCTTTTTTTTTGTAAAAGCGCGACACGCTCTCACTGCTTTTCATCTCTCTTCCTTTGTGAGACTTTTAGAGAGAAATTGTGACAAATTCAGTTTATCAAGATGTGCGTACTTTAGATTTCAAGACAAACAACCATGTTGTTGTTTTGCAAAATATTTTCTATACAGTGCACTTCCTGTCAGAATTGCTTCCTGAAGTAACCAGGAACTATCGTTAGGTGACTTCATAAAACAGTGCCAACTTGTCCCGACACACAATACTTTATGACGACTTGCGTGTCGTGTCTGAAATACTGAGCCTGCAGTTCGAAGAAATCTTCGCGTATTCCCTAACAAAACAACAAAAAAAGAGCATTAATTCATTAATTAGAACTTTTATTTTAATACATTCGTCATTTAGTTTGTTCTAGCCTTTCGATGTGTTGTACGAAGCATTCTTCTGGCTGATATCTAATGCGTCACGCAGCTCAGGAGACAGAGAACATGGCATTTACCGAAGTTCAGAGTAATCTGGAAAGAATACGAACAGTCCTTATCTTGAAATAGTGCAAAACCTGTCAGACCGGTCTCGATATAATACAATGTATTTCTTCGTTTGCTTCCGATTACGAGAACAAAACATCTATGACGTAATATCCGGCATTATACATATGAATAACGTGTTCACTACATTTGTCAAATAAAGTTTTAACTGCCATTTTACCTGGGATTTACGTGTGCAAAGTCTGTTATTGATTTTCATAAACGCATATGCTTAAGCATGTTTTATTGATTAATTTACTTTCGTCGCTGGCCAGTATCTCCGAAGAATTTCAAACATCCGCCAAATAATTACGTTCCTATTATGTGAAAAACAGATAGATGTTTTAAATCTGATTACTGTAGAATACCTCAGTACTTTTATACGGCCAGAAATGGGGCTATTTGGACGTGCCTGGAGCTTTGTTTTGCAGTTGGAAACTCCTCTTCTGGGACACGAGGTATAAAAAAAATAACAACAAAGAACAAGATGTTTATGATTCCAAAAGAGGGCTCCGCGTATGATTCGGTTTTACGACCCATAGATGAAAGGATTTCTTGTTGAACAAACATTTACGTAATTTCCGCTCTATTTGGAACTCTGCCATCTGGTGATCTTGAAGCCACCAGTTGTCTTTCTTGTCATTTGTAGTGAATTTTGATAACCACATCTTATTTAATTACGAAACAGATACTTAAACATTTCGTTAGCGGTTTTCCTTTACAGTTTAAAACTCAAGTTCTAACGTCCATAGTTTTACATTAATTCAAACGTTTGATCATTTTCCGGAATTTATTTTTTTTATAATTATTTTCCAACATTTCCAAGAGGGACCCTAACAACTTAACGGCTCTTGCTCTGCCCTTCCTTCATATTCTCACTAAACTCGCGATTCAAACTCCAGATGCCATTTTTATTTGATTCGAATAAAAAATTTATTTCAGAATGAGTTGCAGCCATGGCTAGCAGTGCAAGAAATTGGTTAATAATTTTTGCTGCCGCCAATGTTGTCATACCGAAATTAGATAATGACCAACTGATAACCGGTGACAAGGTCACGGGAATCCACCTCAACGTTGACGTCAAACCAATCCACCCCATCGTATCTCGGAAATCCACCTCAACGTTGACGTCAAACCAATCCACCCCATCGTATCTCGGAATTCCACCTCAACGTTGACGTCAACCATCCACCCCATCGTATCTCGGAAATCCACCTCAACGTTGACGTCAAACCAATCCACCCCATCGTATCTCGGAAATCCACCTCAACGTTGACGTCAAACCAATCCACCCCATCGTATCTCGGAAATCCACCTCAACGTTGACGTCAAACCAATCCACCCCATCGTATCGGAATTCCACCTCAACGTTGACGTCAAACCAATCCACCCCATCGTATCTCGGAAATCCACCTCAACGTTGACGTCAAACCAATCCACCCCATCGTATCTCGGAAATCCACCTCAACGTTGACGTCAAACCAATCCACCCCATCGTATCTCGGAAATCCACCTCAACGTTGACGTCAAGCCAATCCACCCCATCGTATCTCGACTCTCTTTGAGTGTCAATTAACGCTGCTGCAATGTTCATTCTCAAATCTTATTTTGATTCAGAGATCAATTCTATGGCTAAAAATTGTGTTCCAAGAAGGTCAGAAGAATAATAAGCTGGTGCCATTCGTGGAGTTTAGAATTAAAATTTTAAAAAGAAAAAGGAAAATGTTTTCCGTGCTAGTTTTACGTTGATGATCAAGGTAGCCAAATTAAACGGTTTGTTTGCGAATGAAAGAAAGTCAGACTGGTCGACAGAGCGCTAAGTTAAATCGATCTATTGCCGGTTCCTTCCGTCCATTAGCCGTACAAAACGTTGTTGTTGTTGTTGTTGTTCAGAAGGTAAACCTGGATACAGGACTTTCAGCTCTACCTATTCCTATAATGGCTCAGATTACGCTGATCGTTACATAAGGTCACTCTGTGCTGGTATTGAAACTCGACCCACGACTGACGCTGTCTAAGCTCAGACTCCGTCCTTCTTAAGTGATTTTCCATTATTTATCGATAAGCATTACCGTGGTGATACAAAATGTTATCGTTGCTTTTAGCATCTCGTTTTTATTATAGGGGCGATGCAGGATAAAGCGGAGAAAGATGGAGGGAACTGCAGGGCGGTGAGGAGATGGGATGAGGTTACAAGAAAGACGAGGGAGTCGAAATTACCGTCCGTGTACTGGTCAGGAAAATGTCATGGCCGCTCTATCTACCTGAAGTTAATTTCTCTAGATTCTCTCATTATCTATACACAACTGACCAGAAAATCGACTGCCACTCGTTCTTCTCCGCACCACGGTTAGCAAATAAAGCAGCTTATAACTATCTGTATGGCGTGGTTCGTTATAAAGAACAGCAGCGAATCTCTTAGTAATCTAGGGTTTGGGGTTTTTGGAATGACAATTGTTTAACAGAAAAATAGGTGGGAAAAAAGAAACGAAACGGAGTAAATACAAAGCCGAATATATATTTCCAGTTTCCAAGTTTCCGTTTCGATCTAAGCAAATCGATTCTAAGATTAAAAGCAACGCGGCTTTACCTCTGGTAAACCTGTAACAGCAAGTAAACATTGTTATAGTTAAATACTAATTGAATTTAGTCTGTGATTGACTGGTTATCGATTTTCCACTCGCTAGAGTGGCGCGTTGATTGGCTTCGAGACAGACCGCTGGAATCAGCAACCGGAAAAATACTGCATGCGCCGTCGGCCGGGGAGCTGGGAAACTAAGCAAGATTAGACTCACTGTTTCGTTCTAAATAACAAATCGTAATTAAGCTGTAGTTAAGCCTCGGATTTTACCTGACTCCATACTTTCTATAGCTGATACAGGGACGTTCGGGCAAGATGGCAGAATTTCGAAATGTCCTCGTAGCGGTGCGGCTAATCGGATTTTTTTATTTATTTTTTTTTTTTTAAGAAGAAAGGCAACAACAAAAGATAAGTAAATATCTGCGCGGTTGATAAGCGGGATTATCGTGCCACGTGTGCAAACGTATTATCTAAATACTTAGGCGTGTCTTTGTTCGGAGCCGCGCTCTTCCGTCACGGACTACCTGTATATAGATATTAGTTCTGGGTGGGGAAAGGAAGTTTTTGCATTCACCGACAAAGCAACAGAACTGCGCATTGAGAACAGAAAATCGTGAGATCTCCTCTCCCTTTCGTTATAAATATCCATTTTGGAAAAAAGAAAAAAAATATATCCCACTTGTTAGCCTCATAATCTCAGTAGCAGGTTTACTGTTTTGTTCCCATTTTAAATGAGCGCCCAATTAACTCGTTTGTGTTGTTTGTTTGTTTTTTGTTTTTTAACACGCGTCTCTAGCTTCTTTTTTTTTTATGTTCGGTTCGGTTATAATGCTGCTGTTAGCGCAGTAAAAATTATCGGAGACTTGAAAGTCGCGGTCTATGCAAACAGCATACGCCGCATCATCTTTCACGCCCGTGACGTCACACCAAAACACTGTGCACAACTGTGACGCACAGGGGTTTTTGGGTCGGGTGGACATCTTGGCAAAAGAACCGTGGACGTCGCCTTCACCTGCTTGGAAAGTAATTTGGATCTTCTGATGTAACTGCTCGATGTGAACATTATTTGTTTTCGTTATTAAGTAAATTATGTCTATACATTATGCACAAAAAGATGCGTAACCTGTTGTTTTGTTCCGTATGGAATCACCAGCTGAGGTTTTGGTTGGCATCCGAGCGACAGGTTTATTTGCAATTCGTGTTTTATGTTTACCTGTGCGGTGAGAAAGAGGAATGTACTTTGACGATCAAATTGAGGATCACGGGTAAAGTTTGTTTCACTCGCGTATTCATTCATTACGTTTATTTTAGGAACAATTAATTACAGACAAATCCCTGAGCTAACGACCACTTGAGATCGAATCGAAAATTCTTCCTTTCTTGTATAAATTCGTGATACTTTCGGCTTTTAATATGTAATTAATTTGTTTTAGGATATTTATATTCTTTGAAGGAAAAAGAGATGTGTGTGTGAAAGTTTTGTTTTCCTCCGTCTGTCCTTGGATGTCTTTTACTTCTAGTGAATACTTTTACAGTTATTATGGCCACTGTCAGTATCAGAAATGTTCCGTATTCGCTCTAACGCTAGTCAGTTTCCCATCATCTTAGCCCCACCCCCCCCCGAGGGTTTGAGAAGTTGGCTTCTTCTCCATCCCTCTTGAGATACCAGAAGGTTCTGTTCTGCAGAATAAAAAGTATCGAAGGTCGATTATGTTCTCTCAGCACGGTCCATGTGCCCGATGTGCAACATATTTCTATTATTTCTATTTTCTGACATTTCGAATAGCATTCCTAAAATTAAATATGAATCCTTGGATATGAATTCATTTTATTTCTTTGCTGATCGATCACGGACGGCTGTTCTTCGTCTGCATTTTCAGAAGAGTCTGTCATTGATTGAGACTTATCACCGACTGCGGAATGCTGAGTCATTATCGGTTTATGGTAGTAAAGTAAAAAAGAGAAAATTTGCATCCTCTTATAGTCGTATAATAAAAATGGCAGATTGTTCCTATCTTACTGGAGTTTCCCAATTCCTTTCAGCAAACCGATTGGTTGTGCGGTAAAATATTTGCTTGAAATATCTCCTTATCTACCGTCTTGATGCATTAATACTTGAATAAATTATCATTTTTCATGTATTTATTCAGTTTATGAGATCAGATATTTGGAATTACAAATTCTTTTTGAATGTAACTTAGAGCCATGGTTAAGATTAGCTGAGTCAGAGATATCTTCCGTTTAGAAAGAGCCAAGGTTGGTGTTAGCCTGAAAAGGGTTATTTATTGTTGGCCTGTCAGATCAAAGGTTAAGGTTAGATTAGAGAGAGAGCCAGAGTCAGGTAAACCAGGTAGATTTAAGGTTAGGGTATCACATGTGCTCGATATTTAAAAACCCCAAACATAACATTTATGTGTCGCATATTTAGCATCTTAAACACCCAGTGCTTACTATCTAGATATCTCTATCTAATATCTAATAGTTGATATCCATAGCTAAACACGTGAAGTTTGGATGTTATCTTTAAAGCGTTTAGATAGCAAACGTACCGGATGACTGTTTGATGATAAACATCCCATGTATAATTTTCAAACAGACGTGTTTAAGACTAAAATAACCAGTGCTTAGAATTTAGATTTTGACAAGCAGGTAAATTATGAAAGTTTTGCAACCGAATTTAAAATTTTTCTTCATGTTTTATAATGCACAGTAGACATTGCGATTTTTTCCATCTCTCTGTTTTTGGTCCCCCCCACAAACTCTGCTTAACTTTGTTGTCCTAACTAATTAAAAACTTTGGTATTTGATTTACATTACTGAATTTTCGCCACGAAAATAAGATTAAAGGCGTCTCAGCTCGCAGCATCTCGCAAAATATTTGCTCGATTAATGACGGCCGGCAGACAGGAAGAAGAATTATCAAGTCCTGCATGGCGGTCTCGTCACGTGTTAGCAGCCTGGCTATCTCGACTGGGATCGTGTCGGCGCTAGGAAACAGACTCCCAGGGCCGACGGCAATGGATCTACTACCGCTCCTCCGAATCGGTGCGCCTCCCCGGAGAAGTACGAAAAGCACCACCGACCGGGCCCTCGGCGAACTAACCCACCACCCGACGGTAACGTCTGCCTCAGTGGATTTTCTTTCGTTTTCCTTTGTTGCGCAAATGAATTTCGTTGGAAGATCTCTCTCTGGCCACCCTGTTCCTGCCGCAGCACTATCGCTTCCCCTTTTTGCAGCAGAAGACGCGTCTCCGATGAAATATCAACGCAGCTTCAGCAAGAAGAAATGTTGGGTCGGGTTAACTTAACATGGAACCTGAAAAAGAAGCTGATTTCATTTTAGTTATCATTGTTTGCAATGTCAAAACATTTACGCTGGACAAAAACTTTCCATTTATTGAGTCGGACAAAATTACTAAAGCTACATGAGATTTACCGGCATTTACTGATAAACACGAATTCTGTATGACATTTACAGGCTTGATAAACATGAAATTACATAAAATTTACGGGCCTTTACTGATGAAGATAGATAGCCACAGGCCTTTACTGATAAACACGAATTCTGTATGACATTTACAGGCTTGATAAACATGAAATTACATAAAATTTACGGGCCTTTACTGATGATAGATAGCCACAGGCCTTTACTGATAAACACGAATTCTATATGACATTTACAGGCTTGATAAACATGAAATTACATAAAATTTATGGGCCTTTACTGATGAAGATAGATAGCCACAGGCCTTTACTGATAAACACGAATTCTGTATGACATTTACAGGCTTGATAAACATGAAATTACATAAAATTTACGGGCCTTTACTGATGAAGATAGATAGCCACAGGCCTTTACTGATAAACACGAATTCTGTATGACATTTACAGGCTTGATAAACATGAAATTACATAAAATTTACGGGCCTTTACTGATGAAGATAGATAGCCACAGGCCTTTACTGATAAACACGAATTCTGTATGACATTTACGGGCATGATAAACATGAAATTACATAAAATTTATGGGCCTTTACTGATGAAGATAGATAGCCACAGGCCTTTACTGATAAACACGAATTCTATATGACATTTACAGGCTTGATAAACATGAAATACATAAAATTTATGGGCCTTTACTGATGATAGATAGCCACAGGCCTTTACTGATAAACACGAATTCTGTATGACATTTACAGGCTTGATAAACATGAAATACATAAAATTTACGGGCCTTTACTGATGAAGAAGATAGCCACAGGCCTTTACTGATAAACACGAATTCTGTATGACATTTACAGGCTTGATAAACATGAAATTACATAAAATTTATGGGCCTTTACTGATGAAGATAGATAGCCACAGGCCTTTACTGATAAACACGAATTCTGTTGACATTTACGGGCATGATAAACATGAAATTACATAAAATTTACGGGCCTTTACTGATGAAGATAGATAGCCACAGGCCTTTACTGATAAACACGAATTCTGTATGACATTTACAGGCTTGATAAACATGAAATTACATAAAATTTACGGGCCTTTACTGATGATAGATAGCCACAGGCCTTTACTGATAAACACGAATTCTATATGACATTTACAGGCTTGATAAAATGAAATTACATAAATTTATGGGCCTTTACTGATGAAGATAGATAGCCACAGGCCTTTACTGATAAACACGAATTCTGTATGACATTTACAGGCTTGATAAACATGAAATTACATAAAATTTACGGCCTTTACTGATGAAGATAGATAGCCACAGGCCTTTACTGATAAACACGAATTCTGTATGACATTTACAGGCTTGATAAACATGAAATTACATAAAATTTACGGGCCTTTACTGATGAAGATAGATAGCCACAGGCCTTTACTGATAAACACGAATTCTGTATGACATTTACAGGCTTGATAAACATGAAATTACATAAAATTTACGGGCCTTTACTGATGAAGATAGATAGCCACAGGCCTTTACTGATAAACACGAATTCTATATGACATTTACAGGCTTGATAAACATGAAATTACATAAAATTTATGGGCCTTTACTGATGAAGATAGATAGCCACAGGCCTTTACTGATAAACACGAATTCTGTATGACATTTACAGGCTTGATAAACATGAAATTACATAAAATTTACGGGCCTTTACTGATGAAGATAGATAGCCACAGGCCTTTACTGATAAACACGAATTCTGTATGACATTTACAGGCTTGATAAACATGAAATTACATAAAATTTACGGGCTTTCGACATTAATAAATCATTATCGGTAAAGATTAATCTTACATCACATTATTAGCCTGTTTAATAAAATTATGAGCACTAGTAGTTTTTTGTTGTTTATTTTTCTTGTATATCTGTTATATATCTTAATTTTTTAGTCATTTAATTATTCTTTTAAACTTAAAAACAAATAACTAATTAAAACATCATTAGGAACGAAATGCACTTTAATTTTTCTGTCTGCAGTTTGATTCAGCAGTTAGAAGGTTGGAAGCCATCCCAGTTTATACAAGGACCTCCGGGGAAGTGAGACTGCCATGCGCACGATCCTTAAAGTGATTATTACCGTCATTACCAGCCACATTTACCTGCAATTTAATGTCATTACTAAAGACAATATTTCCTGACATTTAACCCTTTCCGTAGTCTTAGCTAGTAGATAGGCACAACGTTTTCCTTGTCAAAGCTCCCCAACCCCCTTAATATGTTTGGAAAACTTCCATTAGGTCCTCTCCGAACGTCTACAAGTCAAACTCGGCAGAAGTAATCGTTCAGCGTGCTTGAAAGGCTCAAACTCCGAGGATATTCTTGCAAATCCCTGCTGGACTCTCTCTAATAAATCATCCTTCTTCCTCAAGTATGGACTCTGCAGCGGCACGGCGTAGATAAATATGGGATTTCTACAAAGAAGCCACGTTTCCTTTACATTTTGTCCGATATAATCCCGTTAATTACTCCTAACGTTTTTTTTTTCTTTCCCCTGTTTGGATGCTCACCCCTGAAATTGCGGGATATTACTCGTTAAAAAAAAGGGGGAATTAGAGAATATTTCGGTAAACACAAAACGGCTACAGAGCCAACATCACCCTGCGGACTCAATTTAAATAATTGTAACTGCTTTCCTTGTCGTTTTTATTTTTATTATTATTATTATTATTATATTATTATTATTATTATTATATTATTATTATTATTATATTATTATTATTATTATTATTATTATTATTATTATTATTATTATTATTATTATTATTATTATTATTATTATTATTATTATATTATTATTATATTATATCATCATCATCATCATCCTCCCTCGGATTCTTTCGACAGATTTCAGTCAACAAGAGCAGACAACTTCCCCCTTTTTTCAACTTGAGGACTTTCACGTGACTTCCATTGTTTACACGTAGCTTCTTCTTTTTTTTTTTTAAAGTTTACCCTTTATTTATTCTTTAGAAAATCACTGCTATTTTATTTAACACCTTTCTGCACATGCGCACAAAGAAGCCGTCCAGCTGAAGCAGGAACTAGGTGGGGGGGAGGGGGAGAGGAAGAGATTAAGCTGAATTTGAAAGGTGTATTTTTTTTACAGAGGTAGGTCAGTTACTTTTATTGTCCCTCCGCCGCGCGCATATTCGGCGGCCAGATTAGAAATGCCACGCCGACGGCTTACTCCCCCTGACTTAAGAACCTTATCACGAAGAGCCCTAAAGCCGACAGCAAACAAATTGAATTATGTTCGGTTACCGCAAGAATTTGTTGCTTCGCCGAATCCGTAGACGTAAAACTCGACATTTTCCGGTAAAGCTGATCGTCGTGGGAGCTCTCGTTTCTAGAGGGGAAACTCCACAGCCCACCGCCAGGCGGGGCGACCGTCCGCGCGCACATAGCGCGTTTATCAATCTTGGGCCGATGCCAGTCACGTCTGAAGCAATCATGGTGTCTGTTAGCAACTGTTCGGAGAACGTAAAAACCATCATATCATCTCTGGCCGTGTTTCAGTCTCTAAGGAGGGAGGATTTTTTTTTTTTAAATATTATTGTTATTACTTTTTTGATGGAAAGAAAATGAGATCGTTTTTCAATCATCTTCTGGTCCACGGTTTCGTTTAGCGCCGCGGCGATTGGACTTTCTATAGATTGACCCGGGGGAAGCAATAAACGGAAAGGTGAAGTGTTAGAAATCGCAGCTTCTGGGTGTTGAATCGCAGGGGTTCCGCTATGTCAGAGGGATGAGACATGACATGACTGACAATGTACCCAAAGACGGACGGACGGATATTAGTGCTCAACTCAGCGTCATCCCGACTTCAGATAACTACACTTCAGGGCGAGCCAGCACGTGACACGGCCTCTCCTGCTAGTGAGAGAGCCTGCAATCAAAAAGAGGCTTCATAAGCCAGGTGACGACGACGACAGTAACGTAATTAATTTCTCTCTCTCTCTCTCTCTCTCTCTTCTCTCTCTCTCTCTCTCTCTCTCTCTCTCTCTCTCTCTCTCTCTCTCTCTCTCTCGCTTAAACTAATCGAAAACAAAAATTGTTTTGTTTTTATGAACGAAGGTCGGTAAAGTGTCCGCTTGAGTGAGTTGAAGCACAAAGCTTTACTACCGAACCTCTTTTTGTCTGACTGTCAGAAGAAACAAAAGAGCATTACCCGGGTTCTAAAACCATTTGCATTACCTCAGAAGTCTGATCGTTTTTTTCCTAATGGCTCGACTTTGAAGCGTTTGTTTGAAGGTTTTGTTTAATGCTCAGCAAGGGTTTGCAGTCATTCTCGGCTGGCGATTGATGACATTGACCACCTATTGGCCGACCGTATATGCATGCTCCAAAATCATCAAACGGCGATTAAGTCGAAGCGCCAGAATTTCTCTTTTCTGTAAAGTTTTGGGATATTACTAGACATATATGAGCCTACGTAGGACGTAATCGATAAAATGTGATTTAGATAATTCAATTTGTCCCCAACATTTAGGGATGTTATCGTTTGCGATCTTCATTAGCGAGCCGAGCGAATTTAAAAAACGGACAAGTATGGAAATGCAAAAGATGAAAGTCAAGTTGTACGAAACTAAGAATAATGGCGTCTATCTCTTGTCACACGCTGGCCTTGTATTCAGAGACAGTGTTATCAAAATGGCTTTAGTTAAATAGCAAATCACCGAAAAATCCCATCTGATATGTATTTTAAAGAAAAATTCTTCGTTTTCAGATGCTGGTGAAGGAGAATGTCAGAGGTATGGAAGACCGAACAGGATCGGGAAGCGAGCTAGGGCCCTCGACCTTAGAGGTTAGCCACTGGACCACCGCGCCGCGTGTTTATGTACAGCCAATGTAATGGGGGAAGAAGCGTGTAATGGAAAGCTTCACTTTCAGTGTGTTTTGTTTATTGTAGCACGAAATTTCAGCGCCCACACGTTTTTGGTTAATTAAGAATGATACGGGTTCTTCTCGCTATTTGTGCCAGTCCCGTCTGCGAAGGGTGGGTGGGTGGGAGGGGGGGAGTTCCCTTCCACGGCTATTAAAAAAAAGATAAAGAGCGCGATCAGCTCGAACCTTCTTCACTTCCATCGATTCGGCGCCGTGTAGGGGGCGCTACTGTCTCATCACGCGGAATAGCGGCTATTATCGAAAAGGCGGCTTATACTGAAATTGGTAGAACGGCGTGGAGGACATTGTGTTTAAAGTGAATTTGAACTCGTCAGAGGAATGGGGAGAACTGGTGACCCAATCGAATAAAGACTACGATTTCCCGTCTGGCAATTTTATTTGTCAAAGTAAGATATTGAGGGAGAAAAAGAAAGATTTCGATTAATCGCATTTATTATTATTATTATTATTATTTTTTATTATTATATTATTATTTTATTATTATTATTATTATTATTATTATTATTATTTTATTATTATTATTATTATTATTATTATTATTATTATTATTATTATTATTATTATTATTATTATATTATTATTATTTTATTATATTATTATTATTATTATTATTATTATTATTATTATTTATTGTAAAGGATAAAAGGGAAAAAAAAAAGCAGAAATCAGTAAATGAAATATGGAGGAGGAAATAAATACGGAAATAAAATTATTTTAAACAATGAATAAAACGAACAATAGTAATTAGGAAACCTTTGGAACGAGGAAGACCCATGACTTCTAAGAACAGCTGCCGCTAAAAGATAGACGTGTGTGTGTGTGTTTTTATGCACTCGTGTATATGCTGAAAATAATATATGATTTTTTTAATGGTGAAGTAAAGATTTCCAATGTATTGTTGCCAAACATTCGCTGACTTTAAGAACATAATCAGATCCAGAGAAATTAAGAATTTTAATGTCTAGAAAACTACTTCCCCCTGCACGGTGGCTTCAGGAGTTTGGCGTGCGCAATCAGTTACACAAGTCTGATGAAGTAATGCTGCTCTCACGATGTTTCAATAGAAAGCCTTTGTACCTTTTCTTTAATACTGTGATATGATTTCAAGGCTGCTATTGATTTTTCTAAACCTAGTATAGACTTCCATAAAATGAAAAATATTACGAATGCAGCAATTTTTATTTAAGATGGCGGCGTATAAAAAAGAGGTGAGGCTATTTTTTTGTTGTTGTTGTTGAGTGGTTAGGTAAACTGAAACAGTCGCGTTGTTTATGGTTTCTGAGACATATCTTAGGCATATTTTCAACGGAACTCACGTATCCCAAAAGTTGAGCACCTGAAGCCACCAAGTGCTTGGATATCAATAGGTAATGATAATTCACGATCACAGCAGAGATCTTTATATATGGCGTCATCACTCGCCGAAGGTAAACAGGCTCATACGGACGGCTTTGATCGGTGAGATTCTATTGATCGAGAATCGCCTGTACGAACTGATAACTTAAAACCCCGGAGAGCCCTGACTTTACTTTCTTTAAGGGACAATATCGTAAATCGAGTGGTGTAACCTTTATTTCATTTGTGTTGAATACATAAGAAGAAAAAATAAACTGGGTGGTTTCTTTATTAACGCACTAAAAATTACTGTTCTTTGTTTGTTTTGTTTTTAACTTATCTCCAGTGGCTTTGATACTCCTCATTTGCTTGTCAACAAAACGGTGAGCGTCGACGACAGGGACAACGCGAGAAGTTCCGAGAACCAACGATGGATCACGTGAGGCTGTAGCACTCCGCACGCGCGGCCAACGTTCTGCCTTTAAATCGACCGAGAGCCGAGGAATGGTGAAGACGAGGAGACACGGTTCCACGCCGACTGAAGCGGAAAGAAATTAGTCAAAAATATCCGGTCACAGACTCGCAAAACAAGGCGGCGTCATACGTCCTTTGTGTGGGGTGGGGAGAAATTACCGATAGAGGGCGCTTTTGACATTTTCTCTCATCAGTTACGAAATGAGAAGACTGGGAGAAGACCTCAACTGTTTTCATTTATTGCCCTTATTTATTGGTGTACTGTTTTTGGGGAAAACCTGGCAAATAGCTCGAGTTGACGGGAATTAAAAGAACAGACATCTTTGAAACTTGAATCACTGCATGAAATTATCGGGAATGATAGGCACAATGATAATATGCTAGAAAGGCGTTTTACCACAGCTAATTCCCCACAGCTACATACGGCAATCGCTTTAAATATGTCGTTTAAATACAATTTAAAAAAAAAACAAAAAACACACAAGTGAAAACAACTGGCTAACTCAGATATTGAGGCGAGTTTGTATCACCATTTATTAAATCTCTTTAAAAAGAGAGCAACTCGAGGAGGGATCAGCGGCCTTAGACTTTGGAAAAGAAACGTTATTACCTGTCACTCCGCAACTTTCGGAATTAATTTCGAAAACTTCTCGGAATGTTATCGACCAACGTGGCCCTGTAGTCTTTCGTAAGAGGTTGGGGGGGGAGGATAAAAAATAACTTTTGACAATTAGAGCCGGGAGTTCCGGCGGGAGATACATGGCCGAGACTGCGGAATGCATGCTAAGTGACTGGTTTGCGCTCTTTCAGCTGTCAGTGCACGTACAGGCGACTTTATCTGAGCGAAAGCTTTGATTCCCCAAAGAAATCATCTGTCCGCTGCTAAACAGACATGGTCACACCAGGTTGTTTAAGATGAGCTGTAAACGAAGGGACCGTCAGCTTCACAACTCTCCAGGGGGTTGGTTACGGTAATGAAAACTACGATATTTATCGCACTTTACATCTATAAGAAGGACAGGATCTAGCATCCATTGATTACCGAACTAAACTCCTTACTTGGCAGCATATTTAGAGGCAAAAGCATAGGTTTTAATACAAAACTCTAGCGAAGTCCACGCGCATGTACCATTTCACACACACACACACACACACACACAAAATATTAAATTAAAGGTATAATTATTGTAACTACTTGTATATTAGGGTAGATGCGAAAGTCTGCTTTAACATCTTACATGTGGAGCGACGTATGAAGAACAAGAGAGTTTATTTCGCTTTGGCTTGGCGAATTTTGAGTAAAAAATTTAATTTCAACAACGAGAATCAAACTTGTTTATTTCAGTCTGGGTGGAATAAAGGCGCAAAAATCGGTAGGGTTGGTAGGTTCACTCTTGTAGTCACACTGAGCCACTAAAATAGAATCATATCCATAACATTAAAATATGCATTTATTTATCTACTCAAGGTCCCGTAGTTACCAACAACGTTCTTGTCAGCTTTTATTTTAATTTTTACTAAGTTTCTGCCATTTTTCTAATCGCCCCCCCTTTAAAAAAAATTAACGGTGTCGTTTTCTCTGCCTTTATGAATGAAGCCTGGAAAAACAGAAACGTGCATATCTTTAAGCAAGCGAATTTGTCCAAGATTTATATACTCAACCATCGTCACCACCTTAAAATAGGCCGACATGTTTTCCCAGCAGCGCCGGTCCTTCGGGAGTAAGATGGACGCTGCCCACTGACGTCTTAACAACGTCACTACCCGCACGAGAACAGGCCGCCGTCCGCCATATTTGTAGTGTGGCACCGAGACAACCCTTTAACATCGTTGGGCCGACTCTGTCACGGACTTAAGAAGAACACAAGACACCTTTGACACGGGAATGTGGAATACTTTCGCCACCTTTCTCTTCTGCACTCGATATCTGATCGCCACGCTTGCTATGTCCGCCAGAACGACGGGAGCAACACGCCATGCGCGCGCCCCGGAAGACGCGGAACTGTGGGGACTGCAGATTCTCGCCCGGGTTCTTCTCAGAGTCCGCACATTACTGTCTGCGAGTCGAAGATCTTTGATCGCCTCTTGGTAAAGACAACTGAGAACCAAACTACCAGGGGCATCGCGTCACAGCGGGAAAGAGTTTTACAAAAAAATGAAACCAGGTTACCAATGACGACCGTCTAATGGATTCCTCCACACCCAGACGCCCGCGAGCAATGAGTACTCTACCGAACACTAAAGTAGTTTTTTCAAACATACTGCGCATACCCTATAAGACAAATGTAGGCATGCGAAACTTGGTGGTAAAATTATCACAGCGGGGAGGAATAGCGAAGCTTGGTATTAAAAACCTTGCTAACACGGCTCACTGATAATTAGATAGACCACAGGAAGTGCTAACGCGGAAGCGATTTTGGTTGGGAAAACTTTTAAAAGAAAACGAAAATCTTATAATCTAATATTAAAAAAAAAAACAACAACTAAATTTAACATTTGTTAACCTTATTTTGATTTCTCCAAGTGTTGAGTCATTGCGTACACTGCCAATCCCTTAAGAACGAGAGTTTCGCCTCTTTGTTTAAATTGTCAACTTTAAATACAGTAAAAATATTAGAAAATCCACATTTATCTGCTACAAACCTGGCACGTTTTTGTTGATTTTCTTTTGGTTATTATCTTAAATCTTGCTCCAATTTTATACTCAACTTTAAGTTACCTCATCAGGCGTATAGATCCTTTTTCCAATGGACTCTTCCCTCTCTACGTATGGGATGTGACAAAATCATACTACTGTCAGTGTAAGTTACGCAACATCTGTCGCTGTCTGCACATCTGGTAATATAGGAGCGGCAGATTTGTGTGGCACGCGCAGAATTTGTTCTTTACTTTAAAAAGAGAGAGAGAGAGAGAGGAGCGAGAGAGAGAGAGAGAGAGAGGAGATGAGAGAGGAAAGAGGTTGACGAGAGAGGAGCGGGAGAGAGAGGGAGGGGAGAGAGAGAGAGAGAGAGGAGAAGAGGGAGAGGTTTGAGAGAGAGAGGAGAGGGAGATGAGAGAGAGAGAGGAAAGAGGTTTTTGAGAGAGAGAGGAGAGGGAGAGGAGAGATGGAGAGAGAGAGACGTCAGTACAGAGGGAGAGCGAGAGAGAGAGAGAGAGGAAAGAGGTGGTTGAGAGAGAGAGAGAGAGGTGGAAAGAGGTTTGAGAGAGAGAGAGAGAGAGATTGGTTGCGATTCTGCTGTTCTTCATTCGTATAAAATATTATAAAAGAGAGATCAACTCACAGAAGGCTCGTTTCATTGAAAAAAGTCAGTGTTTGTTATGTAATAGTACAATAAAGGTACAGTATCTGCGCTCTATACACAAATCGCCATTTCAGAATTTATCATCAGGGCAAGAAAATCCAATACAAACAACAACAACAAAATTAAAGAAATTAGAAAATCAGGCTTTAATTTTACGCACGGCTGTTTATCAATAAAGATTATTTTCATGCTAATAATGTCTTTTCTTTTTTAACGCAGCGCTAAATATTAGTATCGCTTCTGATTTTCTTGCTTTCCGTTATAAACCTTCTATTTCCCGTTAAAAAGAAGAGAAAAATATACATATTCGTAAAGCTGGGTGTTGCTCTTTAATTGCCATCTGCTCTATGTTTACAGTCGTTAAAGCTGAGAGGCTGATTACTCGCGTTGTTTATTACTATTGTCTCCACACTCGAAAACGCTTCTGTTTTTTGTTTTTTTTTTAAAGGGTGGAACAGTAAGAGAGTCAGTCCCCTTTGTTTTTAATTAATTCCTTCATGCTTCGCTGATCGCAGCGCGCGCCGATGGTTGGGCTAAATGACGAATCTGAAAAGTAATTAAAGCTCATGTTTCTGTCAGAAATCATTTGCACGACGACGACCTCTCCCGTGATGAAGAGACCACGCGAGTAGCTTGAAAGGAAGAATCTTCGGATCGCTGTTCCAGACTTTCAAATTTCCAAGCTTTCATCCCCATTTTATTCGCCAACAAATGTTCCGCGTATTTTGAAGTTTTATTTTGTTGTTGTTTTTATATGAAATGGACACAACAGGAAACCGTCAGATTACGCGAACTATTCTTCCGGTTCTCATCCCCATCTGGCTATCGGAGGATATGTCGGACAACTCTCAGAGTTTCTTAGCGCGTCGAAATTCCACGACTTTCTTTGACCTTGCGAAAGTTATTTTGAATAATGGCTTCTATAAGCAGCTGTTGTATGTGTATTTTAAAAAAAAAATTATCTTCTGAAGAAAAGCTCTGTTAGAAGTCGGTTCCTTGAATGAAGAAAAGAGGGCAAAAAAGATGCTGCTGAGATGTTGACAACCTGAGAGCAACAAACAAAAAAAAAAATGAGACTGAGAAGAGAACATGAAATAGACTGAGGCACAGTAAGACATCACCCTTTATCTGAAGCTTCTGCCTTATGATAATCGCATCTGACAGGCTGCCAACTTCAACAGTGAATGCAAACAAATATAAATCCGGGCGCAGTAGCGGCAGTAGTGTTTGGGTTGTTGCTGTATAACTTTGAGAAATAACATTTATTATTATTATTATTATTATTATTATTATTATTTATTATTATTATTATTATTATTATTATTATTAATTGAGAGATACGGAATTAGAAAACATACTTTCAGAAAGGAGTTTGCGACTTCTCATTAACAAAAATGTGAAATATAAAAATCTTACCTCTCAAATACTAACAAAGCTAATAGAATGTCGAGAATTCGGGTTTAGTAAATCCATGAAATCCAAGAAATTTTAGTCCCGTGACAAAGTGCCCTGTCGTCTTGATAGTCTGCTATCATCACAATACGCCATCTTGTTGCGAAAAACGGACAATAAAGAGCAATGTGTACTTTTTTCTTCTTCTGTTAGTACTGGTCAAGCCAGGATTCACAGCGAAAAGAGCCTCTAGCCAACGAGATTTCTCTCTTGAGTCCGTTTGAGAATTTCTTTTAATTCCGTTACAATGGCGCGACCTGGGAGGGCTATTATTCATCTGGCGATCTAGGTGATCCTCGCAGGAACCTGACTGAATTGATGTTAGGCCTACGGGATACTTAGAAATAAGTTGAATACAGTGGCCACACGAGCGTAGCGCCATCGTCCTGAAGAACACGGGAATCAAATCTCAGATTGCTTTGACGGTACAATAGTAAGACATGCCTTTAAAATAGCAGTGTACTCGTGAGAATTTAGTACTTCGTCGGAAAGCACCAATTTTTTTCTCTCATCATGACAGATCACCACTGTACACCATCACAATCCCACCGCTATACTTGGCCTTTATTGTAAGGTCTTCCAAATCTAGCTACGACTTCCAGACGTGAACTTCTAAAACCTGGACTCATCGCAGAAGAGTGCGCGCTATCATACGCCGGGGTGTTGCTAAACATGTCTTCTGACCAAATTTTTCAAAGCGTTTTTATCCCTATAAGACAGAAGGACTTCTCCTATCTGCTCCGCCCCCCCCCACATACCTGTAGTCATCACGTTGCGACGTTTTTCGCTTCATCTCTGCTGCAAAGACGATGTAAGAAAAAGAACCCTGACGTTAAATCCGGATGTGGCTAGCTAGCAATGCCGTTCTCCCATCGCAATGTCACTGTTGGAAGCCTTCCGTATCGTTTTCCCGCTGCAGGGACTTTCGCTTCAGTGAAGGTCGCGATCGTATTGGCTATAGCTTCGAGAAAAATGTCAAGATCTTTGACAATGGGTCAGTGACTCTAGCTACACTCTGAACAGCCTGGTCTACAATGCGATCTCGAGTCAACGATAAAGTATCGCGGGAATCGCGTATTTTTGGCACGACGATAGTTCACAGTGGTTATCTTCGCACGTAATCACATCTGAAATATGTAAATTTTGGTCTGATATATTCATGTATGGAGTTGTCTAGATTAATAAGAAAGCTCTGTGCAAATCCTTAGTTTGTCGATATTCAAAATATGCTGTACAGACTTTAAATTTCTTATTTTTGAGACAGACAGGACATTATTTGGACGATCTGCCCAAATGCTTCCAGTTTTAAAGATTTAGTATCTACTGATATTAAGTTTTAACTTCAATCATTTAAGAGGAAACCTGATGAAGGATTTTAAATAATAATATATTTCCACCATGTGATGATTATCGGATTTGTGGTAAGAGGTTACAAGCATAAACTGGTAAAGAATTCAACATGGCAGGATATTAGAAACATAATTCCAGTATCAGTTGTCGGTAGTGATCCAGTAAATCATCTCTGAAATTGTATCGAAGGCCATTTCTGTTCTCTGGGTGGGGAGAGGAGGGGGGAGATAAGTCATCATGGCTTCTTGCCTCTTTGTAAAAAATATATTAAATTAATTGTTTGTAACTCACATTAACTGAAGTTTGGTGACGGAATTAAAAAAAAACAACAAGAACAAAAACCAAACAAATATGGTGCCGCCAGACGACTGCTAATGTATAAATTCGCAATAAGAAAGCGTAGGATGATTTTTATTGGCGCTAAGGATAATCTTCGCGATTGAATTATTTGGACTCCCCAAAACCAGGATATTACATTCAGCACCAAATATTTCGGTATCCAGCAGTTTTAGACGAAGCATATAAAAATATCCATGAAGGTTAGGCAAAGTAATGGCGCCTTCGGGCTCAGTCAGTCTGTCGTCTGCTAATGTATGTAGCTTCTGCGTCTCTGGCCGTAGCGTCCCCCCCCCACCACGAAATAGACGTCTTGGGTTGACCAGAAGGCAAAAAATTATACCGGTGTAAAATGGATTCTATTCGCTTGCTATATAAATTCCTTTAGTGAAAACAGGGAGTTTGGTTTTCAAAAAAGAAGAATCGGAAACCAGCAGCAGCAGAGCTGTCAACTATATGCAGAACGTGGCGAGAAATCCATAGAGCCTCCGAAACAAAGCAGAGTTTACCCAGAAAGATACGTGGCAGATTGATTATTGGCTTCTTCTTGTTGTTTTTCTGTCATCTGGTTATTGTTCAATCATCAGATCCCATATAAAAATGAAAACCCATTAGAATTTTTTCGAAGCTAGTAAATAGTTTTTGTTAGGAATTTTACAGGGGAAAAAAAATGGTGGTGGTGGTGGTGGGTGGGGGGAGGAGAGCCGCTCCCTCTGGTGGAAGGGAAATAAGTTGATGTGCAGTAGGAGGCTGTGGAGGAGTGAAACTTTCCTCATCGGCAGAAATGGCCTTGCTCTGCTGCAACTTTGCGCTGAGGACCGAGCACCATAAGAAAAGCTTAACCAATTTTTTTTTTGTTGTTTGCTTCTTTAATTTACGACAAAAAACATCGCTGTAGCCAATTTTGACCCTGGCTGCTTTGCTAACCTCAACTAGAGATAATACAATACTTGAAAATATGAAAATAATATAAAGCAAAACTGTCTATGTGATTGCACAGTCAACGTTTGATGATGATTATAACCAGTAAGTGGGGTATAAACATACTTCTATCACTACTAATATAATGTATGCGTCTAAGTATACCACCCACCCCCCCCGGGATATTTTTGTTTTTAATTTCGGCATCAGGCCAGGTTAAAATTATTTTTTTTTCAAATTTTAGTATACATTTTACACAGGAGCAAAAACACCACAAGTTATTGGAAAAAAATCGAAACAAAGGGCGAGGGCCCCCCCGATTTTTTTCTATAGCTTATGGGATTTAATTCTCGTGTAAAATATTCTACTAGCATTATACAGCGCCGAGAAATCTCAAAAAATCATTTCGAGTTTTCCTGGTAACCAGCTAAATCCAGGACGTACGGATTTTTAATCCGACCGTATTTATTCATTTAAAAAAAGGAGGAAAAAAACAACCTTACTTCGGAACTTCAGAATTTGAAATAATCAAAATATTAAACTTGTTCGGCTAGACGTTCAAGGAGCCGGGTTTTAAGACACTAAGGGTGACGAACGTGTTGCTATAGCAACAGCGGCAACGAGCGGAAACAGGGTGCAACAACCCCGGCTAAATCGATTTAAACTTTCGAGGGTTAACAGCGGTTCAAACAGAGGCATGTCGGGAGTTTCGCCTTAAACCCGGCTGCGGCCCGTATCGACTTCTATGATGTTGAGGGCTCCAACCGTTTGTTGTATGCAATGAAAATGTGCTGTAGTTAGATGAATAAATGAAAGAAAAAAAAAAAACACAGATAACACAGCGGCTGCAGGGCCGCACCCGCTATAAGACCAGACCATCGCAGGCTTTCCATGATTGTTGCTGAATAGTTGCACACAACCCCAACACAGATCAGCGAACAACGCGATGCCGGTAATTCAAGACCTTGCAAGAGCGGGTTTGTAGATTGTCGCGCTGTTACTTGCTCCCTTTAAATTCCGGCCAGCCATCACCGCAGAAAGGAATTCGCCGAAAGCCCAAAGGATTTTCTTTTGACAACAAAAGCTAAATCTATAAGAATTATTCGCTTCCATTTTGATTAAAGTGGACAGGAAATTTTTCTAAGTGCAGCGTGGGAGTGTTTCGAAAATTACACATATTCAGCACAAAGTAAATCGAAGCTGACGTAAGGGTCCTGCAAACCGTAACAGGGGAAGAAAGGCGGGATCGATGCTAAGGGAAACTCAAAATTGAAAGTAGCAGGACAGAAGATGCTCGTCACAGACGGGAAGGCGCTTATGCTACAGCCCTTTATGGTGTTTTCTGGAGAGAGGAAGCAAAATATAATGTTGGGTTTGTCAACATGAAAAGAAACCCGAAGCACTCTAGAGGTTGAAAGTCGGCAATGAAAACACTGAAAATCTTTTTTTTTTAATTATTATTATTATTTGTTCAGAACATAAAAGCGAATGGCAAATATTTGCGAAGACATTTTATGCCGCTACGATGAATTGATTCGCGCGAGATGTATAAATCAAAGGTTTTTTTTTTTTTTTTTTTAGCGAATCGCGTTAAAACAAACAAACACAAACTGAAATATTCCGCGGGGCGAGAGAACCGGAGTTAATGGCCAGAGGCCAACCGTCGTCTGGAATCGAGGCTGCTGGCCGACATCATGACGAGCGAACTTGGGCTGTAATGTCCAAACTCTTTGAATATTTAAAATTCCCTCGATTCCAAAGCTGTAAATGCGGGCATTGACGACGATGTCCGCTTTAACTTGTTTATTTAGAAGCTTCTTTAACACTCACACAGCCACGATTCACTCAGGCAGTTCGATGTCCAATATCTCCACCAGGATCTATCGCTAATGGCGGTATCGATATAGATCGTGTTTAAAAAGACCGTAAGCACAAAACAGATCTAAATAACAAATGGTATTTTTGACAGGCAAGTCTCCGAAATCCGACCTCGGGGAATGTTTCCTTAAATTTATTGTTAACGTTCTCCCAACTTGGTTTTTAGAAGCAAGTTATGTTTTCTGAATGATATAAACCGACCTCCTTTTATCCACCAGTCTTATGGGCTGCTGACTACTATCTACTGAAACTATTGAACTGCCATGGTTGGTTTATGGATCGGGTTCGAATCCCAGTTGTCTTATCTCCCTGGCATCGTTTCTTCACGAGCCAGTCGCGTGGGGTTTTCCCCGGGGGAAACTCTAGTTTCCTGCCACATCTAAAAATAAACAGTTCTGCTGTGGTTTTCTGAGTAGTTGGCGTCAGTTCTCCGCCCAAAGGTGTGGCTGATGTGTTTTTAATTGTACACGGTTTGACTGAATTTTAATCTTGGCAAATATCTAAAAATTAACCCCAGCTTGATATGGGAAATAGATCGGTTTTTAAACGTTCTTTAGCTGATGTATGCATGTATGTATGTGTGAAGGCAGGAGTTGGAAATCTTAAAAACAGACTATTTAAAAAGTCACCTTGTAATTCAAATGCATTTTGTTTTATGAACATCCAAAATCTGTAATATCCAAACAGAACAGGTAACTCCCATGGGAACGCGTTTACTTAAGTCCGAGGTCCTCGTCAACTATACGCATCCTCACCGCTACCTGAAACTCATTTCGCGACAGACAATTTTCTAAAATCACGTTCAGCCGCATCAAGTCTGAACACATAGGATAGCAAGACGTAGAGCCAAAAATCTTAGTATCCTGCCTCCCCACCCTGTTCATACCGTCTTGGCTGATCATCTAATTCTTAGTGCTTCATAACCTTGATAAACGTCGCCTTAATTAAACGATTTGGTGCGGCAAGGTGTTGCCGTGGTAACGGTTTTTTTTTTAACTTGGAAAAAAAGTTAATTATATATCATATATTTGAAAATAATAGAATATAAGAATATTAAAAAAAAATAATAATAATTACCACACAATACCATTCTGTTTTCTCTTCTTCTAGAAACCAGGTGTTCAATTTGATATAGAGCACACAGATGTATCATTTTGCTTTTATATAGAGCTGGTGTTGCCCATCGATCTCCACTGTACCCAATCAATTTTTAAAATTTGCGGGTGATGAACCAAATGATTCGGCTCGAATATATATTTTTTTCAATTTTACGAAAATGAAACTGTTACGCTAAGCTGTACTACTAGCTTAAATTATTACTATTATTATTATTATACTCCGCTAAATCATTGCTGCACATCAGTCATCATCCATCTCACCCATTCGTTATGCTTTTAATCTATTATTATTATTATTATCATCATCATCATCATCATCATCATCATCTCATCATCATCTCATCATCATCATCATCATCCCTTTTCAGGTTATTTACTTTCAATTAAATCCACAAAATCAGGAGAGTCTGTCCTCAACTGCCAAACACGAGTCACTTCCCTTTGTGAACTGCCCTGCCCACAACCCTCCCATGGAAACTGGACGAAAGCAGACGTTCTGTCACCTGGCCGACACCAAAATGGCCTCGTCAGCTGATGCGCCACAGGAATTGTCCGACGAACCAGGTGCGAACGCGTGCGTTCTGCAAATAAAAACGGGACATCCCAGAATTCCGTGTTCAGCTGGCCTGCCGAGGAGCTTCTATTTCCGTTTTCCCCCCCCCCCCACTCCTTGGTAGCTTATCTTCACGATGTAACCGTTTGGCGTTCGCTGATTGGGTTAATTTAATTTTAAAAAGTTCGCTCTATGAAAGAACCCGTAGAGTTAATGGTTAATTAAGAAATAAAATTTAAACCAGCCACAGGCTAGTTATTACTATTATTACTTACAATAGTCCTAGTGAGGGACTAAAGGTCACGCTGTCGCAGTAAATGATGAGAAAGTCAGCAACTTCCATATTGATATCAGATTCTGTAGCTTTGCCACTAAGATTAGCAAAAACACCTCGCAACACCCCCACCCCCAACCCCCACCATAAAAAAAAAAAAAGATTAGCAGTGTACACACAATCAGCACAGCTTGACTATTTGCTTCATTTTTTAACAACTTGCATTTGTTTGTTTTTTTTTTGCTGCTTCTGAACTAAAGAAAGCTTTAGTTTAAAATTAATCCTATAAACCACAGCCAGTGTAAGCAGTAGAACATAAATAGTTGGGTTTTTCTTTTTTTTTTTAATTGTTGAAAATATTGACACTTTTCTAAAACTTTCCTTTTTAACCTTAAAATTCACACAATAGGTTGCCCTATGGTCCTGCTAATCACATATGTACAGTTATAAAATGTACTTATTTTCTGCTGCTGTTACTGATATGTAGATTCAGTGGTCTTCCATTGGCTGGCGTTGGTACTGCTTAACACTTATTCATTAAATATCCCCCAGTTTCTTCAGTCTCATTCAGTGATAATTTGACAATAAAATCCAAATTATTACTGATTAATTTTTCTATGGATTCTCAGACAAATAGGCAGTGTAGAGTAGTAACCCTAACTAGAACCAGCTGTCTTTTAACTGCAAGATCAGAGAGAACACGTTTAGCCCCTTCCACCCAAAACATTTCTCTTTATTTACCATCATGAAATGAAATTTTGAACAAATAATTTTCCTAAATAGGAAAACATAGACTGATCTTTAAAGATATGAAGCATTATTTAATATTGTAGTTAATTTGCATTTCTATCAAAAAAATTTTTTTTGATGCCTTTTACCATTTACATTTTAAGTAGCACAAGTCAGCAGTACATTTGATGTGTCTTTAGTAGGCACTTGGGGTGTATGGGGTGTTCAGGGAGTAGCAGCACATCTAATGGGGAGGCCTGTCGAATCCCTTTGGGGTTGCCCGCCCACCTTTGATCTCAACCTGACACCCAGCTTTTACCTGCTGGCTCCAAAAGCTGTAGCATGCACAGTGGCCACACCTTGGTAAACTGCTTTGGCAGGCGAGCTAAGGCGGGTGAGGATAGCTGTTGGGTCTAAAACCCTTGGTGAGTTAGGGTATGTCTACCCAAAGCATGTGAAGACTGGTTTTGGCGGACTAGGTGGAAGGGACTGAGAGAGGGTCCAGCAGCCATGAAGGCGACCCTAGCAATCCCTGCAGAAAGCTACGAACACAGCGAGACAAGCCCTGATCATCTGCAGCAGGTGGAAAAGACTCGATAGCTATGGCAAGCAACCTTTCTAGGAGTGTAGACCAAGCTCTTTACAACCAAGTCCTGGCAGGTGATTAGTCAAAGAGAAGGACCTCTGATAAAGGTCCAACAGCTGAAGACAGAAATGTAGGACCCGTGGTGCTGTAAACCTCTGCATCACGCTTTTTCGTTTCATGAGTATTCGACAAAGAAAGTAAGTAGGCACTTTATAAAGTAAAACATTTCCTTGAATACTTCTATCTGTTGTGTGTTTGGGGGGTACTTCAATGACATCAAACAATACTTGATTAAAAAATATACATATATGGTGTTTCTTTAATTGCCTGTTTTAAAGCTGAAGAAAGAAAAAGGTTAATAGTTTTACTGTGATGCAATTTTCTACATGCCAACAGGTGACAATAAAACAGTGCAACTGATAAGAACATAATGCAAAGTGATATAGTATTTGATGGGAGAATTCAGCTAAAAATGAGCTTTTCCTATGATGTCACAGACTACAGGAGTCTAAAGCTGTAAACATTAAATGATAGTACACCATTTACAAATAATTATTGGTAAATTTCTTAATGTAATCTAAAATTATGTCCACTGTTTACAATAGATATACAAATTTAGACTAGTTTTTGTTTAATCCACAATTTTTAAAGGATTTTAAATAACTGTAGGACAGCTGGTAGTCCAGAGCTAAACTACTGGGTACTGCCACAGTTCACGGCTCTAGTTTGAATCCTGATCTGGAACAGCTTGGTTTGGCATACCTCTCTAATATGGTTTCTTCTCACTGTTGTTTTCCCTGGACACTCCTGTTTCCTTCCACATCTAAAAATGAAGTGTTCTAATAGGGTTTTCCAGGTACATGTAATGGAAGTTCTGTGGATATAATTCTTTATTGGCCTCTGCTCAAGAGCACCTAACTGTCCTTCTAGCTCTCTAATGTAAGAAGACAGGAATGGACAAGAAGAAGAAATAACTAATCAAACTGTACTTACTGTAGTATAACTAACTAACTATGAGCTCAATAATTCTAGTTCTTAAAATAACACATGGGATACGTTAAAATTAAAAAAAAAAAAAAGCTTTCACTCATGCTAAGATATTAACTCCAACAACTTTTGATACAAATAATTAGAGATTTTCCCCAATATATAAATACATATAGTACTGCAACTTTAAAAATATTTTTTTGTTTATCACTGAAAGTTAAACAAATGTGAGCCAGAGATACAAACACAATTTCAGTCTAAGCAAAGCAACTATCATAAAATTCATTCAATCTAAACTTAAACAAAAAGAACACTAATTTTATTGTGTTTATTTGCTATTTAAAAAATGTTTAATGTCACTTAACATTTATACAGACCAACTGCTCTGCCACTAAAAGCCAACGCCTTTTTGATAAGTAAAGTCCCAACGTCACTTTGTTTTCCTCCTAGAAGAAACTCAGGGGTTAGCTCCCTAAAGGTCATAGCAATCCGTTTTTCTGTGATGTCTTGTCTGTGAATGCCATGCTTCCATTGATATCGTGCTTCACCACACAACACTACAAGAGAGCGTCGCCGGAGTGGTACATGCACTTCAATGTCGGGCATCTTATCATTAGACATACACAGACAGGTGTCTGAGAGTAAGTTGAGGGTTACCAACCTATCTCCCCATAACCAGAAGTCATCAAAATGTGGGTCGATAGATGACCCCCTGTTTGGCACATACTCAAGATTACACTGCTCCACAGGCAAAAAATCTTTAAGAACATCCCAGGTTGCCATTCTTTGATACAGCACCTTGCTGTATTCAGGTAAACCTGTAAAATCAGCACAGTTCAGCTTCTTCTTCTTGAAGTTTACCCTGGGCCCATAATCCTAAACAAAAATTGTAAAATAAAATATTTAAAAGTAGAATTTCATCACTTGAAGTTAGCAAAACATATTTAATTTGTAATTAGTAAAAAAAAAAAAAATTGATATAAAAAGCTTTTGTTTAGTGTAGTATTTTTTCTGTTGATTCTAAATGTTTCCAATAATTTTGTCATATTACCAATCTAACTACAAGAGACATTCAAATCAAATGAAAGCTGGCTGAATTAAAATCACTGTGATCACGTCAAGCTAGATTTCAATTGAATGTCTCTAGTACTTTTGATGACCCAAAAGGGAGATAGCCCCCTACTAAATAAACAGGGAAAAAAGTCTCTAAGTAAAATATTTTGTTTTGCTATGAGCCTTACATTATCACAATTTTAAAAATAAAACTTTCTTCTATTTTGGATTCCATAAGCAAAGTTATTAGTTATACTTAAAATTGTATTTCTTCAATAGCTGCAGCAATACAGGTTTATCTATACTCTTGTGAAAATAAAAGAGTTTCCAAACACCAACTTTTGATAGACCACTGTTAACAATCAACATCATACTGCTGATATACAGTAAATCTTTTGTTGCAAAATTTTTTTCAAAACACTTATATAGATGCAAAACTATATATGCATTAAGGGTAAATAAAGATTTTAGAAGAGTTGTTTCCCCTTATAATTAATGAAGTCCAGAAATTTTTGTCATTTTCTAGTTGTAACTTCGATTTAACTACAATTTAAGGGAGACAACTCTAAATAGTTTTATAGTACTAAAATATGCAGTTATTCGTGTAACGAAAATTGATAAATAACAGCATTTGTTCTGTTTACTACAGAATTTTATGGAGCAATTAAACAACTTTGAAACCATAATAAAATATAAAATTTATTTTTGCAACTACTGACATATTTCAATGATAAAACATTGTTAACATACATTAATGCATATAAGCAATTAGAGCTGTCAAAACAAACCCCTCAATAACCGGATTACTTAGGTGCAGAATTTAACTATTATCTCAGAAGTTAATTACCTGTTTCCGCCTGCCTGACTGGGAATCAACAAAAGGCGTTTTGTTGATTTCTGAACAAAGCTGCAATTCTTCTGTTTCAGTAACAAATTCAACCCAGATTGAAATTCCAGATAAATTTACCGAAGAACCAGTGTGTAGATGGTCATCTCTGTTGAAGTCTTCTTTCCAACCTTTACTACACTTTACACAAAAGTTGTATACAGCTCTCTATAAGGCAACAAAGAGAAAACATCAAAACACTGAAAGTTTAAGTATTAAAAGAGATAACATGCGATGTTCTGCTAATACTTTTTCAATATTGTTAGTACACCAGTTTCCAAATTTAAAAAAAAATTTCCAAAATGGTTCAAGTTATATTCACCAAGTGTTCAATACAAGCACTTAATCTAACACAACTTTTATCAGATAAATATGTAAATGAGTTCCAGTAGAAAGGTGTAAATTAGCTTAGGAATAAAAACATTAAAAAAACTAGATTGCTTTATCAATTTTGGCTCATTAGGATATTTGTTTTAAAGAGCAATGTTAAAAGTTTGTAGCTATATTTGATTGGCAGATTCTCTAGGTGGAGAGCATTAATAGGATAGAATCTTGAGAGAGTCACAGACCTAGGTATGCGAAAGACTAAATATGAACATATATGGTTTCTTAGTTATGGAGACAATTTCAAGAGAATGGAGATATTGTCTGAAGACCAATTCAAGGTAGAATGAGAGTCACAATCCCAGCAAATGATTGCTGTGTGTCACTTTTGGCTTGGCAAAAAACTTCAATACCAACCAAACTTGCTTCTGATCTCTCTGAAGTTACACAGAGGTTGGTATCAGTCTCAACCATATGCAGAAGGCTGCCTGAGAAAGGGCTTTGTGCAAGATAACACGTGCATCTCCTTGACCCATCACATAAATGGGAGCAACTGGTACTGTAAATGTTACTTGGACACCATGACTAAAGCCATGTTCTCTTTACTGATAAGTCAAGATTCAGCCTTCAACACATGTACTCATTGGGAGAGAATACACCCCCTGACTGCAGAGGTATAGGGACAAGATTCTAGATCCTTATATCAGTCCATATGAAGGTACAATTTTAATTTGTAATCCACCAATATCTTCCAGAAAAAAACATTATATGATACAGTTACTACATCCTCCTAAGCTAAACCCTATTCACAAAGTTTGGGATGCTCTAGGAAGATGTGTGCTGCCTCCCTTCAATAGCTGCAAAATTCTCTAAGACAATTGACTTTATTGTCCACTGCTCTCATTGATAAGGTTGTAAACAGCATGCAAAGCCGCAGTGAAGTATTGCTGTCAGCTGGGACCAGATCTCCTATTGACCACCTTTAATTCATTTTTGTTTCCTGATTAGATTCTGCTTGATTCCACTTTACACCCGCAAAAATTTGTTTATAATTTACTTATTTCTCTGATAAAAGCCATGATGTGTGAAAAGGAGTATGAGCTGATCATTTGGTGAATAAAAGTTTAAAGATTTTTGGAAATTTTTTTCTTCGTTGCATAACTTTCGAAAACCAGTGTATTTAAATATTTCAAAAGCAACAGCAAAATGAAGGAAATAATAAAACTCCTACTTCGTAACCTGGAAGTTTATGAGCAGGTGGCTGGCTGGCTTCTTTCTCATTTGTGAGTGGGTTTATTTCTTAATAAAAGAATAGTGGATGTGTGGAAGGAACAGCCTGCCTGCCTACTGCAGTTGTTCAGTGTGACGCAACAAAGTAAGAAATGCATTGGGTAAATGGTTTGAGAAGACCCTTTACAGCATAATCCGAAGCACTTCCCGCAATTCCATACAGAGCGCAACACGAGAATAATACAAATGCTGTTAACAAGTTTTACGAGAGAGTTACTTCTATTTCCTTCCATACTGCTGCTTAAAGCGAAACCTGACATCTTTTATTGTTGTTTGCTTTTAGCAAATTTGCTGGAGGTTTTCTATAATTATATTATTACTGATGGAATCGCAATTATAAACTGGTATAAATCCATCATCATAGCTACTAGGTATCAGCAAAAACATATTAACAGATTTGAAAAGGCAGCGGTGCGTGGAGGGCTGAGGATATGAAGTTATTGTCGTTTGCAATGCTGGTAACATAAACAAACAAGATACTGAAGGTGGTGGTTGAGGGGGGGGGAGGAGGGTACCTTAGGAGAGAGGCATCTGTGTTTTGTGAGCAATGTGGGCTGGCGATTTACGGTTGAGCGGGCTTCTCTTCTACCTTTCTCTAGACACCCGGTTTCTTTCGTTTTCGGTCAGGGAATTGAGCTGTCGGGAGCGAAAAGATTATGAAAGAAAAAAAAAAGAAAATGGTCGGCGTTCAGTGGGAAGTAGAGACATCATTTAAGTCAGTCCCGAAAGATGCAGCCATCATCACGCCGAGGGCGGGGTTCGAACTCGCCACCCAGGCAGGTAGAAGACCACCAACCCCCCAGACCTCCCGAGCCACGAGCACCTGCGCGCTGGAGATGGCTGTTTTGGCGACACTTTATACAAAAAGAAATTTCGGAGAGAGGGGGGGGGTGGTACTCGCCTCACTAAAGTAGTAATAAATGGCAATGGCAGATCGGGACAGACCCTATAGTTTAAGGTTGCCTGCCTGCCTGCCTGCCTGTTCTGATGTGTTGTTGTTGTTGTTTTTTTTCTTTTTTCATGGACAAATTAACCAACCTGTCGATGGTTCGTGGGGTACGGGGTGCGCTCGAAAGTTAAAGATTCGCACAGCAAGCATGTTCGCACACCTTTACAAGCGCAGGATTTCTTCTCCCTCCCCCGACCCACTCGGTCCGCCATTCGCCTTCACCGCCGGCCACTTCCGGTATCCGACTTCCGATGGCTTCGGCGCTCGTTTTGATTTTCACCGGAGACACCGACTTCGACATTTCGCCCTGTAGGTATCATTACTGCTGCTGTTATTGTTATTATTATCATTTCTGCTAGTCCTGGGCGTTTATCAAGTGCAGGATCCGTCTGGATTTAGATCCATGACTGCGTTTGTGTCCATAAATGTCGCCGTGTGCAGTATAATAATAGTGGTGTTTTATTATTATTATTATTATCATCATCACCACCCAAAACACTTAAACGCTGTCGTACTAATTTACCGAATTAATTAAAGAATATATATGTATATATATATATATGTATGTATCTGTTAAATTTAAGCTCGTTTTAGTTCTTACCTGCTAAATTTGTCTTCTTAGCTTACCACTGAGGAGAAATTCTGTGCTGCTTTTGCCCAGTCGAGATAGCATCACTCGGAAGACCTCCCTTAGTTTACCAAACCTTGGCTCGATTTTTACACTCAGAATCCCGGAAAACACACACACACAAAAGAGCTTCAAACTGCTTGCTGTACAGTGTGAGGAATTCCGGTTTGACCGAGTAGTTTCTAAACAGTAGATCTATCACCGATGGATGTACTGACCGACCTCTTAATCGCCCACCGGGGTAGAAGGGGAAATGCGTTGTTGTTTTGTTTTGTTTTTTTTTGTGACTATTTGTTGTTATCTTTTACGATTACCCCCTTTTTCTTTTTTCTCTTCCCCCTTCCCCCCCCAACCTAGATTTACGCACAATTGGCCATGTCTCCTCAGAAGCTTTCCAAAGAACTTCTTCAAAGCCTGTGTGGAGATAAAGATTTGAAAGAAGTTGAAAAACTGGAGTAAGTTTCGAACTATAACTACTGCGGGTTCATTATGAGTTGACTTTTATAAGTTTGTTTATAAGGTTTTAAAACCACTGTAGTCTGCCTGTCAGACAGACCTTTTCTTGACATTTTGGCAATTAAAATAAATAAAATTCTAAAGTTATTGGATGTGGTAAGTCACCTTACAGTTAGAGAATGAAATATTTCTATATATTAATATGTTCTATTTTGTTTTTTTTTTTTTACTTGTGTATCTGATTAAATTTGTTTTTATATTGTAGCAAACTTCATATATATTTAATGTTATTAATTCGCTCTATGACATAGTTGTCTTTTGATGTCAAAGGAAACGATTTATCCGAGTTTGTTTTTTTTTTCTTGCCTGCCCAGTAATTCAAGAGCAGAGAGTCAGGTATGTCCAGGACCACCTACATTCTGGCATTAAGTGTAAATAAAATGGAAAAAGTAACTACTACTTATCATTAAGCACTTATGCATGTTTTACAGTTATGTTGCTGCATTCTTTTATGTAAACTATTTTTGTCTTGTTTTTGCTCAGTCTTGCATCTTTTATTTTTTAAAACCATATTCATTTTATTTCTGATTGAATTTTAATGCTAAATTCACTAATCACAAATTATTAAATGTAGATGAAGAACCATTACATATTCTCATATTAATGCTTTGAGGATTGCCATCTTGTTTTTAGAGTTCTTTTGAACTGAACACCAACTATGACACATTAAGTTGATTGTGATTTTCTTACAGTATAGCTATGTTGTCACGAATGCATGTTTAAAAACTAATGAAAAGTTTAAATTTACTGTATTTTCATTGAATTATTTAAAAACTTTTTTTTTGCTATGAGTCTATTTATTAATAGCTTTCCTTTAATGATGATCTTTTTTGGTGAGAAAATATTTTAAGCTCTGTTCCCTGAGCAGTTTTCCACCTCTCTCTCCTGTTAATAGTCCTATTGTTTTTGTTTTTTTTCTGTTGAAGGTAAGAACAACCTCAACACATGGTAGTCTACCTGGTAACACATTTTACACGTATACAAAGGCAATCTTTTTTTTTTTTTTTTTCCATTTTGCTAAAACTTTCCTTTAGTCTCTCTGATAAAAATCTGGACAGCATTGATCCACTGGTGTTTGAGGAATTGAAAGTGTTAAAACATCTTGACTTGTCCCAGAACAACTTGTCCTACCTACCTCTAGCAGCACCACTGAAGACTCTGAAGCTCCTTAATGTCAGCAGCAACAACCTGAGCTCACTGGAATTTGTGAAACACCTCCCACAACTCAGGGAACTCTATGTGATGCAGAACAGACACATTTGGGTGAGTATCTCTGCTACTGTTTTCATCAGCTGGGAATAAAAGGAAATGAACAAAGAAATAAAAGAGTTATAAATAGTACAGTAATTTTGATTTTCCTTAAGCAATTGATTTTACAATTAAATTTTAGAAAAAGTAAGAGTCAATGTCCACATACTTTTGGTTATATAAATAGTGACCACTTTGTATAATAAACTTGATAATAATTGATTAAATAAATAGATTTTTTTTTTGTTGTTAGAAACAGTTTCTTTGGAAAATTTTTTCTGCTGATGTATGATCTGAAAAATTGAATTTGTGATATCTATTTTTTAAAAGTAAGGTCTATTATTAAATTTATATACAAAGCTTTAATAAAGCCAATTTAGATTTTAGATTTGTAAGAGCCAGCTAGTGGTCCATTGATAGACTACTAGACTATCATGGTTAAGGCCTTGGGTTCAAATCCTAGTCAGTCAGTTTGGCATATCTCTCTAGCATGGTTTTTTCTCATTCTTCACCAACTGGCAACATGAATTTCCTCCCATATCTAAAGCTAAATCTTTTTAGGTTGCCAGATTAAATAAATGTTACTGTATTGCTGTCAATGTTTCTTTTGTTTTTTTTTATTATCAAAAAGAGGTAATAGTTTAACATTAACAAAAACAAAGATTTTGGAATAATAATCTTTGATGAAGTATATTATCTTTAACTTGTACAGTGCAGGCATAAACATCTGGAACTTATTAGATTACATTGCTCTGTTTACTGCAATTTATGGGAAACTATTTTACGTTATTCAGACATTTATCTTTGAATGCTGTTCTATATACGCATATGCTAATTTTGCTGAATATCCATATTCTAAGTTAAAGGTTGGGATATTTGGATTGGTAAAAATTTATTGTTTTTTAAAAAAAAAGATCCCGAAAACAAAACAGGATTTTACAGACTATTCTGATTTAGATAAAATTTTAAGGTGAAAATTGACTGAGTATCCACCACCTGAACATCAGTTACCTGTGCAAAGGAGGCTACAGTGGTAGTCGGTACATACTAAATGATGAAACATGAACGTCGATTTTCATTATGCCATCAAAACATGCTAGAAGTATATGACACTTTGTAGTTGTGTGATATCAGTGAACAGTCCTACAAACTGGCAAGAAATGGTATGTCATTTATTTTTAAAAAATAACATTTATGTAAAGTCTTAGTTTGAATTTGTAGCACTCAGTGCATCATGTTGTCATAAAGTCAGCTAAGAAAGGGTAGTGATAAACATGCTTCCATGCAGATTAAAGCCTGGAGAAATCAATTATAATTGTCTTCATTCACAGGTGTACCGCATGGTTTTCTTCAGCATGTTGAATGGCACTGCAAATTGATGATGACTTGTTTTTTTTAACAGTAGACTGTGATTATATATTAGCAAACTGTTTCATAATCTCTTTAATTTGCTTTCGATGCTAATAAGAGAACCATTCTTCAACACATTTCAGGTTGCTGATGTTGTTAGGGAAAAATAAAACAATGTCAAGATCTCACTGGATTTGCAGCGGTTGACATGAAAACCTAAGTCTGTCTCAAGGGACTGATTTGCATTGAGTGATGAGTTAAGATTTGTTTTATTGAGTTTGAGCAAAATATCTTTATCTATGAGTGATTTCAGTCTTATCTGTCAAGGGTGAGGAGTCAGTCTTAGTAAGCCACATGTCATGTAGCGGACATACATTTACCTTGATGACATTGAGGTTCTGGTGTGGATTTTTGGTTGAAGATTATGGAATCTTTTTTATTTACTGTCTAAAGTGTGAATTTATTTAAGCAGAATTTCTCTGCTCAACTTTTCATATTTTGAATTTTTTTTGCTTTTGTCTCTACATATAGGTTAGTCCCTTACATTGCACTTAACATATGGTAGTATATATTCTAGTGGTTTCAGTTTTTTTTTGTTCTTTGATGAGTTTTCTTAGTTGAAAATAAACACCATCTCTTTCTTTCTTCAAATTATGTCTTTGTTGACTGCCGTTTGTGCAAGAAAAAATTATTTGGAAATGTACTCTGGGCACTTGGTTGATGAGTCATATAGTAGAGTTCCTGAAATTTGTTAACTGTCAATGAATATGGCTTCTATATAGGACATTTTCTGATTTTTTTTTAAAAAATCGAACCATTCTTACTGAACATTTGAAACACGATTATTTAACTGCGTAAGAAACTCCACCAGGAATGATTTTAACATTCAAGCAAAAAAAGATTGAAGCAGCTTTGAATGACAACCTTAAATAATAAAAGAGTTCTTTAGATTCTTTGTGGTGATATTGTAGAACAAATGCAAAAACTTATTATTTTTTCATGTGTTTCAGGAATCTGACAAACTTATCGCAACAATTCTGTGTCCTAGCCTGGTCACCATTAACAGTAGGGATACAAGTGAGTTTCAGTTGATTATAGAAAACAAATCCAGTGCTTTGAACTTGAAGGCAAGTGGTTTACTGTTTTTCTACTTTGAGACTAGATGTCCTATTAAGATATAAAAGAAATATTCAGTATGAAGTCGAAAATGTTGAACCATGAGAAGAGTCACAATTAGAAACCAATCAATCTGAAGGAAAGCTATTTACTGTTTCTCTATCTAATGTTGATGTATAGAGACTTCATAAGTGAGTAGACACCTCAGCTTGGAAGATAACGCTAATCTACTCTACAGCCAAGTTCAGAGCTGATTTTTTTTATCATCAACAGTACTTAAACACTGATTTCTTTCTAACTAGTGTGCCTGTCTGTTTACTTTTTGAAAAATCTCTGTGTGTGTTTACTGCCTTCTCAGGTTTTAGTGTTTTTTTTTTTGACAGATACTTGCCATATGGGAGGCGTTGTTCAAAAGCAAATATTCTGATCCTGTTCTGGATACTGAAGTGGGTGAAATGACTGCAGTTATAATCAAAACTGTGGAAAAGGCAGAATATGCAGAATCAGATAAAACCTATAAGTTTTTACACTGCTTGGTAAGAGGATTTTTGAAATGTTAATTAAGATGAAAAAATGTTGCCATGTGGACTGAAGTAGGAAGAACTCAGAACAGTGCTGACGTGGGTTTTCTTACACATGCTCACACATGTAAACTTGATAGTTTTTTGTTGCTGCTGTTGTAACACTAATTTTTATATGTAGGTATGATCCTTATTCACTGCTCAATCAATGGCTGACACTTTGCTGCACTAAAGTTCTACCATTACACAATTTACTACTGATTCTCCAAACTTCCCAGATTTTCTACGATTCCATTTTTCAACAGTCAGCTGTGGATTTCTTCATTGCGATGTAACGCATGATTAGTAATAACTGGCTAGGACTGATGTGCTCCACTGATTATAGCCGTGACAGTTTTATGCTTCTCTTTAATTTGCTTCCACAAATATCTTATTAATCCAACTAAATTTTGCAATCTACTAGGTATAAATACAGCAAGATGGCTGTTATTATTATTATGTGTAACAATATTAATCGGTGCTAAATAATATTTATATGTTGTACTAGTAAAAAGAGTTTCAGAGTTTTTATCCAATACTCCATTTTTAATTGAATCTTTTGGATTCTCAAAATTGTACTGTCTAATTTTCATGTTTATTTTTCAAAAAATTTTTTCTTTAAGTAGTATTTTTGGACAAAATTGTTTAGATATGTGAATAAATTACTGTGGGACTCCACAGCTTTCATAGACACACTCATAAATTAAAACAGACTACACATTTTGATGTAACAGCTCTACACAGCTTACACTTTATCACAGTCATGCAAATAGAAGATTGATTTGTGGGCAGAACAGTAAAATTGGTTAAATAAGTGTTTACATAAATATAATGTATAACATTATGGAAAAAATATATAGTATTGGAAATAATTATGGAAACAAAGGAACAACTGGGTTTAAAATACATTTGAATTAGATCAGGCAAAAAATTTTTAATTACGGACAGACAGTTATTTTTCATTTATCTATAACTTAGCACAAGCTGTAACTTGCTTATCAGTTTGTTCCTTATAAGTTCACTACTTTCTATATCTGCAAATTCCATACATAGTTGGCTCAGTGATAGCTGCAAATGAGGCTCATGATTACCTTGATAACTCACTTTTAACCTGCTGTGTACTTAGAATTATTACCTTTATGGAATCTATATTTTACAAATATTTTGGCACAACAGTATGTGAATTAATGAAGTGATTGCTGTTGGATTTCATTGACTGTAGATTGAACAGTTAACAAAAGATTTTCTGGAACAAGTCCAGCATGGTAAGTACCAGCAAAACAAGAGAAAGGTGAAGAAGAGTTTAAAGTTCATCGAAGCAGAAACTAGTATGCCGGCAAAAAGTAAGAAGAACGAAGAACCAATGAGCAAAAGTATTCCAGGCAGAAAGCATGGTGTCAAACACAGTGCAAGGCATAAATTTACAGTGATTAGAGAGAAGACATTTTCTAAAGATCTACTGGTAAGAGAACTGACTCAGAATGATTCCTGAAGTTTCTGTTAGCATAGCTGTTTAAAAGTATTGTTTTGTTTTTTATGACTATTTTCATGTTGACATTACCTGCTACTACCAATTTGGGGAAACCCAAATTCTCGATTTAATAGTAACTTATTGCCTTTTAGCCTGCACTGGACTGTTTGTTACAAGTCCTCTCATGTTATAGCTTGACAGCTGATGATGTGGTCTGGTGTGTGTGTGTGTGGTGGGGGTTGATTTTTTTAAACTTGCATTTTCATTTAAGAATTTTCACATGAAGTTAAATCTTACTTAAAATTATAAGATTTTATCTTGATACTGTGGTTATGTATTACACCTAGTAATATAATTATGGATGTACTATTTTTATGATACAGAGTATATTTTACATTCTTTTAGGCTGTTAGCATGCAAGCAAGGAAATTATTGAAATTAGACTATTAGTTACTGCTGTTGTCATATAATTATCAAGGAGTGCTGGCAAATTGTGAAGTATCTAACTTAGAGCTTGTCATTTGATTTCATTATAAAAAGTTTTCTTCTTAATTTCAGAAACATTTTTATGATAATTAAATTTTTTTAAAATACTGAAGAAATTGTAATATAGCATTCAGATTTACAAACATTTCTTTGCAACTCTTCATTTTTATTATTATCATTATTAGTAGTATTTCCTATATGGTAGGGTTCTACTGCAAACTGACACGTAGCTCTTTTTATTTCATTCAAAGCCTCTACTTCCAGACTACGAACCCGTCCATTTTATTCGCTGTCACTCTGAGAACAATGATCCAGATGACAGTATCACTAAAGTTTGGCACTGTGCCTTCAAACCAAAACCTGATGGTACAGGTAAATTTCAGCAACCTTGCATTTTGGTAAAAACCTGGTCTTACATATGCAGGGTATTTCTCAACTGTTTGATTACTGCATATTTATTGCTAGATTTAATTCATCTTGATGCTAAGTGAACTTCCTTTGTTATGTCTTAACTAACTATCAATGGATAGATACAACTGATGTCTTTCAGTGACATAACAAGGATTGTTTGTTACTTTTATCTCAGTTGCTGCAGGTAGTTTTTAAGAGATATTGTGTTGCTTTAGGAACTTTTAAAAAATTCATTACCAATTTAAAAAAATGCTTTCATTTTCATCAACAAATCTTAAATCTAAATATTGGGGTTTTAATTAGAAATTAATTGAAGCATCGTTGTGGTGCATGTGCATTTATAAACCTGTTTTTATTTGTGTAAAGATAAAAAACTATCATAAGTGATTCCATTAGTAACAGTGATAAATTTTTCCATAAACTGTTTTCTAATGTGTTTTACTACTAATGGTGTGGTGTCATCATATGATTAATTACTAGTGGCATTACAACTTCATGTGATTAACTTCTGTCTCTATTATGTTGTCACATAACTAATTACTAGTGATATTGCAGCTTCACAAAGTTGACTACTAGTGACATTACATCTTCACATGATTAAATTCTGGCTATATTATGTCATCACATTAAATTTGGCGGTATTGTACCATTCAGTCATCACATGATTACCTTCTGGTGTTGTTATACCATCACATGGTTAACTGATAACATTACTTTGTCACATGATTAACTTCTAGGATGTCACAGAATAACTATCATTGATCACAACTATTAATGATGTTGCTATCATGATTAACTTTCAATAAATAACAAACAGTTCAGTTGGTTGTTAAACAACTTTGTAGAAATTTTCTGTTTAATTATTTTTTTCAATTCAAATAAAGTTTTTTGTTTTAGGATATGTGAAGGCTTTTTTTTTGTAATTTTCAAAATTATGTATGCATTGTCATATTAACTTGCATAAAATTATTTCAAATCAAGATTGAGAAAACACCTGTGTTTACAACGTATGAAATGTCAGGCAGGTAATTTTAGTTGGCATTTTATTAGGCTTCTATGTGATTTTGTCTTGTGATGATTACTAAACAAAATGATTGAAGTGAGTCCATCCACATTCGTCTCATTGTGTTTTGAATTTACTGATTTCCTTCCTCTTCTGAAATTTCTAGGTGAGGCCAGCCATACTTTGGCAACATGTGGAGGTAAAATTGTTAGTCTCATTGACTGCAACACAGGCAAGATTCTGAAGCGATATAAAGACAGTGATCCCAGTGAGGCAAGTCATGGTTTATCTCCCTTTCAGTATATAGTGAGTTGCATAGATTTTACTAGGAAATGAAACAACAACAACAATTAGAAAGCAATAGTATAAATTAGATCAATTCATTTGAACTCTTTCCGATGTAATAATTTTTTTTAAAGTTTTTTTTTTCAATTTTTATAGGCATCTAAATAGATTTTATGGCAAAATGTCGTAACTGCTAGTGTTAGATATAAATAGATAGTGATTGGGGTGGGAAGTTTACAAAATTATAGGTTACATTGAATAGCACCCAATTTTTGTAAAATACTGATGTTCCCCATTTTATGAAGCATATCCAGCAAGATTGCTATGTTCATTTTCTTCTGGTGACTTTTAACATCTAAAATCAATGTGCTTTTTACCAGAGAAGAGTGGATATTTTTATAATTAGGTATTGTTTGTTTATATATAATTATTTTAGAAGTCTTTTTTTACTATTAACTTTTCAAGAGAGAATCAGATTAAGGTAGCCAAAATAACCCTGCAAAACTTTCAAATTTCAGTCTTTCTACACTTTGGCATGGACAAAATTGCCGATAAACAAGAAAGAAAAGTTTGCAGAGACAAATATATTGGCTGTAGCAGGTAAGAATACTTATTTTACTTATTCAGACAGAAAAGATTCTCGTTGAAGCAATCTTTTTTATGGAAAGATGAGAAGCTTTCTTTCATGGCTATTGTCAGGGAATAAATCAGCTGCTTCCTTAGATTCCATTTTCATTTACTGCCAGTGTAACAAATTTTCAAAAAGTTTTCAGGTATCTTGATTTTTCAATTGGCTATGGTCAGGTTTGGTGAGCTGATTACTAACATAGCACTGGTTTTTCTAAAGTGTCAGTTTTTCACTCAGAATGTTACTTTAAACATTTTAACACATTACTGATAATACGGGTACAACTAACTAACTTTTCCCAAACCAAAAAGAAACAATCATTTTAACTCATGAAAAAGGTTTATTCATTGCATTTATTTAATTCTTAAGTACAGTAAAATTCTAAATTGCAGTTGCAGAAATCAAAAATGCACAACTTTTCGGGCTTTCCTTCTATGTATTGAAGTATCGTCACAAATTAGACCCAAAATATAGTTACCCATCATTCTGACATCCCATCTTCTCTGATACTTCTTTTCTATTGTTAGTATATCTTGGTGAAATCTCTCACCATGTTTTTCACTGAAATCTTCCATGTTTTTCACTGAAATCTTCCATGTTGTCTTTGAAGAAATCTAGATGAGAATGAAGAACATGAAGCTTGAGAGACATTCTGCAGCCAAGCTTTTTGTGAATCTTCCTCGCAGTCCTTTCAAAAAACTAATCATCTTAAAATCTCCACAAACACCCCAGTTATATTTTTTGTAGTCAATTGTCTCCAGAAGAAACTTAACATTTTCATAATCCTTCTCCGTATGTACAGAATGGCCAGTAGGTATTGATGGATATTTTTTTACATTATGAAGTTGAGACTTCTCGCAGAACTAGTCAATGAAGAGATGCCATTTAATATGATTATGCACAATACCCATTTCATAAAACAAGCTATTAATGTCACTGTAGAAGCACAATTTGCCATTCACTGAAAAGTATCTTGAAAACTTTCCAGCCTCTTTCTGGAAGATGTAGATTTACAACTGCTATCCAGGAGATTTCATTCTTTCAGCTTTGATATAAGAAGTTCAGCATTAGATTTTGATAAACCTAAATCTCATACTAAGTCACCAGTTCTTGCTGATTTGGAAAATGAGGCTTCTTTGAATTTTAGTCAGAATCATAGTTTTCATCTATGTGAATTTTCACTTTCTGATGATGAATCTGTTTCTTTGGATTTGGATGTGGCTGTGGCACTGGAAGGTCATCATTGTGTGGAACTGGTGCAATGGATGATGGAATATTTGGATACACAATATCACATCAGTTTTTGGTGTTCCTGAATCTTGACACATCCACTAGACAAAAGTAAGTCATCTATGTGATTCTTAGGATCTCACCAAATATGAGGAATCCAAATGGCATTGTTTTACAATTTCCTCTTAGCCATCCTAGTGTTGATCTGCATGTTCCACAGCCACATGAGGTGCCAATGCTTTATCTCGATCACCAATTTTCATTCTAAAGTATGATTCATAGGCCATTGAAAATTTATTGCTTGGTGTGATCTTATGTCTTACTTGCTTTGGGCCAATATAGAATCCACAAACATAACAAAATAAGTCTGCAGAGAGTTTGCATTTTCGATTTGCAGCCATTCTTATCTAATAGAATAGAAAAATCATCTGTTAAATGCTTTTATTTCATACTAGGCTGAAGGATTTTCCATATTATGCACCCATTCTGTCAACTATAATAGTAAAATTATTTCTAATATACTTGATATTTACCAAAAACCAATGCTAGAACTGTATTTAGCATACAAAAATGCCATGGGAAAAAAAATCAAGTTAACTAAACTTTGTTACGTGGTATTATGAGTCCACATCACATCTTTACTTACAGCTCTTTGTTGGTTTCACACCAGGTAGGTACCGCAGTAAGATAATTGTTTATTTTCTCATTGACAGGAGAAAGCCAGGAAGTGAAACTTATCCACCCAGCTCAGTTAGTGATGTATGCTAACCTGTATGGTCACACCAGGTATATCAGTACCTTGTATTTCCACCCTAACCATCCAAGCTGGCTGTTCAGTAAGTATAATGTAATCTCTAGGATAGCTTCTTGATTCCAGCACACATACAAGCAGCACCAAAAAAAAACAAAATAAATGAATTTTATTTTTACTGATGTATTTAGGTGGAGCAGCTGACAGAAAGATAATTTTGTGGGATATTGGCACTCCTGATTTCTCAACCTACAAGACAAGACACAGGTTAGTGAGTATAATAATTCTTGCCTGACTGGCTACAATCAGTGGGATAGCAGTCAGTCAAACATTTTGCTGTTTCTTTAAGGAAGCTTCTGTTTAAGATGAGATCACAGGCAGAGAAATGGCTGACCCCTAGTGAAGATACAAATCTGTTGTCTTTGATATACTTGTAATATGTTTCTGTACTTGCTTATCAATTCTCAACACACCCTGGAAGAGGATGAATGCAGTAATCTCCCATGGTCTGATAGTTACTGGTGAGTGAATAAAGTTGTACAGTGAACAAACTCTTGCATTTTGTATTATTTTCAGTCGTTTGCTGGTTTTAGAAAGTCTCCAGGGAGTTCTCAACATTGTGTTCAGCTCCACACTTAGCTGGCTTGTTGCTGGGTGTGAGGATGGTTGCTATGGCTGGAAACTGGATGGGAAAAGTGTTGTGGGAAAGTCCAGGTAAGAACAATTTCATTTCTGGAAACTTCCTCTCAAAATAACAATGTACAACAAAAGTTTGCTTTTGTTTTTAAAATTGGATAAGATCTGATTTGTTTCTTTCTCACATCTTATCTTTTTTACTTTCTATCTGAAAATTTAACCATTGATACAAGACATGAAAACTTGTGGATTTTATCTTGTTGTTGTACCTAAACTGTATCCAGCTTATTAAATATAAACTTGATTTCTTTTTTATGAGTTTTAATATTGGATCTAAAGACAAGGTATAAATGAATTGCTGTTGATGATGTTGAGTCACACAGTGCTGATGAAATGGAACTAAAGTAGCATAGAATTTGACTATTGTTGGTTGTCTCATGTAACTGGCTGACAGTCTCTCTCTCTCTCTCTCTCTCCTCTCTCTCTCTCTCTTTTTGTTACATAGGAATGAAATAATCAGTCTAGCTTTCATCTATTTAAATCACAGTAGCAGAAAAAAGTTACTTCAGTGTAAGAAAATCTGAAAGATTATCACAGGACTGTGTCTCAATCGTGTTTTCAGCATGATGCTCTTCCTAGCAGCATTGTCATATTGATTGAGCCCAATTTCAGAAAAAGATAAGATTTTATTTGTAAATCTCAGCATTTAACTATGATTTTATATGCTTTAGTTTTTTATAGTATCTCCGCACATAATTGCATCATTGTTATATATTATTTCATGTGGATGGAGTATTCTGTAGTTGTTTTGTTCTAATGTGTTTAGGGATTATTTGCATATGCAAAGAAATAAACCAATACAGTAAAACGTAATTTTGGTTAATTTTAAAATCTAAATGTGTGTGCATCTTGAGTGAGCCAGATGAAATAGCCAGGTGATTTTACAACTGCAGCGGTGGGCAAGATAACCAGGTGAGTACCACCAAATAACTGCAAATCCAAATGCTGCTTTGTTTTTGAGCATTATTTTGAGAGACATTTCTGTAGAAACTCAGCATAACTTCCACTTGGCAGAAAATAAAAAGTTTAAGATATTGTTCAGCTTGAGAAGGCTGTCATTGTGTAGCATATGGATCTCATCAATATCATTATTTCAAATAAAAAAATATAATTTTAAATAACCTGCAGTGGGAAAAAAAGTTTGTACAGAAAGGTTGAATTGATTGTTATTATTATAGAGCAGATTAAATCTTTTCTCCTTTTTAATTCCAGGATGTTAAAAACCAGTAGATTTTACCAGTTTGTTTTTTTTTTTTTAATATTGCTTATATTTATTTAGCTGTTGTTTGTGTTTTCTCTCGCTGCTATTTTCTATTATATTTGGTTTCTTGCCTGCCATCCTACATGTTCTGCCTACAGTTTCTAATGCTTATCATAACATTGTTCAGAATGCTTTAGCTTGATGAAGTTTCTTGAAGGTACCAGTACTGCACATTTCTGAACTGTTGTATAATGTTATTTTTCTCAACAGGACACCATCTGTGAGCTTCTGCCTTCCTCATGTAGTAGAAGACATGTGTGTTGATGGTATGGTTTTGCTGCCCAATGACATTATAGGTATGACAAATATAACTCTTTGTTTTCTTTTACTTAGGAAACTAATTGGTTTGGTTTAAATTAACACAATGCAAGTTTTCTTATTCTAAAACGACAGAGAAAATTGTCTAAACAATTTGTTACATTTACTACTTTGTCATTTAGAATTGTACTGTTTGAAATACTTTTGTAAAAAAATAAATGTATAATTTCTTCTCATTGAACAGAATGATTATTGTTTGTAACTCACTTTTAAGGGATTATTTTCTTGTTACATCTAAATGTACTCAGCCAAGTTCTTGGTAACAATATTCACCTTTATATATTTTCATCCTGGACTTTAGGTGGAGCATCATAACCTTGTCAGACCAAATGAAAACAGTTCCCAACATTGACAGTGAATTGTACTTATCTTCACTCTTCTTTCACTTAATCTGGGTTTTGAACTTTCCAGAGACAGTTTGTATGCATATTCATAAACACTTAACTTTTCTCCTGGTTCACTTCAACTATTCAGCACTTTAGTGTTATTACAAGTAATGCCATACAGAATTACCACTGATTGAATATGACCAAAGAAGAAGAAGAAAAGTCAAATTGTTACAACTATGGAGTTTGCCTTGGCCATATGCATGTAGATGCAACATGAAAATGGGTCTTTTAAAAATTCAATAAATGCTAGTAGTGTTACCTTTAATGTTTTGTTTGAGAGTACAATATTTGAATTGTCAATACTTATTTTATTATTAACCATTGTTTCTCTAGATAAGCTGTTATAAAGGGGCATAATCCACTTTGATATAAGGCTTTTATTTTTGATTGTACTTTTTGGTTTACCTGGCACATTTGTGTTAAAGTACAAGATATATGACTATTTTCAAAAATTTTTAAAGGTAGTGAGTGAAACATTTTCAATTTTATGATTGGAAGGATTTTTTTTTTTTTTGTTAATTAAAGTGCAAATACTATTGCATATAATGAGACCAAAAGAAAACTATATAATAAGAAGAGTAATTTATGGAAAATTTTTGTACTTTATCGCCAAATTATAACTCATAAGGTCTAAATCAATTAGATTTTTTTAAAATCTTATCATGTGGAACAGGCATTGATTTAGTTAAAAATGATATTTTTATCTAACTTTGAAAATAAATGAGAAAGATGTTTAGTTTCTCGATGTGACAAATGTTCATACTGAGGAAAAGTTCTCCGACTGTTGTTTTGTTTTATTTTTTCCTTATTTGGTAGTAAATTAAAGCATAAAGGAAGTTTACAAATAGCATTCTAACTGTATACTAACTTTGCATGTAGTTCTGGCTGACAAAGTAAATTCTCCAGAGTTTTGAAAACCTGCTGGACAAATTCTGTGTGGTGTGTTTGCCCCTGAGCCAAAATTATCTAAAGAAGATACAAATTCCATGTTTTTTTTGCCACAGCTTCAAAGTGTGTTGAAGAAGGAGTTATTTACCTGTGGAGCTTAAAGCATTCAGTTCCTTCCAGCACCAAGCCAGTAATGAAAGAAGTTGAAGCTGAGGTTTTATTTATACTTGAATATGTTTCAACTGAGCAGTCTTACATCCTTTTAGGAAACACAGCAGGTTAGTCAAGGATAGTCTTTATTTTGTTGGGGAAAGTCTCATGTGATCCAAGTTTTACCATATTTTGTTCTGTAGATATTTTCTCATGGTCAAATGACGTTGAAACTGTGTGCTAATGTTGATTATATGTGAAACATTAGATATTTCATTGGTGGGTCCACAATTACAGTGGGCTGTGTGGACCATAAAGTGATCACAGTTAAACTGGTGTCAAATCTTCAATGCACAATGTTTATAAAGTCATTTCCTCCATATTAAAACAACCTGGCAAACAAGAAAACACAAATAAATATTACAGATTCTCTAGGTGGCTGGATAATTAACACTTTTCATGTATCCTTTGAAATACAATATTGCACAAAAATGAAATCCGTAGTGCCTTGTTGTCATCATCTTTCTATTTTTTTTATATAAAATCTTTGAAAGATTAAAAATCTCTCAAAACCAAAAGCCCCACCCACATATAATCTATAAAACTTGTCATTTGTGTCTGGCCCAAAGTTTTCATAAATTATTCTTTAAATATGGTGTAAAGTCAAAACTAACTTATTATGCTTGTTTTGAAGACACTTTTTTTGGACAAAGTGGCAATGCAAGCATGTTAGATGTAACTATTTATCTATTATTTATGGGATATTTCAGAAAATAAAGGAAATACTTATATTGGTGCTTTCTACGTGCGACAAAGTGGTAAATATCCTGTTAAGCAGCATTGATGTACAAGTGTTTGAACATGTCTCCTCCTTCATACACTCATGGCTCTAGTGAGCAAGTAAACACTATGGTCACACATTTGTCAGTGTGCACCAGAAAAGAGCAGTGATTTGTAATTTGTTTTCTGTGGGCTGAAGGTGTTCCATCAACTAAAATCCACCAGAGAATGTTGGTGCAATATGGAGAGAACCGTATGGAGCAAAGAAAAGTGTACATGTCGGTGGACTGGTTTAAAACTAACAAAACATCAGTGGTCAGTAGTGGAAGAAGATGGACTGTGATGCAACCACAGAGCCCAGTGAACACAGCTCTCCATGATAATTAATGAGTGAATGTTGTTGCTAAACTTGTTAATGCCTTTGGCATGTGCAAGCAGTATCCATGCCATAATCCATGAATGTGAAGGGTGCTGTTGTTGGGTTTTAAAACAAATGATAGACTTCCACTAACATAATTGTGTGGACATATGTTCCAAGCTTTTGCAATGTTACCAAGATGAAAGTGACAGGTTTCTTTCCTGTATTATTACTGGTGATGAAAGATGGCATGTTCTTTTGATCTGGAAAGCAGAAGACTGAGCAGGAAGTGGAAATATCCAGTGTCATCCAACATCAATGATTTGGCAGTGATCAGAAGGTTCAATTGGTTTTTGCAATTGTAATTTAGACAGCAACCAAAAAGATAGGATGGTATAACTGATGCAGTTCAATAAATGATACTTTGTCACTTGTTTTATTTATGAATTGCTTCTACTTTCTGAAACACCCTTGTATTATTATGTATAATTTAAGTTTTTTATGTACCTAATTAATTTTTTTCTCATTGAAAATAGTAGTTAATATTTAAATGGTTTCTAGCTTGTACTTGTGTTTGTTTTGTAAAACATTTTACCTGCAGACTTTTAACTTTGCAGGTATACTTACAGTTGGAAGTGACATGGGCCATATTTACCTGTATGACATTAGGAAATTAGAACGGAAGAAAAGGAAGGATGCACTGCTAGTTGCTTCTAGAGTATGTGAACTTTTATGTTGAAAATTGGAGGAACAGTATAGAAATTGTTTGGTGCAATGCACAAACTTTGTTTGTTGTTAGCAATATTCTCTTAGAAATAGATCCAGCTTTCAAGAAAAAATAAAATGACATAGGCATTGCCCATTTTAGCCTGTTTTCCAGACCCACATTAGTTTTATTAGATACAAGAAGCAATATCTATCAGTAAGATTTTTTTAACATTTTGAATTAATTTATGCTAATATTTTATTAAAAAAATTTTTTTCTATTACTGAAAAAAAAAATTTCTATTATCTAGTCATGGTGAATTCTTCACTACTTTATAATTGTGACCCCCTAGAATTGCTAATTGGTGAAAACCCTTAGTTATTTTAAAAAGCTTCATCAGATCTCTTTTTCAAATCTAAAACCCAAACTAATCACCTCTAATATTTTTAGTCATCCATTGCATTCTAAATATTTAAAACTTAAAAAAGACTAGTAAATCTCTTAATTCTTTGCAATAATTCCACATCTTTATTCTAGATAAGGAACCCTGAAACCCATACAGTTTATTCAAGATCTTGGCTTGTATATTGGGATTAAAACTTTTGTTTTTATATTTGATATTGCTGTTAGTTAGTCACTACTAGCTTAATACTGACCTTTAACAGTAATAATACTTGCCTGAGGTTATTTTTAAAAAAATACTTTTATTTCACTTGTGCTTCTGTGTCTGACTTCATTCATGCTAAAGCAGAAAAAGAAAAAAAGTAGGCAGTAACAAAAATTTTAAATGAGGATACTACATTTCCGGTTGATCTATTTAAGCACACAGCTTTGTCAGGTGTACCAGAAGTTTTGCTTACTCCGCTTTAGGGTAGATTTCTTCTTCACTTATGAACATTACCTTACTTGTGAGCAGTGGATCTCATGCTTTATCAGTCCTTCCATTTCTGAATATGCTATTTACTTATAAACATCAAACAAACTCAAAGTGAAGTAAAACGGGCGACCACCAGTAAATGTCTGATCAAAGGATCCAAAGTTGTTGAGACGCATATGCGCCAATGCTTCTAAGGGAGATAATCCTAGTGAAGGAGCAGCGCCATAATTTAAAATTAAAGTGTTGCTAATCTTGTACCAGGAAACCCTGTCATTGCTGGTGAAGAAAATTAGAAGAAACCATGTCAGCAGTTTCAAACTTCAGCCTTCAACATTAGCATTCCAGCAATCTATCACTGTCTTATCCCAGATCTGTATTTTAAATTAAAGAAATTTTAGTAAATTTGAAACTCTTGGCCACTTTTCAAAGAGGTAAGGAGAACATGGCTGCCAGCATACATCAATCAAAGTTGTGCTGTATGTTGTGAATTCTGATGTCACCATAATTTTTTAAATATGTATATATCTTTTCAAAATCTCAAAAACAGGATGGCCATTTTCAAAGTATTGCTATAAGAATAGTTTTAATTTTTTTTATGTGAGTATCCATTTGATAATTTGTATTAACTTTTTTTGGACTGAAACTGAATGATAAATAACAGTAATATCAGAGATGTTCAAATAAAACCTGGCTGAAATAGCATCTGTGTTCATTTGAATATCTCTAGTATCTGTTAAGGTGTGTGGACTTTCAGGGTTTTTTTAATAGTGACATAAAAGTAAATTTCACTTTAAACCAATTTAAAATGATTCACTATTTAATAATTTTAAAAATTTAAAAAAAACAAAATTAGTTCATATAATGTCCATTTTCACTAGCTTTAAAAAATTTATTATTATTATTATTATTATTATTATTATTATTATTATTATTATTATTTTCATAACAGATTATTGAATGGCCAGAAGTTACATATCCCAGCAGTGACACAAAGGAAAAGGTATAGAACTACTACAAACATTTTTTGATTGTGTATTTTTTCTGTAGCACCCACACTGAATGGACATAGTATAGATGATCACAGTTTTAAGGTATAATCTCCTTAAAAAAATATGAGAAATAAGTCATTTTTAAAATACTGTTTTGTCATGAGTAAGATATCACTGAAAGGTTTGTCAGGGCAAACAGAGGATATCTGTCTGCAGTGTAGCATAGAGTTGACTTCCTAATGGCAAAACTGAGCCAAGAGAAAAGGTATCACCAAAACCTTACAAAATATTTAAAATATATTAGTTGTTACAAACGTTTTGTTGGTTTTTTTACCAAAACAATGAGACTTTATATTGTTGCTGAACATGAAGTTTATTAATCAAAGTTCCATTACAATCAATACACTTCTGGCAACGAGTTACAAGCGCATTTATACCATTTTGAAAAAAATCTGGATTTCTGGAGTTGATAAACTGTTGAAGGGCATTTTCAATTGCTCCTTGGTTTGGAAAGGATTTCATATGGAGGAAGCTGTCAAGGTGTTTGAAAAGGTGGTAGTCTGTGGGAGAAAGGTCTGGTGAATAGGCTGGGTGAGGGAGAACTTTGTACCCCAACATGTTCAGTTTCTGAAGAGTCACTTTTGCAACATGAGGACAAGCATTATTGTGGAGCAGGATTGGGCCTCTTTGATTCACCAATGCTTGCTATTGTTTGGAGTGTTTCTGTGAACAATGTTTAATTCATGATTGTACCTTTCAGCTGTGATGGTTTCGCCAGGTTGCAAGAAGTTATAGTGGATGACATCAATTGCAGTCCACCAAATGATTTTATTATTCATTCAACTTGCACCCACTTGTCAAATTTTCCACCTTGCCGATTGCATCAAGATGCCAAGAAATAGCTGCAGTGCTTACATCAAGTTCTCCAGTGATTTCTCTCACTGATTTTCTTTGATCAGCTTCAATTGAGGTTTTCAGACAGTTGTCTTCACAGATGTAAGGATGTCTGCTATTTTCCTTATCTTCGAGGCTCACATCTGATCGAAACTTTGCAAATCATCATTGTACTATGTACTCATTTGCTGTGTCCTTGCCCCATGCTTGCTTAATGTAATGAGTTGCCTCGCTCACTTTGTGGCCTAGTATGAACCCGTGAAGAAAAATGGCATGAAAAACTTTTCTATCCATGCTTCACTCAGAATCCTGAAAAACAAATGTTCATTTTATGATTTTTAGAAAGGTAGGTTTTGTATAATGTATGCCAAAGCACATCCTACAAAGTGATATATAACTTATCTTACACCTTCACAAGCATGCAAAAAATGAACCCCAAATTAACATAATATAAAAACCGACAAAAGTTTGTAACAACCTAATATATGCTATGAGCATACAGAACAGGTTAAGCTTATCCATTTAAAAAGTTTTAATACTGTATTGTATTAATTCAGGTACAGCATAAAATGTTAGAACCACCTGTAAGATTTCTGATTAAAACAACAAAAAATAGTTAGAAATTTTTTTTTTCCATGTTTTGAATTTTATGGCATTTGGTTTGTGTACCTGTGATAATCTGTGACCACTTGATTTTAGTATTGCATCCAGATCTTTGCCTTGTGAAGAGGCTGCACCAGTGCAATAGTAGCTTTCAAATTAGACAATTGTTCTCTGAACTTTTCCTCTTTCTTTCAGAAAGTCATCATCAATAATGCTATTTTGAGCCATGATCAAATATACCTGGCATCAGGTACTGACAACAACCTTGTATGTATTTGGAAGGAAGTTCAGTGAGGATTTCATGAGGCTGGGTCAGATTTCTGCCACAGCAGGGTTACACATCATATCCAAGTAGAAAAAACAAGCCAAGACTAACTATATTGCAATAAATCTAGGTCTTTGGTACACTACTCACTCAAAATAAAGGACATTTCTCAGTCTAAAATTTTCTTCATTAATAGAATTTTAGCATTTCTCTTTGATACCAATATACAGCATCAGTAAGTAAGGTGTGTTGCTGGCTTATGATTCTAGTATTTTATAATTAATATCTGTCTTTAAAAATTATTTTTGAAACATGAAAAGTTGCAGATACCATTAATGAAGGAATCAACCATTTTGTTAGCTCTTAAAGTTCACTTGATATTTTGTTATTTTGGAGTTTGAATGGTTAACATAGCAAATTATGGGTAGAAGCACAACTTTCCACCCAAAGCATATAGCTAGCATCTGTGTGTCTTTTATTACTTGCTGACTACTGCACTGAAAATTTTTTGTTGCATTCTTAAGTCACCATCCATTGCAATAAAGTTTGCTGGAACTTCCAGGGATTTATAAGATGTATTTCCATTTTTATTGTTTCTGACAATTCTGAACTCTGCTATCTTGTTATTCTAATCATTGACATTAAGTTAAAAATGGAACTACACTGATTTTAATTACTTCAGCATGATTGATTTTATCCTCTAACTAGTTTGACTACAAACTTAAGTTATAAAGCATATTTTATACTTTACTAATTCCTAGTACATCTTTATTATTCTTTAAAAAAATAAACATCATAATATTCATTAAAATTTTTTTTTAAATTAGCTCTATAAATGCGGAGAGATATGATATGTTGAAAATGTGAAAGAATTCAGATCTCACTAGTTTTGTTAAGAATATTTTGAAATTTTCAGTTCATTCAAGAGTTGATCACTGACAAATAAAGACTTTGTTTTGAGAATGCTTTGTTGTTTTTATCTACAGTTTTCAACATTTAAAACCACCAACCAATATAGCTGATTGTTCCTAACTAAACAATGTTTTCTGGTGTAAAACAACAGATTGACATTTAATGGTAATGCCATATCGTAAAATTTTAACTTAGATCAGTAATAATTATGCAATTTTAGATTTGAAAGCTGATGAAATATCTTTGCTCAGAGCAGTGTTATTAAATACATTTTATCATAAAATTGCTAGGTTTTATTCTCGTACACAAGATTTTCTTATAGTCACTACAAAGGAGCAGGAAATCTTCCTGCCAGCTTATAAATCTCCATCCCTTCAAACCAGTTCTCCTCTACATTTTTTGATGCACTGACCATGTCACATTGAAAAGCTGCACCAGGCAGCAGAATATACCATGTATTTACTGCTCTCTAAATGAAAATAATTTAAAAAACACTTCTAGGTTTCAGCTACCATGACACATTTAAGTTACAACCATTTGCAACCTGAGATCACAACTGTCTGCATGTGCCTGCCTTTTTTTAAATTTCAAATTTCACTATAGTTTGGCTGCTTCGTTTATGTAGCTATAAATAAGTACATAACTAATGCATGTTTGGTAGGTTTTATTTTGCTTTTTACCTCATTCAAAAGAAATGCCTAGCTATAGATTATAACAGTCTCCATAGTAACTGGTTTGTTATATTAACCAATCATAAGAGATTACACATTTCCATCATGTTATTCGAAATAAATGTTGTGCCTGAGTTGAATGTCTGCCAAAAAGCTCATTCTCATTATTATGATTGCTCATTTGGTTTCCAATAGGAACTTGTTGAAAACAGCATCTATTTTTGTTGGGAGGGGGGGAATCAGATAATATTAGCATTTGGAAATTTCTGACTCTGAATGATTCCAGGATACGTTTAGTTAATGAGAAATAGGTAATTATGACTGTTGATGATGATGATGATTACCTTGGTGAAAGTTTCCACATGATAAGGGGTTTGCCCAGTACCTTAACATTTGATAAATGCAGTTGACTTAATGGATATGTTTATCTAGGGGTTTTTTTTAAACTGAATAAATTCTAGTTTATATGTTAATAAATATCAGGACAAGGAAATGGTAAACCACATTTTAGGAGTAATTTGACATTGTGAATGGTTTAGAGGATCCCTGAATAAGTCAAGAGGACTGTTAATTTAGTAGATTAGCATTTAAAATGGTTTGGTTTGATATGGGACGAAATTCAACGGTTTTCAGTACTAGCAGAGCAGTTGAGCCCAGCCAGCTTATCCATTCAGGGGCAGTTGCAAAACGTGTACATGGATACTAAACCAGCGCCATTCCGGCACTAGGTTAGGAAGGAAATATATATATATTATATTTATCCTCCCCCCCCCCCGAGTAGGAAGACAGTAAAGACAGGGGGTGTTTTTCCTCCTCCTCCTGCTCATTATACTGTCGGGATAACAAAAAGGAGGCGTGCAAATGGACTGATGAAGTCGGTCACGTGACCTCCCTCCTTGCGAGAAGTCCACAAGAAAATGGCGGCTCGCAGCCATGTGGATGTGAACGAGAGGCGCCTACGACTCATCTATGGTGGGTATTCTTCTGGTTTTCTGCTGCCGATATCGTCCAGGGACGGATCGAGTAGGGACTGATTCTTTGCCGATTAAAATGAACCAAGGAAAAAATGCGCATGGTAGCAGCTCCCTCTTTTTCATACACCTGCCTAGGTCACAGGAAGAAAGTTCCCCCCCCCCCAGTGTCTCCATCTCCCTCGACATCAGCTAGCTTCTGTCTACCTAAACCATTCCCGCTCAGCCACCCTGTCCCCCACTTTGTCCGGTTCCGGTGTCCAAATTTCCTTTCGCGAGCCATAACTTTCCTATCGCATTGGCAGGCGTGTTGTTACTGAGGCCGGCGACAGCCAGCCAGCCCCTAGCAGCAGACTGAATTGGGGGGGGGGAACATTTGAAATTTAAAAGAATAATAATAATAATAATAGTAGTAGTCGCAGCCTTACAAGAAAGTAAAGTAACCTTTTGAAGAAAATTTTACCTTTAATACCCGTTCTAGTTATTTCGCTGGATTTCGATAACAATATTTAAAAATATAAATAATGTAATGTATGTGTACGTACGACTCTACACGGATTTATCTCCGTAGGATAGGACAGATTTCATGCATAGATACACGTGCATTTGTATAATGTGCTCGCTTTCATTTACTACTGCACTAATACAAGTAATTACGGGGCATTAGAAGAGTTTTTCCCCTAAATATTGATCACCTCCATTGTCAGAGTTTCCTTTTCCTGGCAGCACCTCGAGCACGCAGTAAACCCCATCTAAGTTTCAGATGAGATTATTTGTTACATTTAACTGTTTTCTAATGTTTATTTATTGCTGTTTTCAAAATTTTAAACTAAAAAAAAAGCTTATTGTTAAGAGTATTGTTGGTGAAGAGCGAGAATCTAACATTAAGAGAGAAAACTCCAGTCTAGTATGTATCCTTTCTCAGCTGAAAGGTCGCTAGTGAGATTAATTAAAGACTTAACTTAGCGTTTTTCTCTAGTTTTGATTATTATAAAAACTGATGAAGATAACGCTGCTGGAAATTAAAATTTTTTTGCAACAAATGCGGAGTTTGGAGGAGGGGTACTTTGGTTTTCTGGGATTAGGAAAATGTTGCGAGGGGAGATAATTGATGACATCTCGGACCATGTTCTACATCATGACTGACTGATGTGCCCCTTAATTCTTCGGCGGTCTAGTTATTCTTTGACATTTAGATTTTGGAAATGTGTGATTCAGGTTTTTTTTCTTCAATATTGGCATGTAAAAAAAAAAAAAAAAAATCATGATGCTAGTGTAAAATAAATCATCTGAAGTTGGTGATTGTCGTGTAGTTCTCAAATTAAAAAATAATTTAAGTATTCTCTAGTAAAGATGTAGCCTTAGCCACCAAGCACTGGAAGTTTGTCTCATTAGTTTTGTTTTGATCGCTTTTAAGGTGATCAGTCATCAATTTCTCTATCTGTAAATTGTTTGCTGCTTTACTGAGCTCCATATTATTATGTAACACCAAAATTCTCACTCATTCAACCACATATAAACAGCATCTGTTATTGGATTAAGTGAGTAAATGGTATACTTATTGTTTGATTAATTTTTGTTCTTTTGCTTTTTTTTTTTTAAAGATTGCCTTGATGTAGGAAACAACAAAAAAGCCATTCAAGAAGCTGACAAACTTTTAAAAAAACAAAAGGATCATCAATGTGCCAAGGTTTGCTTGACTAATTTCTTGTTTGCTTTCAGTGTAGTGACAAAAGACATCAACTTAGGCTGTGATGAAATAGCAGCAATTATGATTTGGAGCTGTTAAGGACTGGAAGTTAACTATAGTATCGGTTGTTTTTACTCCATAAAACAATTTTAGTTTGCACTATTTAATATAAAAATAAAACAACAACAGTTATATATGGAATCACTGAACTTCTGTACTAGATTTTTAAATGTGTAGCAAATTACATTAACTTTACTAGCTAAGAGCCTGCTGACCAGCACTCTATTTGTCAGTAGGTCTGCTAAAGTGTATAGTTATTAGTGCTAAAATAGCTTGCAGCAGTAATTCATATGTATCAAGAGTTGTGAAGTTTGTGCTCTATTGTGATATTTGTAAGTATTATACTGTATTTATAATTCATATAATGGTAGGAGAGGTTTTGTAATTTAGTTTTGTGTGTTGATTGAAGTTATAGTAAGCCTCAGAAAGGCTTTTCTAGCTGTTAGGTTAACTCTGCTTTATAACTTAGTTTGTAGTTTGTTATACTGGAGTCCCATACTGTGATTATTTGAAAGGATTTTCTATGTACCAGTTGTTGGAAAAGTTGTTTCTATGGCGCAGATCAATATTGTTTCCTTTGATAATCTATTCTTTTGCTCTTTTCAGGTTTTGAAGGCAATAGCTCTGTTACACCTTGGTCGTCATGATGAAAGTGCCACCATCTTGCGAGAGGTGCATGCACAGCATCCAACAGATGAGGCAACACTTCAAGCAATGTTGATCTGCTACAGAGAAACTCACAAATGTAAGTAATAGTGCTATTCATTCTAAAACAAAAGCATATTTCTTGAAATTATAATTTTGAAGTGTACTTAGTTATTGATTGGTTACCTCCAGTTTTCCATGTAGTTTACTAATTATGTTTACATTATATGCAGTCTTTATTTTAAGTTTTGATTTGTAGATAATATATTATACAGTTCTGAAAATTATTATGGTTTACCATGCAGGATATGTACAAATAATGAGTAATTGCAAATGAAAGATGTATATAGTATATACACAATGCACTATTACAGAAATTATACAAAAACAAAATGAATACATGGTGCAGTACATTAGTATTTGATATATGAACTCATTGAATGTTGTTCCAAATATCCTGTAGCACTTTCCACAATTCATCCAAGATGTTTGGTTGCTGTTTGATTTTCTCAGTAGCCATATAACCCCATTTAGTCTCAGTGATGTTCATATCAGAACTTTATGCAGACCAAGGCATCTTTGTGAGTGTTTCATCAGCTTCTATACTCCAGATGCTTTTTTTTTTTTTTTTTTTTTTTGCCACATTGGCTGTTCTCGGTTTAATAAAATAAATTGATTTTGCTGTTATTGTTGTTCGTCTATAAAGGTATTTTACTACTTTGCATGATACATATATAATGTATTCATATGTGCTCATGACAGTCATCCAATCTTGGTAGGCTAAAGAGACCATGTGATGAGTTTAAAATATGTACATGAACAAAAATAGTAGCATATATTGTTGGATGGTTTCCATTCTTTAGAATTAGGATGGCCAAACATCTTTTCAGTGATTCTTACACCTCAGGATATGGATATGCTGTATGCATGTAGTTTTCAAATATTTGTTCACAGAGTGAGTTAATGGCCATTTTGGCCTCTGGGGTTGACATAATTTTTGTTTGCATGTTCTGTAGAAATGGTAGAATGTTAATATTCTATATTTTTGGTCATATCCCATGCTAAGATAAGACAAACGCTTCATAGACGCTCAGCTTAGTAACTATTAAGTTTCAGGTGGGTGACTTTTTCTGACTATATAAAATCTTGTTCTTGCAGCTGCTGATCAATAAAATTGGATTTTGATATGTGCCTAAAATGAAGCATTTTTCAATCTAAGTACTCCATGGTTGAGATTCTCTATCTTTGGAAGTAGTGAGTTGGGGGCTACAACTTTGCAAACTTTTTTTTGATAGCCAAATGCACCTTCAGTAGAAGTTTCATCAAAACCTGATAAGGAGAGGTGTGGCACTTTCTAAAAATTTGTTGATTTGATCAGTAGTTTGAATGATGCAGGAAAAAATTGTAGAGAGAAAATTCAATGTTACGAAAATCAGTTTAGTAATTAAACATCATTGGCAATGGCTTGAAGTTTCTGTGAGGATAATTATGCTCCTCTTTTTACAAATATTTTTACTTATCTCCATATGTATCTTGATTTCTGTAAAGCAATTCCATATGGGGGGGATTGATAGAAAATGGAAAAGTTTTGACATAGATGGATGTCTTTTATTGTGGACTGAAAATTATTTAGAGAGTTCAAAGAGTTGTAGACATTCAAATGAAACTCATTCAGATGCATTTCAGCCAAGTTTCATTTGAACGTTTCTAGGCCTATATCTGAGATTCTACACGTCATCAGTAAGGTACCTCCACCTCAGTTCTTTGACCTGTTCTTTTCTGATGTATAGATGATATTAGTACTGAAACCTTTAGCAATTTCATGGTGTGATAGATGTTTGGAAAATGCAATCTGTAGAAATAAGGTGGTTTGCATTTAGTTTCTGTAACACCACCACCACAAATGGCAGAGACTTTAATATTTATAACTGCCAGTATCATAGCATCAGTTTTCTTGAAATAAATTACTCATGTACTAGACTGATGCAACAGAAAGAGTACCATTAAAAAGGATTTTTGAGTTAATAATACCTTGGAACTAGTAGACTAAATAAAGTGGTTCTGGTTCTTCTCTTTAAGTTATTAGTAAGACCCTCTCTGGAATATGCATTCAGACAAGACATTGGTATAGATAGACTGGAAAAAGTTGAGAGAGAATTTGTTAGAATGACCAGTGATGTGCATAATTTTAGTTTTGAATATTAATGAGGTTTCAGTCATCAAATTTGGTTTATAGGAAACATTGATTAGACATTAGAAAATAATTTTCTTTGGTAATCATGTGGTATCTGCCTGCAATGATTTATCCAACCTGGTAGTGGAAGCAGGCAGACTGAATACTTTAAAAAGTGGATTAGATGTACTCATTCTTCAGGAAGGTACCTTTATATAATTTTTAAAACTTCTTTCCTTTCTGACTCTCTATATTTATAGTTGTTCTTAAAACATTATGCCAGAACTTTTTAATAATATATATAGATGAAATATTTAACTCTGCCTCCAGGCAGGCAGTTTTGCATGTACTGACAAAACTGTTATAGTTATTGGTTTACTGCACCCTTTTCTTTAGCTGCCATCATAATCAGAAAGACATCATGGAACTATTATAAGAGGATTATCACTGTTGTTTTCTTTAGTGGTCTTTAGCCAACCCCACAAGCCAATTTATAACTTAACTTATTAGAGAATTAAACCTGATCAGTTAATGTAGACACCTCGATTTTGTTGCTTTCAGCACTAGGATTTCCTTATGCTTTAAGCTTATGGACTGCATATGTTCTTTTACTTTCACTTTTATTGTCACCACTATTATAGAGCACACTACAGTGGTCATAGGCCAGTATATAAAAGTCAACCTGGGTGACTCATCTACTACAAATGAAAACAGTGTTTGTACTATATTCTCACATGGCACTCCTGACACCAAGGCAACAGAAAAGTAAAAAAATATTGTGAATCTAATATATCCAGAAGTTTATTTAAGATGCATTTTATTCCCGATTTGTTTGATTCACTTGGTCTTAATCTTTGTTTTGTTTTTTTAAATAACAAAATGATTAACGTGTGTGTGTGTGTTCATAATTATCATCAACAGATCTTTTTGTTTATTATCTCAACAACTTGTTGAAAAAATAAACAAACATTTGAACTAGAAATTAGGCTGATACTGCACATTAATATAGTAATGAGCATGTTCTTACGTGATCTTTTCACAAAAGACTTTGTTAAAGATAGGAACGCACAAACTTCCGTGCAGAGACTGAAGCCCTCAAGCAGGTTGCCTCCATGATACAGGCATCAGCGGATCAATGTCACCAAGTGGTCTTCCTCACAGATGCTCTTTCCGTTCTTCAGGCCCTGGAGAATGATAAGTTTCCCCATCTGGCCAATGCTCTACAGTTAATTGGAAGAACCAGAAGAGCGGTCCTCCAGTGGATCCCAGCCCACTGTGGAGTACCAGGGAACGAGAAAACAGATGAGCTAGCAAAAACTGGTGCACAAGAAGACCAACCAGACAACAGTGTTAGCTTTCAGGAAAAGACGACCATCATCAGAGCATTATTTGGGCCACAAATAGAAAGGGACAACTACCACCTACTGTCCAGAGACCAACAAGTGACTCGGGTGAGACTCCGAACCGGACACAATTGGCTCAATGCTCACATGAGCCGAAAGTTTAAGCTGGTACCTTCAACCTGCTCCTGCACTCAAGAGGATCAGACAGCTGAACACATTCTACAGAGATGTTCACTTCTGGAGGGAGAGAGATGGAAAATGTGGCCAACAGCTACTCCCCTGAGAACGAAACTCTATGGCAGCAGGCAGGATCTGGAGAAGACGATTAGATTCATCACTAGTTGTGAGATGACAGTTTAGCGGCGAACACTAAGAAGAAGATAGGAACCACAATTCTATTGTTTAAAACTTTTTCAGTATGAAATCATGAAGTTATTAATTATTGTTTTATTCAGATAACATAAATAGCAGATTTTATTGAACTAGGCTTCTGATAGATGTCTAGGATTTTTTTTTTTTGTTTTAAATGATTGATTCATTCTGAAGTTTATGTGAGTGGGAGAGGTTTTATTGCACTGGTTGTGCTGGTAACCAATCTCATGTGGATATGGTTTGAGGAAACTGCTACTTGGATTTGATGCAGTTGTGATAGTACATTCTTAACAGCATTTGAATAAATGTTTTACAAATTTAAAAGGATTTTTTTGTTTTTTTTGGGAGGGTTGACAGGATTGTTATCAAATGCTAATGCTTGTTGTTTGAACAACAACTTGCATTTAGTAAGTAAATTAAAACACACAAACGAGCATTGCAGATGTTAACAGAAATTAAATGCTTGATGCTGTTGGCTACACTTATAGCTTGCTTATCTGCAGAATGTTTCACAAGCTGTTATCTAAGCTCATTATTATTTTGGGGACAGCAGTTGATGAATTTTAGGTTTATGCTATAATTTAAAAATAAATGTGTGAATTTCAAAGTGTGGTAAGGACTTCTGAATTATGAAATAAATACTTTATTTGAAAATATTAATATTGTTAATCCTGTTGTCTTAACTAGATTCTTATACAGTAAGGATGATAACTGAATAAACTTAAAATTGAATGGAAGAAATAATATTAACTGGTAGTCATAGTTTGTTGCTTGTTTGTTTTTAGGTAGTGATAATGAGGGTCTTGAATATAAACTTTACATTATCATGAAACAGTATCACCAGTTGGGTGTTTAGAAAACAACCAGATATTTGGCCAGTTTTGAGATTGATCTGGATTTGTTCTCACTAGTTATCTAAAAATTTGTTAATTAATCATCTCTCAATTTTTAACAAAACAAATATTAAATAGGTACAATTAAAACAAAAGCTCAGATGTTGCAACCTTGTAATAGCAAAAAAAGCTTATTTTTCCTGAAGTCTTTTGTTTGGAGTAAACTTGTCATATTGCCAACATTTTTATAGGCTTCTTTCTTCAGATATCTAAAATGTCTACAACAATTCCATAATGTTAATCACACGTGTATACCTGGATGTATATATATAACATGGTGATATACAGTAAATTCCTGTTTATAATTCAAACTTGTCTTTTTAAATTAATTAATTGGCATTATTAATTTCTTTAAAGAATGTAGTAAATTAAGCCTGTTTTTTAGCAAACTTTTAAAATTTTTAAAAATGATTTTAGGTATTATATTTTAAATTAAATTCCCATTGTCAAATTCAGCAGTGTTGGCTTTAATAATTATAGAATTATATTTAATATAAGATAATGATTTTTAATTGTAATTGATGGATGGAGCTATACACTGATCCTTGGTTTAAAATGGATTCACAGAGTATGTTAGTTGTTTTTACTGCTGTTGATTTATAGCCAGGTAGAGCTCAATTGTGCTGTTTATTGGGGAGTAAACAGCTTCCTGTTATTATTTTATAACCTTATGAATGTTTTTGCTATAGTCCTTAAGATTAGTTTAAATACAAGGGAAAGTCAAAAATTATCCGTACTCTTGTTTTTTTCAATTTATTTACACACAAAAGCAGGGGTTAAACAAGTACGTCATTTTTCTACATACATAGTCTCCTTCCTTTTCGATGATCCAGCAGTCTTGATTCAGTCGAGCTTGCAATCTCTCAAGAGTTTACATGACATCTGCTCCTCTTGCTGAATCACGCATCAGGGGTGGAGTGACAGCATCCTGCTGGCTCCAGTGCATCCTGCTGCTCCTTCGTGCATCACACTTGTCCGGCCACTTTTAAACTTCTCGATCCACTCATTCACACTTCTACGCAGTAGTGCACTGTCACCGTATTGTGTTAAAAGCCTCTAATGAATTTCAGCCCCTGACACACCTTCCGACCAGAGAAATCGGATCACTGCTCTTTGTTCCTCTTTGGTGCACACTGCTAGCGGAGCAGCCATGTTTACACTGTAACAGCAGCAAGAAAACTGGCACGATCAAGCTCAAACTTCAATCACGTGACCACAATAGTACCAACTATAAGCACGCATGAGCAGAAGGCAGTGTGACAAACCTAAAGATATGTTATGGTGAAAGTGCAGATAATTTTTGACTAACCCTCGTAGTTCTTGCAAAGTTTTCACTGCTGTTAAGACTGATCTGCCTCATCTATAGATTTCTATTAATTTTGTCTTGATTTAGAGGACTTAATTGATCAAGGTAAAAAAAAAAAACAAACTACTTCCTAGTTTATTAAATTCAAAATTCAATTAACTTTCATCTGATTCACAGTGAAAAAAACAAACAGTGCCTTGCACAAAAGAGCCTTACCTGTTAAAAAATAAGCACAAGTAGTACGATGAATTTCTTTTTTATTATTTGGTAGTGTTGCCTTTTGCAGCACAGACAGCCCCTATCTTGTTTGGTTGTGCCATGCTTTGATTGTTACACACTCGGCTGTACATCTTCACTGTTCCTTGAATATTAGCACAAAGAAAAACAAAATAACCAATAGTTTTACCACCCCTACCGTTCTGCACCTAATCACTTTCCATTTTTTTAAAATAGTAACTAAATAGAAATAGCTGCAAACCTCTGAGTACTTTTGAAAATAAAAACAAACAGACCCCAGAAAAGGGCTGGGAGCTTAAACAACTGCAAGAAGGCAAATAATTTTGTAATAAAGATAGATTGACTGTCTGTCTGTCTCTAAAATTTTGCGTTAGAATTTTAGAAGATTTGCTTGCCTTAATCTTTAGGCTTCAGAAGAAATGAAAGCAAAAACTTATGGAGCTAATTGATAAATGTTTTAGCTTTAATATGATTTGAAACTATTGGCAAAATGAAGCTTGATAACATTTTTCTATTTTAGATTGTGTAAAATTTTCTCTCTATCTGGTAAATAGATGTAAATTAACTTTTCTCTCCTCTCAGTGGAACTTATTGCAAACATGTATGAAAATGCACACAAGGCTCGTCCTGACAGCGAAGAGATCCTGTCCTCTCTCTTTATGTCCTATGTTCGACTGGGAGACTACAAGAGACAGCAGCAGACAGCAATATCACTGCACAAACTTCGTCCACAGAAGAACCCATATTACTTCTGGGCCATAATGAGCCTTGTGATGCAGGTAAGTTGAAACTGTGGAAGAGTCATGACTCAATGATGTGGACTTTTTGTAATCAGATGCCTTGGATTACCTGTGGACTTCACCATAGGTCTGTGTATCAGCACCATCTGTATACTAGCATCTGAATAATAGTGGAAGATTCAAAAGTTTTAGGCTACAGTGTAGCTGGCTATATATATATATGCTATATTTTTGGGAATATGTAGGCCTGGATTGGGGGTTGATACAACTCACTTGGGTAAAAAGATAAGAATTGTCATACTTCTGATGATATGGTATATATAAACAGTAAGTTGTAAAACAGCAAGCAGAAAACAAGCAAGTATGATTTTCAAAATACTTAAAATTGAAAAGGAAAATCAACAAAAACAAGTGATCTCTTGAATAACTAGGAAAAAAAAAAACAAGCTAAAATACAAAAGCGCTCCAAAAGGAAAGAAGATTCCTATCATGCAAACTAGAATATAACCAATAAATGCACTTCATTATCCTCATTATTTGTGTGATGCATTTAAAAGAGAAAATTTAGCTCCAACTTTTTAAAAATTAGTTTTCCTGATTAGCAGGTGGACATTTTGCCAAGCATTATATTTTTTGAAGTCTAAGAGAATCTGGTATTGGTTGGAGGATGGTATGACTGTTGCCTAATTGGAGTAGGTTAGATTTTTTTCCTAATGCTAGGTTTTCAAAGCAATATTCTAGCTGGGGTTGATTTATAAATGTTTTAAAAATCAAACTAGTCCCTGATTCTGTTGATTTAGATTTTGATACTGGTGATTTATATTTAGACCAGAATTTTGGACAGATTAAACAATCAATAATTTTATAATATTATGTTAATGTGTTATCTTGTTAAAAGTGATATATAAATTAAATTTTTTTTCTGTAATTCACTGACAACTGTGGGTATTCAGATTTTCCTTTATTTATTTGGTGGTTCATTTATGTAGACAGCTCTTTTCTTGTTGATCAATTTAACCCTCTCTATACCATATCAGTTTTTTCTTTATACCAACCAAGCCTACAAGCAGTAGTTAGTATTTTTGTGTTGAACTAGTTGTATGTTTTTCAAATCTAGTCAGAATGCAAGATATGAGAGGATTGGAGCGATACAGATTTGTTGTTATGAATGGTTATATTAATGAGGAAGATATTGTGCCACAGCTCCCTGGCTCAACCTGTGCTGAGTGATACAAATTTGAGGGTAGTGGGATGCAAATACACCTTAGGTGGTTTACAGTGGGTTAAAGACAATTGTGCTGCTGGATTATATATTTGTTTAAAATTTTTACAACAACAACAAACTTGTTTTCACAATGCATGGTTTTGTGAGATGGTGGTGATTTTTAAAATTAGTTTTTAGCAAAGCAATTTCTTTCAAACAAAATTCTTCAGTATTAATTTTTAAATTTATTGATTTCTTTTTGTGTACTATTCAAACATATTTTTTTTTCCCCTTGGTTTGATTTTTGTTTGCTCTAATTTTTTTATTAGGCACATTTTACCCAAGATAAAAAACTAGCTAAGTCAATGTTTCTTCCGTTAGCTGAGAGGATGACCCAGAAATACATCAAAGAAGAGAAGATTGAAGCAGAAGCTGGTAAGTTCTTGCACAGCACACAGCTAACTTTCTTTCCCTAATTAGAAAAATCGACCCTTAGGTTTCATGCAGTGATTTAGACAATGTCTTTCAGGTGCAAAGCCATTCTCTCCTAAACTTTGTTCAGCTTAGTGAGAGCAATATGATGTCTCTCTTGTGGTAACAGAACTGGCTTTCCTGTGCTATCTGTGCATGTTGAGTATTCAGAATCAACATTCCTTTCTTACCACTGCAGTTAGCTTTCTTTTTTCATAATGAGGTAACCCACAAGTTGTCATGATTCTATTTAATTACTGGAATCTTATTTAATGATTCCATTTGGTTGGTTGTTATATTTTTGGGTACTTGATCAGCTGTTCCATTTTAGTGTTTACTGCTGCTGACTTCAACACATTTCACAGAACTGATGCTGTAGCCTTTTATTGTTTGTTTTCTTTTGTAGAAGTTCAGCTGTATCTGATCATCCTGCTAAAGCTGGAGAAGTGGGAGGAAGCCCTTAAGTTGCTCCAAGGACCACTTGGTGGTGGGTGGAGATTTGTATTGCTAGCTTGCATTGCACTCATGACTCATGAACTAGTTAAAAAGACTCCAAAATATTTCAACCTGCATCCTAAAAGAAACAAATCTTACTTTGCCATCCCAGCTGCAAGTCAATTGTTAATGTAGTGTTTTTTTAATACTTTTTAATTATATAATTCCTTGGCTTTTTCTTCCTGATTTTCTTAGTCAAATTGCAAAAACAGTGTTCATTCTAGGGTTTTTATTTTTGGTGCATCCTGTATCTATTAGATGTATTGTATTTACATGTTTATTTTATTTATAGAAGCTTGTTTTTTGTTTTGTTTTTGTTTCATAATCAGTTGAAATTCTGTAGATTTGTAAATCATGCAAATGCTGCAGATCCACCTTGCTTTAAAATTTTTGTTATGCACAAGCCAAAACAGTGGCTGCATTTTAAACTTTTATCATTTTGGGGGGGTACTCATCGTTTTAATTTGGACATTTAATATTGTATTACCTACATAGAAGTACAGAGTTTACAAAATTTTTTTCAGAAAAGTTTGTGAGCGAACTTAACTTCCGGTCACAGCAAGTTGCTGACTTGTACTGCAAGTTGCAGAGGTGGCATGAAGCTAATGTTTCTTACAGGAAATTGTTAGAGGAGAGGTGAGTACAATGGATATTTCTCCAAAGCTCAGTTTTTGCTATTTACATCGATTGTCTCTGATCAAATTTCTCAAGTTCAGCAAGAGACTCCTGAAAATTTGAAATGCAGTCTTGTGGTATTATCTCTCTTATTAGAAATGTCACATTCAGATGAAATGAATTCAGTTAGGAAATGGCTTCTATCCATTGTTGGAGTAGGGTCTCTTGTCAGTTGCCATGGCTGCTTGTAATTGGATAAAACTGTTTTCCAACTATTCTTGTCCAAAAACAATTCTTTGCTGTTGCATTCTGAAATTCTGTGGAGAATGATAAAAGAAAAAATAATCTGCAAAATTCCAAAACCTTGTACAATATTTTTCTAAATACACTGTCTCATCTAGATGCATGTATAAAGGAAATATTTGATTGTTTACATTACTGGGTGAGTATGACATCAGCCAACTTTATTGTTGATAATGGAAAAGTGTTCTGTTCCTTCCATTGTATCAAACAGTGAAGATGTTTAGTTTAGAGTTAATACATATACAGAAGGTCATATTCTGAGAAAAATGGACTCTGGAGTATTTCTTTGTGGAAGTAAATGGAAAGCCTGTTTGTATTTTGTGTAATGCTTTGGTAGTAATGAAGAAAGCAAAACTAGAATGCCATTACATGGAAAATATGACTATCTCCAGAGATAGCTACATGTTGGCAAGATTGAGTCCTTGAAGAAATATATGATTAAACATCATTCTCCATTTAGCAGGCAAAATAAAGCAGCTAGTTACTATGTTCTCACATGTGAAAGCATTTTAAATTGTGCAAGCTTCAACTGAAGAGTATGCAGATGAGTTGTCATCTTTGCTTAAGCAACTTAGTGACCAATTCCAAGAATTCAAATCAAAGGAGAATGTACTGAAATTTTTTTTTGAATCCTTTTGATATGGATGCTGCACAGCATTGCTGACCATTTGCTGTGGAACTGATTAAACTGAGCTGACAATAATCTGAAAACAAAATACAACAGCTTATCACTGTTGGCTTTATGGGGTAACCATGTTTTCCCCAATTTGAAGCATGGAATGGAAAATTACATCGCCCTTTGGCAGTACTCAGTCATGTGAACAATTCTTCTCAAACATGAAAGCTGCAAAATGCAACACCAAAACTAAGTCAGTAGACATGAATCTTGAAAACCAACTCTATTTGTCTACTTTGGAACTGCAATCTGACATCAACATGTTAGTGAGAGCAAAGCAGGTGCAGGCATTGCATTATTGTGGTAAAGGTGAGCTCTAATAATTTTTAATGTTGTTTTGGATGATGTTAAGGTATGTGTTAGTGTGTGCCCCTGCCAAAGGTATTTGAAAGTCTTAAGGAAAAGGTTCATTGCTCTTGCTGTAGTCCATTACAATAAGTTGGCAGCTCTACATATGAATTGAAAGAAGTAAATTTTGAGAGATGAAGTACCATTGAGCTGGTGGTTCAGAAACTTAACACTTGGTCTTCAGATTTTTTGACTCACCATACAATACTTTCCTGAAATACTTTTGAAGTCTGTGGCTGTTCAACTTTTCTCTGGTAGTGGGCTGGTTGCTAGAAACTCTAATATGGCTAACAACAACATATACAATAGTTGCATGCTATTTGACACTGTAGTGTATCCAACTGACTATGCCTTAGCAATTAGCAGAGAAAATTGTGAGCACATCAAGGGGCAGTGTTGGAATGATAGCTGGGGAAAGGTACAGTAGGTGGTGCTGAATTTGACAGCCTTTGACAATGTTTGTGGCAGAGGGGTAAATAACATGACTAAATGAGAGAATGCTTTCAGACAGAGTACTCTTACTTTCTTGTGTGTAAATGAAATAAAAACTATTGACATGCCATGAAATTTCTAATTGGATAGTTTCTGTGGAACTATTAAAAAGTTAACACAAAGAAACAACAAAAAAAAGTTTAATATGCCAGATCTTTATGTATACGAAAATTGGGAACTCAGTGTGTTGGGCATCTTAAAATCTACATACAGATTTTACAAAAATGAAAATGTTTCAGTTTACATCCTGTTGTTATTAATTCCCCTTGGTGGCCCTGTGGGGAATCTCTACTGGCAAGTCTCTTTAGGGGAGAGCATGAAATCCTGTCATTTGATAGCCTGTGGTCAGCCATGGCTATCACCATTATGTGCCCCAACTTACTTTTTTGGAAAAACCTATTTTAATTTTTTTTTTTTTTTTTAAATATGAACACCTTTCATGTTTGATATAGTAATATTGGATTATTTGACATCCAGATGGTAACCACACATTTTGTTTAGTAAATAAATACCTTTATTTGGCTCTTATAATAAAAGTATGACATTGTTGGAATTTGTTCAATTTTCTTTGTTATTGCTGCTGTTAATTTGCATGGGTTGCATACAGCAGTCAGTCACCCTCCCTATGGTTTTTTACCTTTTGTTTTTTTTTTTTTTTCTTGTAGCCCTGACAACTGGCTCTACTGGAAACAGTACCTCACATCCACTTTCCAGCTTGTGGGTTGTGATCAAGATTGCTGTGACAAAGAACAGGGGTAAGGGAGATTTCTGTCACTCAGGAACATCTGCTGCTTCTGACAACATGGCCTTAGTTGGTGTTTTCATTTTCAGATCACCATATGTACGTATCAAACCCCAGTGCATAGAAACCCTATTCCTTTGCCATCTCAGTTTACAAGTTCAAGCTGTAGATTTTTTTCTGTTGTTGTCTGTTCATTTTACCACCTAAGTCCAAAACAAAAAGAAAGTTAGCTTGAAGTTTGTTTTACTGTTCTCAACCTTTGTGCTTATCGCTCATCAGAGAAAATAAAAGACTTACATTTTAATTAATGAATTAGTTTCGAGAGGAAATAATATTTATAACCTGAGCAAATGTTTATTGTTTATAAAATGCAAGATTTCCACTTGATGGCTTAGTGTAGATTATCTATATGGTGAGACTGGACAACTCTGAAACTTATTTGCTGTTATTTTCAGGGATGAGCTTATTTTGTTGTTGTTGTCATTGCCCTCAGACAGTAAAACCCTCTTGATCAGCATGGTCCTCCACTCAATGTTTGCAAATGCATACTTGTCTGTTATTAACCCTCCATATACCACACTGGTTTTTATCTTACTCCAGCATAGAAGCACTAGTTAGTTAGTATTTATGTTGAACTTGCTGTACATTTAGTTGACATGCTTGTAATGCAAAACGTGAGTTTGAGCAATACAGATTTGTTGTTATAAAAGGTTATATTAATGAGAAAGGTACTGTTTGTCACAGCCCCTACAGCTCAACCTGTGCTGAGTAATACAGATTTGAAGGATAGTGAGGTAGGTACAAATTGGTTTACATAGGGTTAAAAAGTTTTCTTTATAACAACACACCTGTTTCTGCACAAGGGCACATTGCCTTTCATTACCTAGCTTTTTTTTTCAAAGATCTGTGATGACTATTTTGTCACAGCTGTTGGCTGTTGATTTTAATTGAATATCATTAAAGACTGCCTTATGGTGCCTTCATCTACAATGTACACTATATTTATTTTAGAGAATGATTACTACCATTGGGAAAATTTATTGCATGTGTATAAAGGCGAAGTAAGTGAATAATAACAAAGAAACAATGATATTGTAGTCTGCTGAATGCTAGTCTGGTTCATTGGTAACATTCTTTAAAGCTACTAATCTTCAGGCTAGTGAGGTCGCAAAATGTCAAATTTTGATATTTTAAATGCTTTCATTTTTTTATTTTTACTCCATGGGCATCCACATGGTTTGGGGGGTGGGGGAAACTGCTCCTTCCCTGGAAGGTTGATGGTGATAGTGTGATGATGGCATTATTTTTTGCCCAGCATGGTAAATTGGCAAGAAATAAAGAATAAGACTGTACCTGGCCAGAACAGCATTATTTGAGGATACAAGGCACTGGAAGAGCTTGCATCTGTCAGAGTAAATGGCTAAACCATCTGTGTCTCTGTCCAGTTTTCAGAAACAGACTGATGGGTTAATTAAGGGGTTGCCAGTTAGTTGGTTTAACTGTGTTTTAATTAGTGATCCTAGCAGTGTTTCTAATTGTTTAATCAAACTAAGCGCTAAGAGCCACTCTCAGATCCCACCAGGCTATAAATATTGGCAAAGAAATCCCCATTCAACAGCCAAGGTGACCCAGTAAAGTCGGTATGGTTTATACATTTGTATTTGTTTTGGATATTTTGTAATCTTCATTTTTGAAAATGGATATCAGAAATTTTTTAGCAAACTGGAAATTAGAAACACCAGAGAAGGAAGCAGAGAGAAGGAAAGATCTTACGAACCAAACTGCACTATCTCTGGTCCACATTCAACAACAGCAGTTAAATGTGATCAACCCAATCACTCTGATGGTATTTGATTGCATTCTAATTCGTCTATAAAACTAATGGACAACATTAAACACAATCTACTTGTAAAAAGTGATTCACCTTTTGAGAATTGATTTCAAAAAGGATGCAAATGGAGCACAGTTTCTGTTTTGTGGCTAAATTAATATTCACCATAGCTTAGTTATTTCCCAAATCTAAAATGAGCAATTTATAAATATTGTAGTTTTCACAAAGCCAGTTTGTCATGGAACTCCAGGAGCCTTCACCACAGCATCTTTTACAAGGTATAAAGACTTTCATGGAAGTGCAAGAAGTCCTGTTCTTATTGCTTAACAGAAAAATGTGCAGGAGGATGCAACTAACTATTTGGCCATCAGGGAAAAAACCAGTCAGCTGGACATTGCTTGGAAGCAGGTCATTGAAGAGAACCAGAAAGTATTATACCCAATATTGTCAACTTTTCTATTTTGTTGTACATACAACATTGTTTTACATGGTATAAGAAGCAAAGCTGGAAATGTTCTACTAGGCCTGTTTAATTTTCATATTGAATCATGATTTGAGATGTTACAAAACCATTTGGAAATTGCTCCAGCTAATGCTCACCATACATCAATCCATGTAAAAAATGAACTAATCAATCCCAATGAAGAAACTATCAGGGAAGAAATAGGTTCTTTAGCAAACAATTTCATTGTATTTTCAATAATTGCTAATATATCTGGAAAGGAGTAATTGTTACTTGGTGTATGTTTTGTTGACATAGCAGCCAATGAAAATATTATCTGAGAGGAATTTGAAAAACTATAGGAACTGGATACTATTTCCATTGCAAATACTATTATTGATCAGTGTACAAAGTTTGGCTTGAATCTAGAAAAACTATATGGCTTAGGTGGATACATTTGGTGCTCTATGATGACAGGAAAGGAAATGGACATGCAAGCTACAATAAAACATAAGTATCCAAAAGCTGTTTGTCCATTGTGCAGCTCATAAACTCAATTTGATTATGAATGACTTGTCTTGAATTGTGTACCTGAGATACACAATACAACTGGTACAATCAAAGTTTTCATACAATTTTTTGTAAAAGCCCAAAGAGAAGATGCCTTTTCACAAAAGTATTAGAATTTTTTCCAACAACTTTGAATACATTTGATCTGTTAAGCATACTGGTTATTACAGCTTAAGGTAAAACACAACAAAATACACAATTAGAATCTGCTTGAAGCACAATGATGTATATTTTTTATCTGACTAATTTTTAACTATTTGGCAATGCTAGAATCTGTAACAAACTTTCCAAGCTGTTGAACTTGATATAAAAGTGTATGATCATGTTCAGGAGCTTATAAGTGTTTCGTGAACACTGACAAAAGCAGAAGAACAATTCAGTGAACTTTTCTGTAAAGTTTAACAGTTGTCAATAAGTGGAATATTGAATTATCTGTTCCCAGACAATGCAGATGACAGACATTTCGATCTAATGTTGGTGGCTCAGTTGTGGAGGAATGTTTTTTTTCAAACCTTGTTTATACCATATTTCTACTCAATCCTTTTGTTATTAGAAAGTTGATTTGCTAGAAAAAATAAAATTTCTATCATTTTTGCCTTCATTCTATACAGATGGTGCACATTGGATATGAAGTGTATGAAATTGAAAACTTGTTAAGCTGAAGCTATCACCTGATTTGAGATGTGGTCCAAAAAGTGAACAATATGTTAGCAAATTAAAAAATGGATTCATTGAGTTGTTAGAGTACACTGATCTATTCCCTTCCATTCAAGAAATGATTCATATTGCTCTAACATTGCCAGTAACAACTTACACAGCAGAAAGGTCACTTAGCACAATGAGAAGGTGTAAACATGGCTGAGGTCAACAATGGCAGGTGGTCATCTTTCTGGACTTTGTATGATAAGTGTTCATAGGGCGAAAGTTAAAGTTAAGAAGCACAAACTTAATCAAAAAGTAATGGATAAATTTGGACAAGACCTAAGACATTTACAGTTTGTATTGAATAAAAATGTTTTTTGTTTTGTTGTTGTAAGCTCTGATGTGGTAGCACAATAGTGAAAGAAGCAGACTAATGTCAAAAAAATAAATCAATTTTTAATGAATCATGAAATATTTCTAAGTAAAAGAAAAAAATATATATATATTGATCAAAACCAAATACCTTTGATAAGAAAAAAAAAACAAATTAGTATCTTTTTATTTTTTGACATTAGTATGCTTTCATTGCTAGGCACATGCTCTGCACTTAATGTTGTTTTGTCAGTTTTCCCTCTTTGGAGAAAACCCTGCAGACACCCATGCTTCACTTATCAGCTTTTCCTAATACTGACTGGAATAATCTGCTGTTGCCATAGTTGATTTGGAGTATATGTGCTCATATAGTATGCAAAGCTTACCAAATAATACCAAAATCTATCAGTTTTTATCAAATGTGGTGTCGAATTGTTAATAAAATCACATTGATTTTTGAAAAGGTAAAACCTCATTCAGCTAAGTAGAACGATCAAAATTTAATTGATGATAAATTAGGATGTTTCCTACCGTGCAGAAGTGTAGAGCTTATAAATCTAGGGCTTTGTGTCATGAATCCTGATTTTTGCAGCCACATCCATATAGACAATGTGGTGGAGAAAGCTGTGCAGTTTGTGAACAAGATAGTAGAGCAGTGTGGTGTTGAGAAGCCCCAACGGGGGCCACGGCTGGCTCAATTGGAACTTCTGGCAAAGGACAACTGCTGTGCCACATTGTTAGGTAAGTAGGTGGCTGGTTGGTGTACCGCATATGATGATCAAGGCTGCACCAGGAAATCTGTCTGATTAGGTCACCACTATGTACTTGCTCCTTATGTGGTTCTTTCCATTCTGTGGAAATCCAGACATTCACATGGACACACAGGGTATGTGAATCCACAGGTATCATGACAACATTGTGCCATCTGTGTGCATTGTCTGAATGGATTTTGTTGAGACTGTGGAAAGTGATGAAGCCACCATGATGTTACTAACCTACATTATTTACTGACAATCAAATGATCGTTTTTGATTATTCCTCTTTTTAAAAAATTTTATAATTATTAATGTAAATATCAACCAAACCTGTTTAAGACTATCAAAGTCCATTAACTAAGATTATTTTGGATCTTTTCCTGTTTTATCTGTGACAACCTAAGCTGAGTGAATACATAGAACTGTTACAAACCTAAAACAAACATCAGATGTTGTGAAATGTGCTTTTGTTTTCCACAGTAAAGATGATGTAAACCAAAATGAACAATGGGAGATGAGTCTGAACACAAAAACAAACTATATCTATCTACTACTATTTTATATTTTAGGTATGCCACTTGAGATGTTGAAGAATTATTTCATCACCTTTGGAGACAGAAACTGCTGTTTTGATGACATCAAGCCTTACCTGACTCTCCTTAGAGATAAAGAAAAAGAGCAGGTAGCCAACTGTTTTGTCTTTTGATAGTTTAATTTACATCACATTGAACAATATTAGTTTTAAAACACCATCAATTAAACAAACAAGAATTTGGATGTATAAAATGAAGAGAGATCTTTAACATATATGCAGAATTTTTGTGCTGTTAGTAGACTTATTATCAGGTTTTTAAAATAATTTTAAATATGCATTTCTTATTGGAAGCTTTTTCTGGATGCCATATTAACAAACACGTGAGCAGCGTAGCGTCTGGTGGCTAGACTTCTGGACTACTAGTTGAGGGTCTGAGTTCAAATTTTGATTTGGCAAACCTCCCTGGCATGGTTTCTTCTCACTTTTCTTTGCCAGCTGGCTGGGTAGGCTTTCTCCCACATCTGAAAATGAAGAGCAGAGTCTTTCGATAGATTTATTTACTGTGCTGACAACAAAGAGCTGGTCTCCCACTAAGTATTATTTCGGCCAAGAGTAATGATGGGATGTCTTTCTGGTACCATGGGCACAGTACTTACCTCAATCAGCAGATATAGCAGACAGGTACATGAAAACAACCTCACTGCATGATGACATTAGTCTCAGGATCTGTAACATGGGAGAAAAGTAAACAGTAATTCTGTGCATGAAGGCTACTCCTACTGGCACTAGCAACAAAGATATGGAAATAATGTGTGGGTTTTTGAGAATGGTGAGCCAGTGAATAAATGCAAGAGAACTGAAGAGATTCTTAATTTTACAGCAGAAGGGATTAATGACAGTAAAATGGATAAATCGGTTGCAGTGGGATCTAGTGGGGCAGCTGTACACAACGGTGTAATAGTCAAGCTTTTGGACAATTTTGATTATCTCTTCTTTGTTGTGTTAATCCTTTAATCATTGAAAAAATGTCCAGAGACAGAACTTGTTTGACACATGTTGATCTCTGCACACACAAGGCTTAGTGAATAAATCCAAACTGATATCCAATAAATTAACAGTACCAGTTTATTCATTTGTTGTTTTTATTATTCAGTTTCTTGATTTCATCTGTGAAAATGTCCAGTTGAACTCAACAAATTCTCCACAGTATGCACAAGATGTAAGTATTTTGATAAGACTATTTGACAAATTGTCCTTTTTATCTTTTTTATTTCTTCACTAGTCAGTATATATTCCACTGACTTTAATTTATTTTTCTACTTTTCTAACAATCTGATTTCTGTGTTCAATTTTTTTTTTTTTAAAGATTTTAATAACCCTTTCTATCTCAGAGCCACATTTAGTCAGTTGGGTGCACTGATGCTGTCATTCTGTTCTCACAGCTTTGCATCTTGCACCCAAAAAGACTGGACAATGAAGTTAGTGGTCCAAAGTAATTTAGATGGTTGTCAACAAGCAAAACCAGCTATTTTTAAATGCTGAGTTTTCTGTCATGCATTTACTCGGAAAAAAATCTATATGCAACAAGTAATATGTTAGCAAGAGCAGTAACAGATTTGGGAAACTTAAATTCTATCTATTAAATAAATAGAGGGCATTGGTAATGAAAAAGGAAGGGGTTGAAAACTAAAGTTTTCGTGGTTTGCTGCAGAACTCACTGCAATACCTGTAACTGAGTTAGTACTTTTTATTACAAGAGGGATGATGTGTGTGTATGTGTTTTTTCTTCTTTCTTTTTCCAGTATCTCTGGTTTGATACTGTAAACAGCTAACGGCAATACTGGGATTTTTTGAACCAGGATCTTTTACCAAATGAGCTCAAACCATAGCTACTGAAAAGAAAAAAAAATGTGTAAAGTTTTCATGTTAGCAGTTCAGATTTGTTGTGCTTTTATGTTTGCTGTAACACTCTCTCTCTCCTCCCCCCCTGCCCCTGCCTCTCTCTCTCTCTCTCTCTCTCCATCTCTCCCTCTCTCTCTCTCCTCCCTCTCTCCCCTTTCTCGTTGCTAATGTATGCCTGTTTTTTTTGTTTTTTTTTACAGTACAGCTTAATATCCCTAATAATAAAAATAATAAAATCCAACATTCTTTAAGGATTAGAAAACAGTTAATTTTTAAATTAACCTCTAATAATTATTATTTTGTAGTTGTTTTTTTCCTAATTGAGGAAAATGAAACAAAAACAACATTAAAAATGTTCCTTGCATCTTACATTTTTTTATGTAAATTGCCAAAATTTTTTGTTTGGCACCCTGTTGGTGGTTTTTTTTTTAAATGTATGTAATAATTTTAATTAGATGTTAATTAGTGTTTAATAAAATCATTATTTAATATGTTCATTGGCCTTAATATGTAATAGCTGTCATCAAGGTTCTCCCCAAAGCATCATGTAGCACGGCACTGCTACATGATACCCTGACAGCACCATGCTGAAATTTTGAGAAAGCAGTTTGTCTATCCACCTGGTAACTTTTATATTGGTCTCAAAATTCAAATTGCAGTTTTCCGTTGAGAATAAGTTACTTAAACTCCGGAGTTAACCCCTGCTGAAAACTTCTCATACAGATCAAACTGAGATTATTGAGATAAAAAAAAAATAGACTGATAATACTGAGGAAGAAAAGGTAATTGCCTGGATTTAAATGAATAAAATAAATGGTAAAACTTATACAATGAACTCTTGTTAATCCGGACGATTTTTTTTTTTGGTCCTGGCAGAAACCCTAATAACACTGGACAACAAAATGAAACTTTTTGTCTGCCACTGAGCAAAATGTGGGTGATCTTAGCTAGATTTTGGGTGCTGATTTCAAATCTAGAGTCAGAATTTGCCTAGGAATCAGGTTTTTGAGATATGCATAAGGAGGAATTTCATCACTACCGCTATATTATGACTTGTGTTATATGAACTGTATAAAGCTTGAACAACAATATTTGGTGTTCAAATGTTTAATGTGAAACACATTTGCCATATGCATGAGAAAGACTGATAAAAACAGTATGGAAGATATGGAACGCATTTAACTTACATAGTAGGTACATTCCAAATGTTCAGAAATGCTTCAGACACCTGTTCTTGCGCTTATGTGAGGTATCAGTCTCCCTTTGGAGGAACCAACAGTAATCATCCATCATATTGAGATTGAATTTGCCCTGATATCTACTTTGCATCACAGTGGAACCTTTCACCATGCTCATCACTGACAACCCCTAGATTGGTTGGAAAAAAATCAAGATGCAAATGCAGAAAATGCATCTTTAGAGACATCCTGGCCCCCATTCGCTGATACGTCATTAGCATGTTTTCCACATACTCAGTGTAGTGTGCAACTCTATATTTGTCAAGAAAGTTCTGTACAACTAAAATGAATGCTTCCCATGCTGTAGACTCCAGTGGATTCATCTTATTTTTTGAATCCGTCGTGCATGAGTTCTCAAATTTCGGGCCCCACAAAAATTCTTTCTTAGAGTTTAGCTTTACTTTTGTCAGCACCAAACTTCTCTCGAGGTACTTGAAGCCATCACCGTCTTTATCCATGGCTTTGAGAGTTTTTCATAAAGCTGAGTTTAATATGAAGTGGTGGAAGGTAGACATTCTGAGGATCTACCAATGCATGTTTCACATTGTACCTGCCAACTATAGGTTCCTATCGCATAGGCCAGTCTTTTCGAATGTAATGGTTGGCATCATCACGGCTGTTCCAAAGACACAAGAAACGTGTTTTGTGTACCCTAGCTGCAATCTGAGGAGAAGAAATAACTTCGAGATCACCACAAATTTTCCATTTATGATCTGAATAACTCATCACTTTCAAAAGGAGTTCCATCGACTTGTATGTCTCTTTCAAGCCAACTGCATGAACTATAGGAACCAAAGGTTTTTGGTTACCATGATGTGACAGCACAGCTGTAAGGCTTAGTTTGCTATAGTCTATGAATAACCTCCATTCATCAGTCACATGCCATAACTAAAAAACATGACGTCCCAGAGAAAAACTGTTTTCAGATTTGAAATCAGCATGTGAAATACTACAAAGTAAGCATGACAATGTTTCGGTGGCAAAATCATTGTTGTCCAGTATGATTGATGTTGGAATTGTTCATTTATCCGGGTGCTCTGTTAATCTGGACACCTTTTGTTGTCCCCTAGGCCATTATCACCCTTGATAATCTGTATTTTATAGCAAAAGCAATAGATTAGGAAGTAAAAAAGTGTTTCTCACTACTTTACGACATCCCACTTCCCTGGAATTTGGAAATGGGTTGATCTTTACTCTTCTCCTCTCACTCAATGCAGTCATCCCCTGTTATGTCTCAGGGACATAAGGTGAAGCAGTGCAGTGCCAGATTCATTATGAGAACCAATTGTTGCTCATAACCAGGTATCAAGTACCAAGCTGCCAAACTCCCAACCTAGTGTCGGACCTTGTCAACTGTCTTGTCATGGTCTTACCTCCCTTATCTCCTGTCAGCCTCATCCATCTTTTTGGCTCCAGCCAAGGGAGCACCTACCACGTGACCGCCGTCTGGATGTGCCACCGCTGACCCACTAACACCACCAACATCACCCACCCAGCAGAGACGATCCCGTACATCAGCCGGGCGCTGTAGGCCTTCACACCATTCAGTGTCGACACTTCACTGTCTTGTCTAAGCATCATTCACGCTGTTGCGGGCGCGCAGGCTGACACTGCTGCTCAATTAGCTTTTCTCTGTCAGGTGCTAGTGCATGCATGCACAGACCCACATGCCTGTTTAATGAGCATGCATGTGCATGAAAGTTTAGTTTGTGTGTAAGCTTGTGCGTTCTGTGTGTATTTGTGTTGTGTTTTCTCTGCATTGTGTCACCCATCTGTTTCCTGTCGAGTCTGTCGCCATTTGCCTGTAAGTACTGTTCGTTCAAGTAAACTGCTGATCCATCCAAGGCCTTACAACTCTTGGGAAAAGTCTGCTGGTTTAAATCCATCATCTTCATGTGTTCCCCACCAAACACAATAGAGCGCTGTGACGAATCCAGTGTGCACCACTTCACTTTATGTACCCGAGACATAACACATCCATTTCATGAAAAACTTGAGTTTTTTCAACCCTACATCACAACTAAACATCCACGGCATGACCTGACACGGGAAGAGAAGTTGGCAATTTTTAAACGATTGGACATAGGGGAAAAACAAGTTGATATAGCCCATGATTTGCATATTCCTAAATCGACATTGTCTGATATTAAGAAGTTCCTTGACAAAATGGTGATGGATGCAGTTTTAGTTGATGTCCCAGTTTCTCAGAAATGAATGTGGACAGCACACCATGATGTTTAGGCCGCCTTGTTTGAATGGTTCATCCATGGTCATGCAAAAAACATCCCTATTTGTGGTGCTCACTCGGCTGAGAAGGCCCGACAGTTTGCAAGTAAGATGAATGTTGACCCAAAATTATTTAAAGCATCTTCAGGATGCCTGACCCATTCCAAGGAATGCCATGAGTTGAGCTTTCAGAAGATCTCGAGAGAAAGTGCATCTGTTGCAGAAACCACACAGACTGAATGGATAGAGAAAGAACTTCCTCATCTCCTCGAATGTTATTCTCCATGTGGCATTTTCATTGCAGATGAGATGGGATTGTTCTACAATATGTTGCCTGACAAAACTCTTCCATTCAAAGGAGAAACCTGCCATGGTGGAAAACTGAGTAAAGAGCAGGTCACTGTTTTACTGTGTGCTAATGTGGACGGCTCGGAGAAGCTGCAGCCATTGGTTATCAGGAAATTTCAAAAGTCATGTTGCTTCAGAAATGTGAAAACTCTACCATGTCTGTATCGACATTCAAGAAATGCATGGATGAATATGGTACTCTTCACTGAATGGCTCCACGTTCTTGATGCAAAGATGGGTGCAAGGAATAGGAAGATAGTGCTTTTCATTGACCAGTGTCCAGCTCATCCAAAATTAGAGTTCCCCAATGTGTGATTACTATTTTTTCCACCAAATGCAACAAGCTGTTTACAGCCTATGGACCAAGATGATATTGCTTTGGTGAAGGTTTTTTGGACTCATCTTGTTAGAGACCTCTTTAAGCTCCAGACATCCAATTGCAAGGCAGAGGTAATGCCGAAGTGGAATGTTTTAGAAGCCATGCATTGCCAACTGTTTCTGGCATGCTGGCTTCAAGGACATTGATTCCATGAGCTTTCTTCTTGAGAGTACATCATCACCACCCAGGAAATGGATTGTCTCTTGGGTAAGTTATGGGGGGCATCTAGCAGTGCAAGGTTCCTTTTCGGATTATGTGGCAGAGGATAACAATTTGCCAAAGCGGAAGGATCTGTAAGCCGAGGAGATTCAAGCATTCATGGAAAAGAGTGGGAGCCAGAAAAAAGAAGATGAGAGTGAAGATGATGGCCAAGGGGAAGAGCAAGCTCTTATATCCAAATCGACAAGGAAGAAAGTTGCCTTGGCCTTGGAAACCACAAAGCGGTATTGTCTTACTGTCAGGAATACAGAGTAGTAGTACAGGGCTCTGTTGTCCTTGGAAAATGCATTCAATCCAGATATTTGCATGAATCAACACAGAGAAAAATTGATGATTTTTTTTTTCAACTTTGGATAAGAAGAATTGAATGTTCGATTTAAATTGAAAGAGTGAAATAGTAAATAAAAGCATTTTTTTTTTTTAATATTCATGAGTGCATTTTTCTTATCCTTGAAAAAGCAAGAAAAATAATTAGGTCACCTATCACGTTTTCGATAATCCAGATAAAATCGTCAGTCCCTTTAAATCCAGTTTTTTTATGAGAGTTCTCACTGTATAATTAACAAAAAAAATTTACAGATTTTTCCATTGCCTACTCCAGATGCTACTCTGTAACAGAAAGAAACAATGGCGTCATTATGCCCTGTTGTTGGCTACTCAAGGTTTTGAGAAAACTATGTTAATGAGTATATTATATTCATGCAGGTTTGGCACCATTTTGAGAAAATTCACTCAAGAGAACCCTGGTCATTAATGGTGAATTTTATATCTGCCAGATCAGAAGGAACACAACTGTCATTCAGTGTTGTGTTATTAATCAGAATCTGGAGTGTTTGTATTGTGTACATTCACATAGCAAGCACCATTGTTGCTGTTAATGTCTGTTTGATGCTTGTTTACATGTATGTGTGCAGGTGTTTTTACATGTCCTTTTCTTTTAGATCTTCTTTTATTCTTTTAGCTGAAACAACTTCAGAGGCACATAACATATCTGAGATTGAAAAGGTACCTGGGTAGCTATGACTGTTTATCTTCTGGGGAGAAGATGGTCCATGTGAAAGATTTGTTAGACCGATACAGGCACAGTATTCTATTTGGTAAGCATATTCGTTCATTTAGGGCTCTTGTTAGGCTAAATGTGTAAACATTTGCACAATTAATCAACACAAATATGAATGACGCACTGAACACTTGTTAAGTCTGTAAAAATTCTGTGTAACTTAATATTGTTCCAACTTAGAATGGATTTACTGTTTAGGGGTTAGCTGGAGTATTCTTCATTATCCAAACTGAACCAAGTTGTAAGCATATATTTCAGAGAAAAATTTATCTCTGTTGTCGTCATCAAGGTTTATTGTTAACTTGCAATAGGCATTTCATAGAACTTAGTGGTGCACTGGGATAAAGTGTTGGTTAAAAAAATTTTTTAAAATCAAAACTCGGTCTACAAGCCATGGGTCTAAGACCAGCTGAAGCCACTTACACAATTAAAAATAAAGAATTAATGTAATTGCTTTTCGAAACAGTCTCTCTCAGCCAAAGATCATTCAACATAGATTTGTTACTCATTTATCTGTTACTAGTAATCAATAAGATAACGAGGAAATTCCCAGACTACCAAGCTAATTGACCGATAAAAATTCTCATATAAACCAATTAGATAGAGGAGAGGCAAACAAGGTCTCACGTGTCATTTACAGCTAATCTCTGCTCTCTCTCTGTAGAGACTGATTGCATATTACTTGGAGACAATAACAAATTATTTATCATCGTTATCATTTTTTAAAAACATTTTACATTAGAGATAGCAATGACAAGTAATGTTTTCAGTTGTGATAAAGTATTTTGAAGGATGGAATAGTTTTGCCAACCTTCCCTAGTGATATATCAAATTAGAGGAAGGATCATTTTAATTTGAAATAAAATTCCAATATATATGATGAGTAGGGCTTGCCAGTGTTTGTGTGACAGTATCATATGTTTCTGTTTTCTAAGGCAAAGATCTTCTTCAAACTGACTTTCAATACTGTGATCCATACCTCCTCCTTGCTGTGCATCTGTTGCTTGATATATGGCTGGAAACAGGTATGTAACAGGCACACATTTAGGTTTTACTCATTAAAACTATTTCTTTGTTAAAACACATCTCTTTAACTTAAATGTTTGTGTTTTTAAATTCAAAATGGCAGCTATTACAGGCATGGTTTAGGTTTATTGACTTGCTTTTTAATTTGCCAGGAGAAATAAAAGTTGAGCAAAATCATACCTGAATTTTTTTTTTAATGTAAATGTTACTTCAATGTGGGGCTCAAAATACAATTAGCATATGCTGTCTCTTGTTTTCATTCAGGAGACGACAGTGTTGTGTGGCAGATAATTGTGCAACTTGAAAAAGGTCTTAAATACAGTTCTTCAAGTTTCCAACTAAAATTGCTGCTCATCCGACTCTATTGCACCATGGGTAAGTGGCACAGCATCTCTGGACTGACTCCCTCTCTCCCACACACACACGTATTACAGGGATGTAGTAGACCTGTGGGATTTTACACAAAAGGAAAAATGTTTGCTTACATACAGAGTATTTTGCCTAAGGAAAAGATTGTTGGATGACACACATGTTGTCTATATGTAATTGGCAGCCTCTATGTGTATGCTTTAAATGACATTAACTGACTTGTTGTTTTCAGGTGCATTTGGGCCTTGTCCCGAACTCTACGACAGCATGGAAGTGAAGCACATCATGAATGACACTCTTGGGTAATTCCTTGCTCATTACAATAGTTCTGTAACTGAGAAAAAATTAGTTAAAGATAACCTTTATTTCTTCAATATAACATGCTTAATAGCCAGTGAGGTTCTAACACATGAACATTTAGTGAAGTATGCCACAACCATACTAATATTTTGTTTACCAGTTTTTAATTTATTCATTATTTTGGGTGTTTGGAATTATATAATTGCTTCAGCAGAAAGTTTTTTCCTCTTAGAAAAATGTAAATATATATATAAAGTTTTGAGATAAGTTAATTGAACTGTTTTATTTAATTTCTACACCAGTTGCTGTATCCACCTTGAGTTGTTCTTACTATGGTATTGGATCTGTATTATTTTTTGTTTTTACTGGTGTCTTGCATGTATTAAGAACCTCCATTTGTTGCCATGAATGGTGATTCAATTATTATTTGTAAATATTTTGTTAGAGGTCATTTTAATTACCTCCAGGCTAAGGCTTTGCTGTTTGCCTGTTCGACGTGAAAGACTGCATCATCATCAGGGTATGGCCCATTTCAAAAACTCGACCTTAGCTATAAAGCACCTAGATCCTAGGATTGATTGTGTTTCTTTGTGTGCCAGCAATGCTTTTGTACAATTAATCAGACTAGCTGGAAAGAACTACTAATTTTTGTCTTAGTTGTTAGGAGATGCAGTCTAAGAGCCTTGAGTAGTGGACATATATAATATTTCAAGGATATTTCTGGTCCATTCCTCCCAGCAAAGCTAGAATTTGTTCTACTGATACACTATGATTTCCAATGGAGACTGAAAATTTTCTATTAAACCTGGATATTATTTATGCTGAACAAAACAATATAGGGATATTTAGTATTAGACCTCTTGTATGGTTATTGTAAAAGTTGTCATATGATCGTTCAATTTTTTGTCATCCCAAGGCTTCTTGATATATGCGATAATTCTATTGGCTCAGTTGCTGCCTGTTGTCAGGTAATTCAGCTGTCATATTTGGTATAAAACCTCACAAATGTTCACAAAATGAATTTAGCAAAGACAGAGAAATGGTGACTTACCAATGAGCAGTGTTACCTAGTCATAGCTAGATATGGAACTAGAAGTAGATGGACAGAGTTGAACTTGGTATAACACATTGCTATCAGCTGACTTTGGCAGAGGTACAGAGAGACTGGTGATACAACAGTATTGACCTTCACATTAATCATTATATCACCCATCTGGCTTGGCATAACTGCACTATCTTGGTGGTTTCCATCCAGAATGAATTGTAGTAGGAGTGTGGGATTCCATATCTCTAATCAGACCATATAAAATTAGTTACATACATTTTGATAATCTACATGTTAGACATCCAATATTTCACATATCCCTAAAAACAGCACAGTGTGGGGGCAAGACTTTAGTAGGATAGAACTTGTTTACACTGGACATTGTCAGATCGGACTCAGATTCTATTTTCTGATGAGGCTAAATTCAATCTTCATTTTGCTGATGGCTAGTATTTACATGTTTGGTGGAAACCAAGCCAACATTATGCTGACTGTAACATGTTAGAGATAGTTTTGGGGTGACAACCATATCACTTGATCACAAGTAAACTGATTTTCTTTGATGGAAGTGTTATAGGTTAACACTACCTTGATGAGATCATTAGACCTGATGCTATGCCATTTGTATGCAATAATCAGTTTATGATTGTGCGCAGTAATGTAAGGGCACATCATGTAAGAATAGTCATAAACCACTTTCAGTAGGAAAGTATCCAATGTCTTCCATGGTTTGTTTCCTCAACTATAACCTCGTAGAACCTGCTTGGGATGAGCTCTGTTGGTGCATTGAGCAGTGACCATGGGCTCTTGGAACATTTCATGACTGTGTCAAGCCTTGCTGGAAGAGTACAATGCACTGATTAGAGCTGCGGGTGCATTACTAAAGATCATGTGACTTTAGGTAGTGACTATTCGGTGTCAGTATGGCATTACTAAATACATCAAACAGTATCCAGATATTGCATAGAATTGAGTTTATTGTCAGTTTGAATTTCATACACATGCTTTTATCCTCAATAAACTTGCACACTTTTTCACAATATCCCTATATTGTTTTGATTGAGCAGTGTATAAATAATTTTGAACAGTGCAATTTGAACAAGTTTGCCCAGGTATCATTTCCAAAACAGGAACCAGATTTGAAGAGATCAGATCACTTTGGTTAACTTTTTTGTTAATCATTTTATTTGGACTTTAAACTTTTTCCATCTGTAATCAATGAAGTGATTGCATTTTTTTTTTTAAATTAGCTCAGGGCCTTTTCTTCTATCTTTGTATTGCTGTGTTGTTTTAGAATCTATGTTGAAAATATGTCAGGTTAGTAAAAGATATTCTCTGTTAATACATACACTGATGGCCAGCCATAATTATGCACTTGCCAATGAAAAAGAAGATATGCTGACAAAAAGATAAAATGTATGATCAAATTTCTAACATAAACTGACTTAACGTTGTGTGTGTGTGCATATATTTTCTAAATTTGAGAAATTTTTCCTGTATCAGTTTAACCCCAGAAATTAATTAATTTTCTCTCTATTTGATTTTCATATATTTTTTTTTAATATACAAAATTTATTATATGTTAGAAATGAATGTGTGAATAACTGCTGATTATTTCTGTCTGTCTGTCTATGTTTTCAGGTACACTGTTTCGAACCATGTTGTAAGGTTGGGTCACTTTATGGCAGCACATGTGATGTATGGAACAATGCTCAGGTTTTTTACTGTCAATCACAAAGAAGTGAGTAGCAAGGGAATTAACCTAACCTATGTGGAGTTTCTTATTGTGTTCAAGAGGCAGTTTAAACATTTTCTCTGCTCATAAAATGTTGTTTGTGATTGAACCTTGGTATGGACAACAAATTTATAATGAAATTAAAGTGGTGGTGGAACTAGAATAAAGTTTTCACACCAAACTAAACTTTACTCAGCAGAAATTCTATAAAACCTTTTTTTTTTTTTAAAAAATTTTTATTTAGTTTTATAACTACTTTTTCTTCTGTGTTTATGTTGATTTTGAAACATTTTTTTTGTTCTTTCCAGACAACAGATTACCTTATTGCTTCCTACAAGTATGGTACCTTTAGTAAGGTAAGGGAGACACAGATGGAGCTGTTGATTGGTTCATACTGACCACCTCTGTATCCCTTCATTTTTGTTATTTCTTATAGGTAGGCTTGACTTTAACCCTTGTTCCTTCATTCCTCTTGCTCTGAAGGAAAAGAACAAAACAATGAAAGGAATACAAAAGTTAAATCTAAATGTTTAAATAATAAAGTAGATTATATTTACAACACTCATGGGCGAATTGTGGTCCAGTGAGCTGCCAAGGCTGAGGGCCTGAGTTTGATTCCTAGCTGGTGTGTTTTGGTGTACCTCACTGCAAGGTTTATTCTTGATCCTCTTTCACCAGCCATTTATGTGGGTTTTCTCTGGGCACACTGGTTTCCTCCCACATCTAAAAATGAAGAGTTCTAGTAGGGATTTCCATCCATAGATCTGAGGTGCCAGGCCTTTTGTTGCACAGAATAGACAGTGGTCTTTAGAGGAATTACTGTAGCACTATGCTCCATCACCAGGGTTGTTTCCATTGTAGAAAGGTTAGTTTTGTTGTTGAGACTGATAGACTGATATAATACAACAACAACGCCCAGAATTTGTTCCGTTTTAATAATGAAACTAATTTGTTAGCATTGTTTAAGTTTTTCTTTCTTTCTACTGCTTTTTAAAAAAATCTCAGAATGATGGCAGGTTGTTTTTTTTTTTTTGTTTGTTTGCTGGCAGTATTACTCTGAAGCTTCCCCTCCTAGAACAGCCAAGATTGTCATTTTGTTTTGGGGACCTATTTATAATTTGCAGATAATTAAGTCGACAAGAGGTGGTCATCATACATGAGTTCCAGCACAGCTAGTGTATATTTCCTAGTAACATCTACTTTATGGAATAAAATTCAGATTCCTGACATGCCAATGATTTGTGGCAGCTTTTAAGACCTGATAATAAGCAAAATCATCATGGAGTTAAAGTGAAATAATTTCGGAGATGCTACATAGGATTTAACTGTTTTACTCATCATCATCTTTCACAGATTTATGAATTTGTACAGTTCCGAGAACGTTTACAGAACTCCTTGCAGTACGCCTCAGCCACAGAAGAGAGGTTGTTACTGGACCTAGTCTTAGAAACTGGCAAGTATGTTTGCTTTTTAAATAAACTTTTTACTAGTTTCTGTTCTTGTTTTATTATCATCATCTACATACCAATGGTAAGGAATACATCATCAATTCCGTATTGTCCAGGACTGTATTTCATCTTCTGTGTTTTATCCATAGCATTACTGCTTGCTTGACGCTTGCTCTGATAGTATATAGTTTTAAATCAGGTTTGTTTGCTGTTGTTTTTTAAAGCTCATGTTCTGATATTTTTTTTTAAAGTTACAATGGCTGATACACTCTGCACTTTATATCAAAAGTTCTTCCTTTCACAGACACTAAAGATTTCCAAAACCTCTATTCCATACACTTTATTCTCACTTTAACTGTGGCCACTTAGGGTAAAAGACCAGGTGGTCATTTCTCTTTTGGAATCGATTCAGCCAGAGACATTGTGAGGTTAGTTAAGTTTGGAACTCTGGGACATCAGATTACAGTAAAATTTGCTGTTACTGAAGGATGGCATAGAGAAGAGCATCATTCAGTATTAAAGATTCTTCTGTAACCAGGAATGTGTCACCTTATCAGGTCAGGTAGATAGATTCAAGACTAAGAACAACAAAATTTTATGCTTAAAAATTAATTCAAACTTTTGTTGGACTGACAGATAACAATTGAAAATAATTTTCATCGGTTACTAATTCAATACTGTTTACTTTCCAGTCACAGCAGTACTGAAACAATGATGTTAAACATGGAGATAGACCCAGAAAAAGGTACTAGTTTCCTTATTTCCCATTTTTTAGCAGGTGATATGGTAAAGGTTTTATGCTATATTTTATTAAGATATTTCAGTTATACTTAAGTTAGTTTTGCTTCATGGTAGTTTACTTTAGAGCAGTGTACAGAATGTTAGATGACTAGGTGCTTCTGGTTGTTGTTTACTGCAGATAATAGATTTGTAAAACAAAAACCATTCCATTCAGCATGATAGAAGGGACTTTCTGGCACGTGTATTGTTGAATGAGATTTTTAAAGCACATTTAAATCAACCCAGCCAATCAAGCAGCAGCTGGGTCATACTGATCCACTTTTCTCCCTGGGGAATGATGTTTGATGCATAGTTACATGTTAAGTTCATATCTTAATGCAAACATCCTGGAGCATGTCTTGTAATTAAAGACTTTTCTTAATGAAGAAACAGTATATATAGATTCAGTATCTCAAAATATCTGCATTACATAACATATTCTTAATGAAGCTTTCATTTAGATTATGCATGACCTCAAAATGTCTCAGGCGATTTTTGCCATCTGCAGTTAGTGTTTAAAGAACCAAATAAACTAGCGCATTATTTACTGAAAGAATATCTATGACCTGAACAATTCTAATGTTTTCCCTGCTGTGTTACTTTCAATGCTCAAGTTAGTTCATCAAAAAGGGAGCAGTGCAATTGTAACATTATTTCTCATTGATTTATTATTAAATATTAATGACAAAACATCCTCAGTTTATTTTAAATTGCATTTTCATTACAATTTAATAGATGTGTGGTGACCTGAGAACTAGTTTTCTTCTTTATTCTGAAAATTGAAATATTTACTCTATTTAATTAAAAGAAAAAGCAGTAACTACTTGGAAGTATAATGCTGGCAAGTTTCTGTTTCCAGGCCTGACTTAATACAATATACTATTTACTACTAGAATTGGGGGTCATGAACTTGGATGTGGGTAATCAAACCACACAACATTGGCTTATTTTGGGAAGATAGCAAAAGTTTTGTTAAAATGAAAAATACATATTAAAAAATTTTTTTAAAATCTGCAGTAAGAAAAGGTCTGCATGCATCAAAAGATTCCGCAATTACAAAAAAAAACCCTGTAAGTTACTCTGTGTGTTATTGAAATAATGCATATTTTCCATTTGTTTTTGTTCATTGCCTGTTCTGAACTAGTTCAAAGGTTGTTTTGTATTATTTCCAGGTAGCAGGAAGCCAGGAAAGAGAGAGATTTATCAATATGGCTTGCATTGCTGTAGAGCATTTCTTTCAGAGTTAATGGATTTGTCATTAGTTGGTGGGCAGGATAATTAGATAGCAGGTTTTGAATGGTTTCTTTATTTTGAGAAAGAACAGTACTATAGCTGGTTTGTTTTATTTTGTGGCTCCTAAGTTTTCTGCCACTGCATCTTGTTTTGTGGACATTCTCCTTTTTCCTCATGGACGCTACCAAATTAGCTCAGGGGTGAACGTTTTCTTTTCAGTGATTTTTCTGATCTGATTTGACCATCTTTGTGGCTATATGTCTAAAGTGAACTGCAATGATGTGTTTCTGCATTTGTAATCTTTTACTCGTGGGTTGCCTGCTTTTCAATTCCTCTATGGCCAAAATGTCTGGTTATCCACTGGGAAGTACAGCATGTGGTTGTTGTTTTTTGTTTTTTTGGAGTATCCCTGATTCTTGTTTGGAGGTAGCTTTCAAATTGTTCTTCTGGAGAGAGTCATTAGCAGTAAATATGTTATTATGAGAGAGACAGACAGATGACAAAGTCACTAAGTGGGACAGCCTAGTCTCATGCTATAATTCCAAGGAAGAGCTGTTGATCTCCAGTCTCTGACACAGATGCTACTTTATTAGTTTAGTGAACATTTGAATTGTTCAAGCCACCAAATTTGGTGTAAAGTCAATAACAACTAGTTCTTTCATGATTTCAGAGCCTTTCTCCATCATAATTTGCCCTGATATGGAGGTGTTTTGAAAAGTGCATCACTAAGTTGTTCCCCTTGACTTTTTCTCATTTATTTTCAAGAGGACTGGACTGCTGAGAATTTGAAGGCTTCAACAATCATCTCTGTTTTTTTTTAATTGTCAATACCTCGATACCATTGAATTTTCAATGGCATGCTTCTGGCAGATTTCAGTTTTAGTCCATTTTTTGTCATCAATTTTCTATCACATTTCAACATCATGACAGCATATATATTATGTATTGAGAAAATTATACCACTAACTGATTTCAAATGATCACCTGTGCAATGATAGTGTTGACAGTAAATGATTAGATCTACTATGAATGCTTGTGAAACATGTGCTAGGACAACCAATCATTGCAACTGAACCAAAATGTTTTTCCCCACACTATTTGCCACGGCTGTGCCCCATACTCAACCAGCCAATCTTTTGAAGTTGATCATTTTTTATTAAACATAGGAACACAACTAAATTCATTAGCAAGGGTTTCAAAAAATTTTTTGATGGGCATTTGTTCATCTTAGCTTTTTGTGTAAAGCTTAATGTTTTTAATGAGAAATGAGAGAGAAAATCAGGACTTAACACTTCTTTTACAATATGTGATTTCCTATTTTCCATTTTCATTGTAAGTAGAGTGCCCAGTGTTTGTTGTATTGTCATGTATGTATGTAGCATCAGTATAATTGTTAGAGTTGCTTCTAATCTGGCCTTTCTCTCTCTCTCTCTCTTTCTCAGATAAGACTCTGTTTGACAGCCTGGAAGACAATCGAGATTTTGCTGTTGTGAACAACTGGGATCCTCCAAACAGGTGAGAAGCAAAGGAATTAAAAATCAGTTAAAATGGGGTTAGGGTCAGTGCTTAAGAACCTTATCATTGCTAGTCTCTTATGACTTGCCTAGATGAAAATTTAGAATCTCCATTCTGCTTTCTCCAGAGCATGAAATATTTAAGTGGATGGAAGCATGAAGAGGGAAGTAGTCTGGCAATGCTTTTTGTAAAGGTACTAGCACTTTTTTGGTGGATTTGTTCTTATCTACTAATTGCCTCACTTGCCATATTTTAGACTTCTTGTAATAATTACACCAAGATTCCATTTCTTCTTATTCTATATGCGTTTGCAAAAATTACATCCATCTGTGTGTATGTGTAATGATTTATACAAGAAAGTGTTTATATGTGTATGTGACTAGGTCCTTTGTAAAGAGAGGAAAGTAGGGGCTCAGACTGTAATAGACTAAAAAAAACGGACAAAAGTCTGAGTTTAAAAAGTTAACGCAAAGAGAGATCAGTAAATAAAAATAAATTTATAGGATGAGCTAATAACTCTTCTAAAATTGAGTGCATTAACATCAAATGTAGTGATAATAAGGAAAAGAAGGAAATATTGGCTAAAAGCAAACTTAACTCATCTCAGTAGACCAATCTTTTTTATTTTTTTAAAGGGCTGGTCTACAAATTACATTCAATAAAAAAATAAAGAATAAAATGAAATAATAAATACAAAAATTTTTTAAGTGTATCAAATTATACCTATGAAAAATTATGGAAAAAAGAGCAAAATAACCTTATAAACTTTGTTCTAATTTTGTTTTTATTTTGAGCAAGTTGCAGTTTATTTTCTTCAGCAGAGGATGGTGTTTTGTTTGAAAAAATTTTTAAAAACATCTGAAGGTCTTTATATCCTGTACTATCTTTGATAATTTTTTTTGTGATTTGGCATGTTGATGAATTCACTCAAAACGATTGTATATTATTGGGCCCCACATGATGATTGGATTTGGCATTCAGTAGACAACTAATAAGAGTAAGTTCCCTTTTAACCCAATCTCTGAACTGGAAGACAAGATGTGTTTACTGACTTAATAAGAAGAGAATGTGGTGCAACAGTGGGAGATTCTGAAAAATTTTAAAAATATATATATTTTTTTTTTACCAACTGCTTTTCTAATTACAGCAACTCCTCAGGTTATGTAACGCTTGACATACGTAAATTCAAGGATACATAAAAGCCTATTGAAAAATACCCAAAAAAAAAAACCGATCTGCATAAATTCTTTATGTACAGGTAAATTTGGATACTATTCATAGTTGTGCAGAGGTGACAAGTGCTACATGGCCCCCAACATCCCTCTCACACTGCATCATCTTTGTCTCTGCCTTGTGTGTTTATCTGCATCTCAGGTGTTGGTGATCCATAAGTATTGTTTTGCATCAAAGTTTTTTGCATAACTTTTCCATTGCAATCATGAGCAGGCGTACAAGTAATGTGAACGGGGATAGTGCATTGAAGAAGCATAAAACTATTATACTAGAGGAAAAAGTAGACATTATTGACAGATATGAAAGTGGACTTAGTTTAACTGCCTTTGCACATACCATGGGGACGATTGTGAAGGATAAGGAGAGAATAAAAAGAGCATATGAAAGGATCTGCCCCAATGAAAGCAACAGTCATTACAAAGCAATGCTCTGGCTTAATTGAGAAAATAGAAAAATTATTAACTTTGTGGATTGAAGGCCAAACCCAACAGCGTGCACCACTTAGCTTCGAGCTTATCCAGGAAAAAGCCAAGAGTCTTTACAAATACTTAAAAGTGAGAAAGAATGTAACTGAAGGTTCCTTTGTGGCAAGTCATGGGTGGTTTAATCAATACAAGGCTTGTGCAAACCTGCATAATGCGAAAGTTAGTGGTGAGAGTGCTAGTGCTGATGAAGATGCGGTCAAAGAACTTCCAATTATGTTGTCTGAGATTATTGATGAGTGAGGGTATTTGCCCAAACAAATCATTAATTTTGATGAGATGGGATTATTTTGGAAAAGATTTCTGGAATGGACCTGCTTTGCAGAGGAGGAAAAGATGATGCCTGATATTTTAGGTGGCAAAGGACCACCTTACATTGATGGTTGGGGGGAATGCAGCAGGGGATCTCAAACTCAAGCCTCTGCTAGTATACCACACTGAGAATCCATGGCCCTTCAAGGGCATCTGTAAAGGTTCCCTTTTTGTGAAGTCCAATGACAATGCCTGGGTGAAAAGGCACACTTTCGAGAAGTGGTTCTAGGATCACCTGATTCCTGAGTTGAAGGAATTTTGCAAGGAAAAGAATATTTCCTTCAAGATATTGTTTGTCCCCGATAATGCCCCTGGTCATCCACCGACCTTCAATGATTACTATCCAAACATCATTTCCATTTTGCAGCCAATTGACCAAGGGGTCATTGTAACGTGTAAGGCCTACTACTACTGCATGTTTGCCCAGGCTATCAAGGCTACCAATGAGGAGGGGAAAACGCTGAGGGTGTTCTGGAAGAGCTACAGTATCCTTTGTGCCATCAGGAACATTACAGCAGCATGGAATGAGGTCAGGGCAACAAATATGAATGGCGTCTAGAAGAAACTCTGCCCTCAGTTTATCCATGACTTCAAGAGCCTTATGGACACTGTTGATGAAGTGTCCAAAAAAGTTGTCAACTCTGGCTGGAGGTGGAGGCTGCTGATGTGGCAATGTTACTCGAGAGCCACTCACAGGAACTCTCGAATGAAGATCTGATGAAGTTGGAGTCAGAGAAGGTTGCTGAGAAGGAACACCATAAGAAGACCATGCCAACGAAGAACATCGAAAGAAGTTTATGACAAAAGGGTTAGCCAAAACCTAGAGGTTGTTTGATGCTGGACTGGCTGCTCTTGAGGAGATGGATCCATATGTGGAAAGACTGGGTAAAGTTAGCAGAAGAGCTTGAAACCTTCCCCTCCTCTTCCTCCTCTTCTCCTTACACCACTCCAATGTAATGGAAGCTCCATCTCTTCAACCTCCAAGTCCCTTCACACAAGCAAGCTAACACTTGGAATTAAGGGGAGAAATTAATTTTAAAATTTTAAAATAATACATGTCCAATTAATTACTGTATCTAATCCTTTTTTTAAAATTCAGGTTGCTGAAGTGTTACAGGAATCTAAATTGTGATTTCTTGTTTTAAAACATCGATTAATTTGCAAGATGATAGGTTGCTTAAATGCCAAACAAAAATTTTGATACTAATACCTAAGTTCTGATTTCAGTATTAGCTTTGTTGACCTGTATAAGTAAAATTGTTTCTTTAATAAGTGGTGGCAGTCTGATTCTCAGCTCTAGTCTATAGTTTCAACTTATACATTTAGCCTAGTTCTTCTCTACATTATTGACAAGAAAGCAGTAAGGAGGCTATGCATGTCTGCCTATGAAAAGTTTACAATAAAAATTGTATAGTGAATACCTGTGATAGACATTGGCTGCTTGTCTTATTTTATTAATTATTATCCTGTGTCTTTGTGATTAGATTTTAAAAGTCAGCAGAATAGAATGTTTTTAAATCTCTTCCATGAAAAAGGTGCAAATGTTGACTCTCTTTATAGGTGTTTACATTCTTTTTTTATCTTCTCCGATCTGGTTTGGCAAAGAATCACTAATTAATTATTTTTTTTTTTAAGAAAAACTCTGTTTAATACTAGGGATGTTGTTCAAATGAAACCTGGTTGGATGCCATTATGGTGATGCTATTTCAATCAGATTTTATTTGAATGTCCCTAATACCTAATTAAAGATGTTTCTTGTTCATCTTAAATTCAATATTCCTACTGACATTTAACATGTGCCAATTTAACAACTTTAGTGATGACAGCACAAAGTCATCTGTACGTCAATCAGAACCTCTTTAAGTATCTTTTCATGTCAGAAATTACACACATATTAAACAACTGGTTAGTTAGTAAACCTCTGGGGTGTCCATATCCTTAACACAAAGCTTCAACTGCATATTCCTGGAGATTTCTAACTAGATCTTTTTACATGGGAATGCGTGTGTGGTAAAGGAAGAGTGTAAAAAAATACAGTTTTGTGTGTAGATTTTCTAATTTTCTCCCTGACCACTTGTTACAGGTATAATATGAAAGAAGTTCAGGAGAAGTCTTTCAATGAGGAGGTAAGAACTACTGGATGTTGTTAAGTGAAAACTAAAAAAAAATTGCCTAGTTTCTTTGAAAGAATAACTCTTCAACCCTATGTATCCCCCTGGGGTGGACCTAGTACTCTTACTACATTATTTGTTGATGAAGCTATGTGCTAGTCCACTTGTTAGTGCTGTGAGAGTGACTAGATTTACTTTTAATAATAGCAGGAACTAGAACTGAATTAAAACACGTTCATTATGAAGTTCTGACCCATTAGTGTCCCCCTCTATTGCTACTCTTCCCCTTACTGCTCCTGATCTTAAATAAGGGATTTCACTGTAAGTTAATTTTTAATAGCTTTTTTTTTTTTTTACTAATACATTGCTTTTTAAAAATCAAAATAAACATTTCATTACTTTGAGTGAATGTACTTATCTGTTTATGCCATCGTTTCTTGTTGTAAACAGACATATGTTTTAGAATTAGAAACGCAGCAGTGCAACTCTGATTTTAAAACATCGTTTGTTTTGTATCTACAGGTGGCCTACTTAGTAATTTAGCCTTTAACTTTGGATATCCAAAAAAAAAGAAAACAGTAGTAACAGCAGCCTGCTTTGATATGTTGTGGTGTGGTGTGGTCTGTACTGGGATTGAAAATTGTGCTGGGCACCTATTTATAAAAGAATTATTCGTAGACTACTCGTGTTTATATTATCAAACTTTTGCATTAATAAAATGTATTAAAAATAGGAATGTTATTAGTGAGTGTTTAAATGATATAGATTTGTATCGTACATTTCTAATATCTGTTTTAACAATGCCAGATTTAGTCTTTTGCCCAATCTTTGCAACAGTTTGCATAGTTTTCTATAAAACTTTTTTTTTTAATAATGTAACAAATTGTTATTACAAATATCCTTAGTTATGTTTTTGTTGTTGTGCGCTTTAAGACAAGTTATACAATTACATAACTTTATGATATTATTGACGATGGGTTATTAAAAGACATTTGAAGGTGTTCTGCTCAAAGGCACATGATTGTTCTAACTTGTGAGGCTAAAACAGACAGGATTTTGATTAACTCGTCGTGTTCCCGTGTCTGTGGTGATTAGGTAGGAACCTCACCGAGTGGTGCTACACTTTTTCTGTTTTTTTTTATTCAGAGAACTAAAAATTTGTTGGTTTTACTTTTTTTAAAAAAGAGGGGAATGCTGAACTTGTTTTATTTAACAAAACTGTATTTTAGAAGAAACTACAGAGTCAGCTAGCTGGGTAGGGATTTAATTTATTTGTGGCTTTGCTGCTTATAACTCGTAAAGTCCATTTGTTGGTAATGGATGCTGTGTGATGATTATCTAATTGTTTAGCGGCCTTTTTGTTATTTAGTGGGTTTCTTTGCCTAGATTTAAACTTTATTCTGCCAATTTTCTTAACTTTTGATTATTTTTGCCCCATAAAGAGCAGAAGACTTACACACCATGTTATAATTCTAAAAATCTTGTTTAACTTTTGGTTTTTTGTTGTTTAAGATTTAAAAACCCTTATCAACGATGTATTTGGTCTTTATTTGAGCCCCCAAACTCTCTGGACAACAGTAAACAAAGACAAGGGTGCAGAAATGTGACTACTGTCCTTTTGCATGTCATTATGCTGCATATTCTTTCTGCTTGCTGCACTGATAACACATTCAGGTACCATGGTTGTTTCAGAAAGCCTGGATGAAAGTGAGGAACCTGGTCTTGAGAATTCTCGCTGCAGTCGTCATGATTGGTCGTCACTCTGACTCCGAAGGGCACACAGACAATGGAGTAACAAACGAATCAAAGAGGCCTATGCATGAAGTCTTAGAAGATCTGCAGCAGCAGCTGAAAAGTCATTTGAAAGACATTAGTTACTACAAAACACCCATTAAGGTCAGTCAGCTATTGTTGGCTTGGCTATGTAGTAAATAATCTCAAAAACAGTTAGTGGCTCTGTGATTTACTCATTCAACATAGATAAACTATAGATACAGAAAGACAGGGATGTGTAATATATAGCACCTAAACTTGATGATTATAAAATGTTTATTAATGTTGAAGATTATTTGAGTTGTTGAAACAATGCAAAGCAGCTGACTTCCACACACACGGAAAAACATCTCATGAAACAGATCACATGTGCGCGCACACACGAACAAAACATTTAACTACTAGAGGGTTTTCAGATGGACCTAATGAAACGACTAACTACCAGGAGCCTCTGATGTAGTCTTCATGAAATAGGTTAATGGATGATTTTACATGCATCTGAATTTTTCAAATAATCCGTTCAAAACAGTGTAGCCTAATATGTAGAGAGTGGTTGTCTGTTAATGTCATTCAGATCTTAAAAAGAATGAAACTACACAACTGCATGCACACACACACACACACACACTCTCTCTCTCTCTCTGTGGTCTTTAAATAAATGACAACTAATGTCTAATCTGATCCATCTGAGTTTTTAGCATCATCAGATTTATAATGGAGATGTAGAATTTTATGAAACCTGTTGATTTGCTTGGATCAGGGAAGAATTATTTCAATAAGGAAAGAATAGATAGTACTGGCATCTTTATTTACCTGAGAGTTGTTATATGACCGTAAAGGCTTTCTTTTGGCAAGAACAGCACAAATTGAATTAATTGTTGCAGCCAGTAATGCACATTCATTATTTTTTGGTACACTTCCAGTATCCAGTAATGGGTCCTTTTCCTACAAGACTTTCTGCCTATCTGTCTGACAATCACCACCAAATCTTTACCTGTATGGTGGACAATGTACTGTATGTGCACAGGTTAATGGAGGAAGGATTAGGTGAGTTATAGGTCCTAACTTTATTTCTGTAAGAATACTCCAAAGATTAGATTAAACAGACCCAATAAAACTTTGCTGCACTTACTTCCTGTTCCTGATATTGTGGGAGGGGAGAGTGTAGCCGCCAACAGGCCTTTTAAAGGAGTGTGAATGTAATGGGGTTGGAACTGTGATCTTAATTCATGAGTAGAAACTTCATATTTTATTGTTGTCCCAATACTTTTGATAATATAGCATATTTCATAAATCCCTAGCTATTGTCAGTTCTTCGATTACTGACCAAAATTGTATGAGACATCATGTTCATTTTTTTTTTAACTTTACCTGTTTTTTTCCCAATAAAATATCTGACATAAAAGAATCTTTGGATTCCCCTCTCTTAATTTACGGAGCTATTTGTATCACCCTGTAATGCATTAAAACTTATGTAATAATGTCTGAAAGTTTCGCAAGTTGTCCTAACTATGTAAACTTTGATTTGATATTTTTTTAATTCGTTGAAGTAGCTCAAGTCACTTAGTTTTGTTTTTTGTTTGTTTTTTTTTTTCCTTTCTAGACAAAATCGATGAGAAAGAGGAGGAAATTTTTAAATCTCGAGTATCATCTCTCATGGAAGGTAAGACATCTGTGTGATTCAAATCTCGGGCTGCTATCTCTCCATCCAATGGATGACACCTGGTGTGGAAATCAGTGAGGTGAAACAATGTGTAATGAACAATTAGTAAATCACATTTCTTAAAATTGACTATAAAATACAGTAATTTTAATAAAAGTGACTTAATTCAATTTAATTCTAAATAACAATTTTTTTAAAAATATATGCTACTCTGTGTGTGTACCTGAGGGGGTGGAGAACACTGATCTCAAGTGAGACAGAAGGTTCACTCTGTTCTCTGGCTGTAAAATATCTATCTACTGTTTCATTTGTCTGCGTTTGTGCAGAAAGATTCTTAACTTCCTCATTGTGGTTCATAATTTAGATGCTAAAACAACAGTTGAGGTAAATGGCTATTGGCAACTTAATGGGAAAAATTAAAGCTTAAGATTTTATCTATTTATTAACTGCGCTCTCCTTCAATGATGTGAGTTATTAAATATTAATGTTTAATATTCCATTCCATATTGAATATGCTTCTAGCCTATTGATGGTGAATAAATGGGAGCTTTCCCTCATCAGTGATGAGGGAAAAGTTTTTTTTTACTTTGCCCAGTGAAGGTGCACTGATTAGACAAAAGTCTGATGCTAATAAAAAGTATCTTATTAACCCTGGCATGTGATAGAACATCTTGGATATATTTGAACAGCAGTGAATCTTCATGCACAGTATTTTCTCACACAGCGCTGTGGTTTCTCTGATTTCCTTAGACATTAGCAAAAGTATAAACAAACCAACAAGAGACCACATTGGTGATGGTGGCAGCTATCAGATTCTGTGATACAATTCCTCACCATGACACCTGCCTGTCTAATTGATAATGTATGTAGAAGCAGACAGATTGAGTTAAGAAATACTATTTTTCTGTAAGAATTTAAGTGAAGAAAAGCTGCAATTTGATTAGCTTTATATAAAAATATGCATTTTTCCCAGTTAGTGTAACTGACAGTAGATATTCTGGAAGTTAGTTAAAGCTTTTTGTTTCTAAATGGTTTTGCTAAGTTGCATAAACACACACTAACAATGCTTGCTGTTTGTTTGTATTTATGTTGTTTGAAATGTCACCAGCAGCAGAAAATCTTTATAACTACATGCAAGCAGAAATTTGCAGTGTAATTATGCCCCTATTAAGTAAGGGACACTGCTAACAGGCAACTGAGCAATATTAAATGGTGACGTTGATCAAGCAATTATGTCAGTGTAAGCAGAGTTAGTGTTGGTGCCGCAAGGTGTACTTCTGTTTTAGTTAAAAGAATTTAACTTATAGCCTTTCACATCTAATAACTACCACCATGAACGTTTGTCTGTAAATCCTTTATATCCAAATTCTTTATACTTGTTGTTACAGGCCTCGTCTCCAAACACAAATGTAATTTAATTAATGAGGAAAATAAGAAGAAAACCTGGAACATACATCTGCTGGAAAACATAGTGTTGTTATCAGAGGTGTGTACATTTGCTTTTTGTCTCAGGTATTATATTGTTTGTGCTGTTATCTGTTAGTGATTAGTATAATGTAAGGTTTTCTAGGTGTTGTATGGATAAAAAATTTTTTTTTTAAATTAGTCCTCGAATGATTAGATCACACCTGTGTCATCCAAGGTGAGAGCAACCACACAGTGATCTTGGACAGTAGGTTGATGCATCATAGGGTAGCATCTGAAAAAGATTGCATTATACCAGCATGGTGTAGCTTCCATTCCTAATCGGACTGTCACATGCATGCCCTGCCAAGGGTATTTGGAGAAACGATGGAACAGCCACACCCTACAGGTAGAGTATCAGAATACTTGGGTATGGTGGTACTGTAGAGCACTTGCCATTTAAGGTCTAAAATAAGCAGAAATGTCTGGTCTTACGGGTGTTGTCCTGCACTGGCTATTGGCTAAAATTAGGTGCTTTAAAAGGGTTTGGCAAGACCTGGAGTAAGTAGCCAACAGCACTGGTTTAAATACTGTGGAGGTGGTGAATAGAACTTAAGGCTACTCAAAGATGTCAATTGACAGAAAGCAAAATGGTGATAAATCACACCTTAGTGCTGTGAAGAAATAGCTCCTAGTAAGTCTTGTCAGATGACTCCTGATAAAGCACAAAGTTGTCTGGATGCTCCTTCGAAAGTTAATAGCACCAAAGTGAAGTATGTTCAATTCTGTTTTCTTTGCAGACAATTTCTCATGTAGCTGTACTTGCTGGTGTGTGCCATCAAATTTTAAAACCACTGAAAATTGCAAAGACAAAAAAGAGTAAACGAAAAAAAGATTCAAACTTGCATTTAGTAAGTATCACCATTTCCAACTTCTGTTCAGTTAAAAGGGTTAAGAATTTTCTTGATTTGAGGTATTTCTGTTTTACTTTGTTGTATTTGGCCTACAATTCACTCCTATGACATGTTCCAAAACTTCACTGCATCCTTTAATTCTTATTCTTTAAAACAGGGAGTCACTATCTGCTTGATCAGCTAACACGTTTTATAAAATATACTCGTGTGTCGACTCTAGGTAAAAGAAATAGAGATTCATATCTTTAATTAAAAAGCATTTTCATGTGACTAGAATAAAATCATAAGGATAAAGTACTTTAAATGTGGATTTATCTCATTCAGACAAACGGGCACCTCAAGTTTTTTTTTTAAAATTTTTCCTTCCAGCCAGAAACATTTGAGAATTTCAACAGGATGATGCTAAGTCTGGAAAAGTCTACACACGAGTTGCATAAAATTGTGACAAATATCAATCAAGTATTTTTAACCTTGGACCTGAGCAGTTTAAATTTGACAGAGAGTATCACAGCAGAAGAGGTACAGATTGCTTTTTGTTTTGCTTGCTTTGTTTCTAAGAAATTACAAAAGTTTCTTCAAGTTTGTCTTTAGTAAAGTTTCCATCAGAATTGCTGTCTTTGTTGTAAGCTTTCAACTAAGTTTTGTCTCGTGTCGAATTGAAATCCTGGATCTCAAATGCTGCAACATGCACACGTTCTTTTTAATTCTGTCTACATTCCACTAGTTTATCTTTGCTGAGAAACCGAAGACCTATAATTTTCTAGTCAATGATTACTTTTTAAAAAAAAAACATCTACCTTTTATATTATGAACATACTTTGTCATCTAAGTGTCCCACTATCTTCATTTATGATACCACAGCTGTAGCAAGACTGGAGGGTCTGAGTTCTTGAGTTGCTGTTATAATGTTATATTGATACTGAGTTACAAGCTCTGATGATACGTACCTGTAGGTTTTGCCAGTTTAGCTTCTAAGATTAGTATATAACAACCAGGTAAAGTACTTCCTTAGCTAAAGAGTCCTAAACCATCAGATAACAGGCAGTTTTAATTCATTGCAGTACCAGTCCCCCCTTCTTTTACTGATTGTGCAGAAGCTCATCACAGATTATTGTGATCCAACAGACCGAATTAAACAATGGCGGTGCTATTGTCTAAGTTTACCTCTTTTTTAGTTGGGCTGCATTGTTTTGTTTTTTTTAATTGCAGAATAACTGTAAATGATTTTGTTGGTACTTCCAAAATATAAACCAAAAGCTGATGTTTATAGTCATCAGGGATCCACTGGGATGTTGTGCATATATTTTGCTCCACATGATTACTTAAGCCTTCAAAGTCAGAACACTAATTTTTTCTACACTGTTGATCATAGCTAACATGGGATAAACAAACTTTATCTACTCTGCAGTCATAGAGAGGTTGCTACATGGGAACTGTAGGTATGAGTGGCATTGCTCCTCATAGCTGGCAGTTGGATTCTGAGGGCATAGCGCAGGGGTGGGGGCGACAATGACTTAGATACTTACAGTAGGGAACTGGCAACATTGTTCAGCGTTGTGGCTGAAACTAAGCATTTACTAAGTTGTTTTTTTTAAATGAGCTATAATGAAAGAAATCTCATGCAGGCGGTTTTGTCACCTCTCTTGGTATTTTTATTTTTATGTCTAGGATGATACAACCATAGAGAAAGTGATGTGGAAAAAAGCAGAGGAAAGTTACCAGCAGTCGGCTCAGGAAGTGACAGAGCTTTTGCACCACAAAGTGGAGTACCTGAGCTCGCTACACTTGTGAGGCAGGTGCTGTGAAATATTTATATGTACTTAATAATTTTTGTCCATTACAGTTGACTGATCGCTTTCTCATCAACCAGGTAGACTGAATGTGGTTAATGCAACCATAGAACAAAGATAATTAGGACTGACCTTACTGAGTGCTTGGTGTTTTATGGAAAAAAAAAAAAAAAAACTTTTATAAGTCCTGATATGCAGTAAAACATTGTTGCCTTGATGACTGGGATATGGTGACAAGGAGAATTCTTTGCCCCCCACCCCTTTCAATGAGGAGTACACTGCCTATCAGCCTCATGTTATTTAACATTTTCATAAGTGATTTCTTTAGATAATAAAGAACTCAATCTGAAATTGGCTCTGTTTGTTTCAAGACCAAACTAATATCAGATTGAATTCTCTGTATTGTTTTCTTAAGAATTCTAATTATCTGACTGTTATACAGTCAGCCGTTTATGGGGCATTATTTATATCTGTGTTCTACAAAAAAACAGTACTTCTGAATGATGATAACACCAGGAAGATTGTCAGAATGTGTGTAGAAATTAGATCTAATAGTTAAGGTTATTCTCTACTTTTTTATAAATACCCAATAATTTTCTTTTCATGAAAAACAGTTTTTGATTTGTCAAAATTCAGCCACCTTGCTGTGTAATCTTTTTGTAAGATATGATTGTAACCATTAGCCTTATAAAAGACAGAAAAGTTAGATGATAAGTCTTTAATAGATACCAAGCAGCTGGTAGTTCATTTAAAATGTAATTCTGAACGTAAAAGGCCAAGCTTCACATTCATGAAGAAATCCAGTAGATGGGTGGGGGGTCACCAACTGCTCTTCACCTGTGCACATTTTTGTTCAAAATAAAATAATGGTAGCCATTTTGTTTATCAAACTCTTAATCTTGATTGGATTACCTCGGAATTTAGGTTTCATTCACACCTGGCAACATGGGCCAAGAATAAAAAAAAGGCCATTTGAGCAATCCAATCAAGAAAAAAAATGAATAGGACAGTTTTTTTTTTTTTGTTTTTTTTATTTCGTCAAAAAAAACACCCTAAATATGAATTTTTTTTCTTACTGTAGGCAGGAACCCTACTTCCTAGAACAAACAAAAATGTATCGTTAGCTTCATGTAAGCAAATATATGGGACATAAATAGTATTGTCATACACCACCACTGTTTCATTAGGAATACCTCTAGTAAATTTGATATAAAAGCTTGTGCCATTGATTAATTACTTTTAAAATACACTGGAAAAATAAATGGGCTAAAGATTCTTGCTCAGAGGTTATCTAATAGAGTCAAGGGGAGATTGGCACCGAACCATTCAAACAAGATCTATTGTCCTGGTGGAAAATAGCTAACCCAATGGAACCCTATAAAATTATACAAGGAGTGGGGATCAGGAAGCAATCACATGAGGCTGGAACCACAAACAACAGGATCCAAGAAACTCTCCAAATATCAGACAGTGGAGTCAGGATCAGAATCTATTTTACTATCTCTTGTCTTAGCAGGGACAAGATCTGAGTTTGTTTTTTCATGGTCTCCATTCCCTGATAATGGCAGTAGTTGGGTCTAGAGTTTTGCTCCAGTAACAGACACTAGTCCAACAGCCCCCTCTCAGTGAACCCTGACCGACCATTCATAAGGTATGCATGATAGCTGGTGCACTTACCAGGAGCTCAGAACTATCTTGGATCAAACAATAGGTTAGGCATTACCAAAAGAAAGGGAAGGGAGAGAAAAAGATGTGGATCTTTATAAGATGATATAGGAATTGGAAATTGAGTAGGTGGCAAAGCACCAAAATTCAGCATGAGGAGAGAAAGAGTAAGCTGAGGAAAGAACTCCAGTTCACCATTCACTAACAAAAATTGATTTTTAGTTATGTCTAATGGAGCTGAAACCTGAGCAAAATTGTACATGCAAATTGATAATTAACAGCAGTGATGTAGTTCGTTAGAATAAAATTATTCATGTTATAAAAAAACATTCAGAAATCATGCATGTTGAAAAGATAAAAAAATTTTTTTAAATATTTTTCACAAATGAGGAGCTATGCTGACTATATTAGGAAAGAGTCACTTTGGAATAACATAGCAAGCCTTTGTTATCAAATTGTAATGGATTATAGCATTTAAATCCATGCCCCTCTGTCATATGAAACAAATGATTTGAGAAATCATAAAATTATTTAATATTAACACTCACCCAGGTTCCACAAAATGTGAATACAATTTAGTGATTTTATTAAACCACATCTTAATTCAGCAATGAGAGACTAAACTCCAATTCAAGACTAAAAATTTCTTGGCATGGCTTTCTTCATGCAAACATAACAATAAACATATAAGCATTTTACTTACAATAAAAAATGAAATACCAGGTAGGTAAAAGTTATTAGAAATATTTGTATTAAGGGTAAGAACAGACTTGTACCATAAATTTAGATTTAACCAAATCTGGATGTATTTGTTAATGATTCTTGTTAAAGTAAAACTATAGAAAATATATTTAAAAAAATAATCTCAAAGGAAAGAAATCACAAGATTTAGTACAATTTGTTTGTCATAATGTATACTACTGAATAATAGTTATATAACCTCAACATAAGTTAATCACCAGATTTTCCCCTTCATATTAACCAAAGAGTTAAAGCAAGAAATGCCAATGCCCTAAGGAACCCCTGGATAGCCAACAACAGGGAACCACCAGAAGTGTCATAGATTGAATGACATTGATTGCCACATTCTTTGTTTGCAAAATAGCAAAGATTATCAGATCTATGCAAACTAAGCTAGATTTAATTGGTCCAATAAAAGTTAGTTTCTTCTGCACTGAGTTGCCAGCATTGGATGAGCTTGCAATTTTAAAAAAATCATTGCTAGTACTGCTTTTTGTTATGGTGGATTCATCAAATTGTGGCCATGAGCATCTTATGACTGTCAACTTGCTTTTACTGCCTGGAACCCTAAGTTTCAATGAGTATCATTAAAAATCAGTGAGCCAATTGTTTCTCATTTTGATCATCATCTGCTTGCTACTAGACTAACATGCATGGCTGACAACACTAGTCCTCACATTGCAGCTTCAGTTGTACAATATCACAGAGTAATGCAGCTGAGTTCCTTGCCTAGATGAGTCTGCATTTTAACTTGATAAAGCATCTTTGGGATCAAATTGGGCATATTGTAGAGAAGTCATTTAGAATACTGCTGAACTGGTCCAGGCTTTGCATGAGTGGCAGAAAATATCGCAGATATGCCCAATACCAGGTGGTGAGGAAATCATCTAAACAAGAGGTTACACTCAATATCAATATTAAACATTACAGGTAACATTTTTATTGTTAAATTTTGATGATGCATCTAACACCATGTGTTTTAAAATGATACTCTCTTGTTCAATAGTTTGTAAAATGGCATAGAAAATGTAAACTAAGTGCCCCATAATATCAGAAAATAACCAAATGTCATCACTTAACCTATTCCTTCCAAAAATATGGGCACTTTATCGCATTAGGTAACTTTTGTCAGAAAGTTATTTTTGATTAAACAGCAATTCCACGGAAAATTTGTTTATGGAAAAGCTGGCGGTACTTATGTTGAAGATGTATATCATCATTAGTAGTTTGCTAACAGCCAGGTGAGGATCATAGAGCTCACCATTGAAAAAAAACTACAAACTTCACAAATGATGAGCCATCTTGTCATTGTATATCTTCACATTATCTCAATCATCACAGAAGTTTGTTGTTAGTTTGACAGCTGAGAAACACCTGGAAAAAAAAAAAAAGAGTATATACACACACATGGATTTAAAACATCAAATAACAATTAATAAATTTGTAGGAATCCTGTTAATTCCTAAGATGACCTTTATACTTGTTTCTGAAATTTAACTGTTTGACAATTTTTGAACAAAAGATCATAAGAAAATTCTTTAACTGTTACAGTTAACAAAATATACACAGAATATTGTAATTTCATGCATGTAGTCCATATTTCTAAACTGGGTTTATATAGTAATCTTTAGTGTTATAATTTAGATATTATTTTCTCCATCCTCTTACCTTATGGTTCAATATCATTATCCATAGACAATGTCATTCTTTTTCTTTTTTTTACTGTTATACCACCTGGGGTTGGCCTAGGAGCATTAGTTAAAATTTGTATTGACCTATAATGCAAGACTTGTGCAGTCAGAGACAGAGGATTAAGCATACACTGCAAGTTATCATCATTGAACTCTAAAGTAATCTTCAGTACTACAGCCTGATGTCGACAGGGAATGCTCACTGAAATGTAGGTTTGTTATTTAGTTCATTTGAGAACCAGTTAAGTATTGTATTTATCATCAGTTCTGGTCCTCATTGGTTGAGATTACAATGCATGCAGTTCCATGTGGAATAACGTGGTAATCAATGCCAATGGTAGAACTCTAGAATCATCCATGTGCTCATCAACAATGATAGACTAACCAAGATAGCTAATAGAGCAGGAGAATCATACAATGATCTCACCTTGTCATCCCTAGCTTTTATTACTTGTGGGCAGTAATCACTGCCCAGTTGACTAAAATCTTACACAGAAGAAAGGCAGCTCCTTGAGCAGTGTGCATTGAATGCTTCAAATACAGGAAGTAAAAGGAGGCCAATGGATAATATGACCTTAGAGAATTCAAAAGTGGACAATGGAATTGGAGATAGCAGTGCAAGAGAGCTGGAGGTCACTCTCAACAAGACAAATACCACACCTGGCCCAGATAGAGTATGCTATTCATGCATGAAGATGGGTGTAGGAAATAAAAAAAGTCCTAGCCCAAATTGAGATATCTTTACAATTATCAGAAATAGATAGGAATGGAGTGACTTCAGAATGGCCATACTTCCTTAAACTCTATCAAGAACCATAGAGTTCTAGAGGGGTATAAGATAATGAAGGCAAACATAGATCAATTAAGAGAGAAAAATTGCAGCCAGAAGACTAGTCCAAGTCACCAGAGGTTGAGGGGGGGGGTATGGACAGCCAAGAAGGTTGACTAATCCAAGTCAGTGATTCATGACATCTAGCAGAACATGCAGATAAGCCTGTTTGACCAACAAAGTGGACGACAGCATTTTGTGTAGGCAACTCATTACCTTGGAGGTGTCATATGTACTCATAAGGTGGATACTATCACTTCTTTGGAAAAGATATGCCAAATGCAGTTTGGAAACTGCAGCTCATGTGCCTGAAGTTGGCTCTGCTCATCTCATTGCTATTCAACTTGTAAAAACAGATTATACAGCCAACAGGAGAGCTACTGCAACCACAACTCATGCCCTGGAGAGACTGCAAGAAGCCACTGAGTGACAAACTCAAGGAGTGAACAACGGGGAAGTAGCTGGGGATACAACCAGACAATGCATGCTGGATAATGGCAACGGGTCCAATTTGATGGAGATCAGTATTGCCTGGGCTATGTAGGCAGATTCGTAAAACAGTAAACTGCTGTAACCTAAGTATCACAGCCACAGGGTAGATCAGGACAACAAACAGAGCTAGCTAGCAGAGGCAGTCAATAGTGTAGATGTGGAAGAATGGCTGGAGAGCATCAACCTTAGCACATAATTATTATGTATGGCTCTCTTTGAGAAAGAATCATGTCATGAGGTGGAGCAGTAAGGAGAGCTAAAACAATTGGTATTTGAATGAGCAAGAGTATGGTAATACTGTGGAGCAAGACCATGTGGTTGTATCGACAGATTGGCAACTTGCTCAGAAGGCTGAGTCAAAGGGAAAAATGAAAGAGAAATGGATCCTTGACAACTATGGGCACTGGAATAAATACAATGATAGTGAAGGAGTTCCTAGCAGGACAGGCTCAATCTTTTGGACAGCTGGAGCAAGCCCCAGCTAAGCCAGTGGGTCAGATACCAGGAAATTGAAAGACAGGAAGAGTGCCAATTTATCATGCTGCTAACAATGCCAAAAGTAGTTTGGAGAAGGTGAAAAGATAAAAGCAAAAAAAGCGAAACCAACTCAGGCAATGAAAATAAATTTGGAGTCATAAGGAAGGTGCTAAAGCAGCTGATCAGGGGAAGAGAGAGAATGCTAGGCCCACCATCACATCTCTAGCTGACCTTTACATGCATGAAGAGTGTTTTACAAAATGAAGTAGTGTCATCATTTGAAGTAAATACATTTTCAGTAAGGACTACAGAAACATCCAGTGCAAGGTTAGAGCACTTATTCTTTTACAGTTTATGAATGAAATTAATCCTCAAACAACTTGTTGTACAACAAGGCCAACAATTTTTTTTTTTAAATTGGCAAGTTACTAGTGTGACAATTTGAAGGATATTTACTGTAAAATTGAGAGAAAAGCATACAAAAAACCATTACTAGACAGTTGCGTTAAGCTGTTTTATAAACATTGATGCACAAAGACGATAATATTTTTTTTTCAACTTAGAAGCTAGCAAAGTTATTTTAAAATTAGGTCTACAAACACTGGTTGTGTGTGGTTGGATGTGTGTTAATCTGGTACACAGCTAAAGTTTACTGTCAATTATGGTGGCAGACTTTAATTTATCGAGAAATAAGAGAGGAATAGTCTTAATTAGGAAATATAAAATGGCTTATATCTGTGCATAAGTTAGCAATTTATACTTTTTTTTACATGCATTGATAGATATTAGATTATTAAAGAACTCTATGCTGTAATGAAGTTTTAATTCTAAGCGTATAGAAAGATTTATGGGCAGGAACATTTGGTTTTTTCATTTTAGTCTTGTATGAAAATTTCAATGCTTTTAAAACATTTTAATTCTTTCCAAAAGGAAACCCAAGTGAATTATTTTTGGATTTTAAAGTTTAATATTATGTGCGATGCATTGTAGTTTTTGCTGCTGAATATTTTTTGAGAGAGAGTTTGGAATATAATTAGTGGAAAAAAAAATTTTTTTTATAATTTCCGCACCATTGGCCTGATGTCACAGTTGTGATTTTGGATTAGGCATGAACACTCACATTGACCCAGTCTGGTGTCTGGGCCTTTCCCACAGAAATCTCATCCCAGTTTATGGTTCTGAAGAAACCGCAGCCTTGAAAATCTTGTTGGCCATTAGGGCCGCAGCCCAAACGATAGTCTGGTTCTTTTTTGAGAATCTGAAAGAATTAAACCATTGAAAAATAAAACTGAAAGATAATATGCATGTGCACATTAAATTTGATAAGTCTGAATTCTTCAGGGCATTTGCCAAACTGTATTAAAGGTGTAGTTCCTAAATTATTACAGCCCACTGAAACCTACACTTAATGTAGTAGTACAGATTTTTAACACGTGACAAAAGGTACACAAACATTCAGTATTAATGTGATAAAATCTCAGATTTCTTGTATAACAGCTAATCTAATTTTGCATGTCTGGATGATTGTAAATGATGCGAGTTGATAGGGAGTGTAAGTCCCATTAAATTCCTTTTAGCAACATATTGCCATTTTACTGGCCTGTAGCTGCAAAATTTTTTTTTTACTTAGCTTTTATACTTTTCAACTAGTGTTCTTTAGAGAAAGGGTCTGGTGATAAAGGTTATATAGAGGTCATCTGCGTGTCACAGGCATCAACACGAAACAGTAGACAAAGCTAAGTAGTCCAGTTTTGACATGTTCGTGATTGCATGGAACAAAATCTGCCTCCTGCACAAGCACCCTAGAAAGTGCCATTATAGGGTCAATAACATTTTCTCCAGAAGTCACCCTAGCATGGGGAAGTTAACGGACAAGATCCAGATAGAGATGTCCAGCTTACATCTGAACATGGTGCGGGCTGAGATGAGTGGTGAATTTTTACATCCTGTAAGGCTGTACTGTTAGCTAGTAAATTTGTCTATTTTCTTTTGTTGTTATAATTTGTTTTGTACATCCCAGAATAAAATTTTATTATATATCTACTCTCACTTATCTGTGAATCCCACATTTGTGTCTGTTTTTGTGTGTAAAAGTTCAGGAAATATTACTGTATTACATACTCCCTGACAGAAGTCTTGTGCTTCTATGGACATGTCAGCAGGATAGTGGGGTTCACTTTTAAGGATACATTTATAAAGTTCTTTATGACAATTATTCTATAAAAAAAGAAAAAAATAACTCAAGAATAAACAGCATAATATAGATGTTAAAAATAAATCAAGTAGTCTTGGTATAACATAAGAAAAATAAAAGGATTTTGTATTTGACGTTAGAATTAAAGTTGGTGAGTATATAGGTAGTAACAATGTATTATTGATGTACAGTTACTAATAATGCTATAGGTCATAATTAGAAGTTGGCACGACTTGATATTAGAAAACATTTCCTTGTTAATGAATGGAATAAATTACCCAAGAATACAGTTACTAATGATGGTATTGAATCAACTTAATCTCATTAGACATTTCTTGTCTTGGGAGGGGAGGGGTTGTATGTGACCACTAATCCCAAAGGTGGTTGCCGAAGCATTGATATGAGACTCTTCAATCAGTTATTTCTTATTTACCTTTGATAATTTGTAATTAGTGATTTAGACTTTGAAACTGAATTAGGAGTAAATTATAGCACCAGCATCTTTTATGATGATGATTATAGCTTCATCTCTAATCAGGAATTACTGGTGCCATGACAACTAGTCCTCAGCAGTCTTTCCTAATAATATAAAATACAGAACTTCTGGGTTCATTTAAGGGGGTTTTTTCCTAAAAGCTGTTAATTGGTTATATTATTTTAAATCCAGTATTATTTAGTTAATAAAATCAAAAGAAAGAAAAGATTGGGTACATGCCTGAAGTTCCTTATTTTCATTATATGGTTTCTGAAAAATAGTGCCATTAAATTAGTGATCAACCACTACAGCAGACCAGCAAAGAATACAGTGCACGTATTTGTGGGAGGAGACATTTCACAACCAGGTAAATAAAACTTAGAACCTAGAGCATCTATCTGAATAGTGTACAGATTTCCTACTTCAACTTGTGATGGTGCTTGCCAAGTCCATCTCGAAGACTGATCAAAACCTTGGTAATAATTTTAGTCATGGTAATGCAATGATTTAATGGAGCTGTTCTGATGTGATTTCAAAAAGCTGTAAATCTTACTCAACATGCTCCCTAATCTCTTAACCAAGAAACTCCATGACCAGGACTTAGGTTTTTACCCCGACTTTCCAAATATGAACACATGGTTATCTCTCTTCACATTTTTTATTCACCGGAAAACACTTTCTTTTGTTAAAATTATACCTACACATCCTGTTAACATGCGGTAGGTCATCACACCAAGGGCCCATATGTCAGAAGAATAAGTATATGGTCTTCCACGGATTACCTTAAAAAACAACAACAAAAAAACAAAATAATATCTAGAAAACCATAACAAACCACTTGGTTATTGCGTTTTAAGAATCTGTATACAGAGATTGATCGTGCTTGGTTAGCGCGCACAAGAGTTGGATGGGGCCAAGTTCATTTACGATATAAATCCCAGCAGGGTGTCTCGTACTTTGGTTTTAGGGTTAGGGTTAGAAACAGGGAAAAAACTATGAATTGTCACATGGATAAAACTCTCTCAGTCAGGAGGTGGGTTTTCATGATTTAGCGGCTTGGAATGTTAGACAGGGGGATGTAATCTGGAAATTCAGAAAACCTGGCTATGTTATGACAAAGAATTACCACTGGAAATATAGATTTTTTTTTTTTAAAACTTTATTTTAAAAACAGATTTAGCCTCTCCATAGTCTCTATTAACCAAGTGTTTCTTACCTCTGGTGAGAAGTAGGAAGGAGTTCCAACTAACTTTGTAAGCGTGTTCCACGTGACCTTTTCAGCTAATCCAAAGTCAAATAATCTTATATGTCCGAGACTTGTCAGGCCGACGTTCTGCAGTTTTATGTCCCTTTTAAGAAAATAAAAAGCAGCAGAAAATAAACGTTAGTTAGTTAATTGTTCTAAATTAGATCGCTGCTGTTTTTGTATTAGAATCAGTTACAATGGAAGAACCAAGACATACCGATGAATAATCCCATGCTGGTGTAGTTTGTACACAGCCTCAGAGGTTTCTGCTATAAAGAATCTAGAAAAAAAACAACAGAAACACTGTATATCTTGTTAACTACATTAATGAAGCAGTTTTAAAAAAAAACAAACTTGTAAATACAAAATAAACTTGAGTCCAACTATTTTTGCATCTTAATATCTAATTTTTTTTTTTTTTTGTAAACATTTTTGTTCAGAAGAAAAGCTGACCAGGAGTTTTAAGCAGTGAATGTCACAGATTCTTTTATCTCATTTATTTTAATTTAATAAAACAATAATAAATTAAAATGAGCCATAATCTACTACTGCTAAAATACAAACACATTTCCAAGTATTTACCAGAGTAAGCCATACTTTCTTAAAGGAACACTAGTTTGTTAATTAAGTCTGTTTATTTTCTCCATGACTAAAGCCATTTTTTGTCTAATAACTTAGGCATATCATTAATTTCGAAGCAACTCTATCAAATCTAAAGTTTCTGGTATTTTTTTTTTAAATGTAAAGCTAATGTCATCAGCTCTCCCTCTAAGGAAAAAAAATCACACAAGATGGTTGTGCCGTCTGTAATTTGGGTTCTGATGTCACTGCCACCAGATGAAAAGTTATTTTGACTTCATCTTTAATGTGGCAGTGACAGGACGTTTACTATCTGCTATATTTCATGTCCAAATGCCAAGTAACTTTTTTTTTTGGTCAGTCATTAAAGATGGAGTCTAGACGACCTGACTCATCCAGGAATATTTTTTTCTGCTCTCACATCCAGTTGGGGGGGGGGTCTGGGAGACCAGTCAGTCATCTATTTTTTTGTATGCACTGAAAATACGCTCTTAGTGATTTTAGAATTATAACCAAATCATAAATAGTAGGAATAAATGTCACCTCTGCATTGTTAACGACAAAATCTAAAAGGGGGATTTTCTGACTTCAGTTGACCATAAAGGTTCGTTTGTAACAACTTGTTGAATAAAAAGAAAAATAACAACAAGCAAAACTATTCAAACTATTAAAGGGGGGGTTGTGTTAAACTTTCATAAACCTATTTTCTACGTAGCTTGATTAAGATAAAGATTCAGCGTCAATTTACTGACGGTTGATCATGCGTAACCTTAGTTACAAAGACAGACTAGGGACACTTACAAAAACAAAAACGTTTGCAGTAATATGAATAAAGTCATTAATTTTTCTTGTGAAGAATACATTCAACTTGATAAATCGATTGATGCTAGAGATACATCACAGAGGGAAAAGGTTTAAATTTAAAATAAATTGAATAAAAAATATACATACTAGATTAGATCATTTTAAATTGAGTTTTGAGTGACTTGCCCTGGAATTCTTTGCCAACAGGTAGAATTAATATTTTCAAGAATAGATTTGATGCTGTAAAAAGGGTCTCCATATACGAGTTTCAAAAGGTTTTTTTCCCCCCCTCTAAGAGGGTAACAACTAGCCCTGGTCTTCCCTATGTACTATTGGCTAAAAGTTTGGAGAAAAACCTATAGGGACAATTATTTAGAAAAATAAAATATTATCAGTTTGTTTCTTGCCATAACGTAGTGAGTGTAGGATTCTATATAAACATTTCTAATAAACTTTACTTTAGTCTTACTGGACTTCTGCCTTGTTATTGAAAGTAGCATGGACATTTCCAGAACACACCATCCATTTGACAGTGTTTCACTGGATGAGAAATGTGTCAATAAGATGACACTACAGCATCACAAATTGAACAGTAAACCCCAAAAGTCGCAAATGTTAAAGGCTACAGTTATTTGAATGTTGTCGTCAACATGGCAGAAAGAGGGGGGGGAAGCAGCAAACTGATGTAGAAACATAATCTGCTGTTTTGTACTTTAAGAAATGAAGGCCTGACAGAAAGAAAGACTGCCATGAAACTTGGAATTTCCAACAAAGGTGTTTGCTACACACTGCAGAGAGACCAGATGACTGGGAGCAATAAAGGCAGAAAATACGCAGGAAGAGGAAGAGTAACATCTACAGGAAAGGACAAATATATTATGCTGTTGAGCTAATGAAATAGAAGACTTAACAGTCTCAGAAATTATAGCATAAAAGAAAACCTGGTGTCCTTGACAATAGTTAGAAAAGGCATCTTAGAGCTGCTGGTTGAAATTGAAATGGTTGTGTGGTTGCGAAGTAACAAACAACAAGGCATTTTAACAGAGCGAAAAAGGTCACAGTGGGCAAAACTACACAAACATCAGACTGACTCAAAATTTGAGGTGATCGGATCCAAATGAGGGATGTTTTGTGCAGACAGGTTGGAGAACTCTTGTCAGAACAGTTTTACTCCTACAGCTAGTGGGTGTTTGGAGCCAATGCAGTTGTCGGGGGGGGGGGGGGAATCTTTGAACAATCAGTGAAACACTGACAAAAGACCATTACTGCAGTGTTCTGCAAAGACATGCATTTCCTCCTGGCAGTCGACTAATAGGCAGTGTTTGTCCTGTAACAACATGACTTGACAAATATATGGAGAGCAAAGACAGGCAGGGGACCTTTGGAACACGGATTGGTCACTAGTCACCTGCACTGAATTAACTCACAAAAAAATCATGCCACACATCACGAGTGTTTTCGGAATACCTCCACACGGGGGCAGCACGGTACTCAGTGACGCCTGGACGGCAGAGTTACTTGATCAAATCCCCAGAATTTGAAAAAGTTTAAAATGTGCGTGTTTTTTTGCATGCACGCACTGAATCTTAAATTTGCTGTTATGGCAAAAAAACTGATTGATTATACTATTCTCTCTCTTTTAAACAATCGGAACTTCTGGCTTACAGTGCATATCTGGTGTTTAAAATGATCATTTTACTTACGCTACTACGTTTTCTGGAAGTTTTCCTGCTCGTCTTAAAAGATCAGCTAGACATCCTTTTGGAAGATATTCCATTAAAAAGTAAGCATTTTGCTAGAAAATATTTTCAATATTTAAGTTTAGTTTTATCTGTGTAATTTGAGTTAACAGGTGCAGAAACGTAAACCTCTCACAACTCAAACTTTCATTCAGAACCCTCTGAATCCATCACCAAGTTACTGGGAACAACTAACTGTTGTCCGCTAAAAAGGACTTTCCTAGATTCACGCCAGTCTTTCCCCCCCCCCCTGGCTGCAGTTCCTCCTCCCAAAATATTTAGCATCTATTCTGTTATTTGACTAATTAAAGTTCAGACATGTTGTTTTTCATTCTCCTCATTCTAAGAGGGAGAGAATCTAGATGGTAGCGCTATCTTTGGTGGGCTTGCCACAGGAATACTTTCCAATGACCTTAACACGTGCAAACAATTGTGCAGAACTGTGGTAGCTTTTGAAATAATAAAGGAATTAAAAATCAACAGTTAGAGAGATTTATAAAGCAGTAAAAATCCAGTTTTGCTCATTGCCACCATAAATATTCTGTTTACTGAGAAAAATTCATATGAAAAATTCAAGTGCCATAATAGAACTGTTTACATACCAAATATTAGATTTGTCGTTTCATTTTTAGATTAAAAGGTCAGCTAATTTTTCTCATTTTACGCAAAATTACAATCAACCCATTATTAAACTCCAATGCATTTAATTTTGTTTCCTTTCTTATGCAAAATTTATTTTACATAAATATATTTCATATTTACATGGAATGACACTCAGAATTATAAGCTTTTATATCAAAGCATTATCTGCCCTTTAAACACCTACTGTTAAAGAAAATGCATTATTCTGATTATAAAAAAATCAGATGAACCTTGTAAAGCATCAATTGTGAAGTTATTATTTCAAGTTTTAACCTTTCATGTCAATAACTGCTGCACATGTTTATTGGCATTCTGTTCACTAACTTTTCATATTATTACCTTGTAAGTAGCCTCCATTTCTCTTCTTAGTCATTCCATGGATGAGTTGCTTGACTCTTCAATATAATTCATTCCTCAGAAATTCAAAGAAATTCAGATCTTGAGGCCAAAATGTCCTCATTGTCTCCAGTAAGGTGATGTGTACCGAGTTATGCAGTGTGCTTCAAATCATCATCTTTATAAACTCATCACCTATTAAATGATGCCTTGATGGAATTACATGATATTCCAGAATATTGTGAAATCTCTCTCTTCTGAGAATCCCATCAATTTTTGTCAAGTTACCAAGTGAATAACCGACAAAACAGTCTCATACTTCCACATTTCCAGCCACCCTTAGTTGTAAGACAAGCACAAAACCACCTTATTTTCATCCGGTTTTTCTAACGTACTGTCACAGCTTAAAACTAAATATTTCAAACCTGCTCTCATCTAACCATGATACATTGATCAAAGGTGTAGATCTGATGTTTACAGCAGTCAAGCAGCACTATTCTCTCACTATGTCCAAGGGCCTTCTTACTATTACTTGGCCAATCAATTTAACCAACTGTCTTTTGATGGTAGAAGTTGAAGTGCCAACTGTCACAGAGGAACTGTGACCAAAAATTAATTGGCCACCTATCAAGAAAGATCTCCCATTCCGATGTTCTTTCTTCCTCAACCCTTTAAATTTATGGCTGAGCCAGTGGACATCATTCTATAAATAGCTGTTGCACCATCCTGTGTAACTCCAACTTCTTCTGCAATTTGCCATTGACAGTTACCAGTTTTAGGAAAGACAACAGTAGACAGCTTTGTTTTTTTAATAGAATTTTGTTTTTAGGTGCCTTTATGATCCTCCAAACAAAGCAATAATTATCAATAATTAAACCTCAAAAGCACAGTATGAGCTGACAATTATCCATATTATCAGTAAGAGATGATACCTTAACATTTGTAGAAATAACTTGTTGGTCCATAATTATGCAAAATAAAAATCAAAGCAACAGCAATAGTATAATTAATGGTTTGCAGGTTCTGATATGCGATTTGTTGGAATCTATTTTTTTTTTGCTGGTTTGTTGCATTTTCGTTACCGTCTTTTAAAACTTTGTTGTTAACGGTCTTTGTGTGGTGGGCTCATAATTCTAAACGCCAGTGTTTATCTATTAGGCAATGAATAATATTAATGTATAAGGGAGATAACACATTGTAAAAACATGCACAGATGTATAAAATAAATAAAAATACTTACTTTGTCTTTCAGATATTTCTTCAAGCACACGCAATAAGGAAAATTCTGAATTTCCCAGAGAATATTTTTTTCTGCTCTTATTAGTTTTTCATATTTCTTTGCGACCACTTTTAGTGCATAGAAATTGCGATTGTAATCCACTAAGAATACCTAATAGAGAGAAAACTATAGCAAGTGATGCAGCAACAACTGATTTTACTACCTAGAGTTGATGAACACGGCTAAAATCATTTCAATTCATCCCTTTCTTGAAGCTATGAGATGGAGACAGTTGAGAAGATCGCATCACTGGTGCTAAATGATTTATCAGAACGAAGCAACATTTAAGAATTCCAAAACGTTCTAAGACCTCCTTTTTTTTGTGATTATTTAAGAGTTAAAGTCATGCTTATTAAAAATTGTCTCAAAATATACCTGGGACATACATTCAAGAAAGATACCTTTTTATGGCAATGCTCTTATGGCAGGGTCTGAGGTCAGGTTTCGCTTGAACAAATGTCCAGGTATATTGATTTTTGAAAATTGCAAACTCTGATGAGATAATGTAAAAAAATAATCATGCTTACTGTCCATTTTTTCAATAAATAATATTCAAAATGCAAAAAAAAAAAAAATTCACTTTGTTTAAATGTTTTAAAAAGAAATATATTTACCTTTCCAAATTTACCCTTGCCAAGGAATTTCTTAATGTGAAATATTTTCTAAATAAGACAGTAAAAGTTTAAAACATGCAATGGGTTTTGTAGAATAATGGAGCAACAATCAAGGTAGGGACATACATTCAAAGAAATAGTGTCACTAATGGTATCTATCCGCTCTCTCCCGAGGCTTCGCTGGAACATTGTAATTCCCTCTAATATCTTTCTAGAGAAAGGATTTTCTTTAGTCAGATTTACTGTGCTAAGCAATGTAGGAATTCATTGTCAGATTTGGTAATGTTAACATGAAATCATGATAAAACATCTTCACTGAATATGGTAATTTTGTTGCTCGTCTTATTAAAAGTCGTTCCCTAACTTCTTGCCTTGAAAGGAAGACATAATCTAAACAAATTTAATGCTCAACATGGATAAGGAAGATTCTTATGTCCTTTTATTTTAATTTAAGTAGAGATCGGTGATATTTATTTCAGTTAATGTCTTCTCAATACAAGCTCAAAAAGGTTTCTATTGTGACTCTAAATTTTACTGATGGAACAATCCAGAACCGATTTACATTTCCTGCCTTAACAACTACGGGAATGTCTAGCCATGTGTAACTTAGCATCAAACTGCGATGCAATAATATGTCTTCCTTATATTTACCATGTCAAGATAGCATCAAGAGGAGTCCTGCAGAAATAGGCATAGGAATCTATTTGCCCTGGACAGTTACTTTCATATAACAATAGCCTTAACAACAACAACAAACAATAATAGGCTATCGAAATATATAAAAAACAAAAAACATCTTGAACAGTTAATGAGAAGATGGCAAAGAACCTCAGCTAAATCCCTGGAAAAATGAACACTGTAGGCTCCAGAAAACTCTCCTGCTTGGAACCTTCTGTATACTTAGAAAGGCGCTTTCCAAAGTTCATTTCTCTTTATGCATAGCAGATACAGTGGGTAGAGGATATGCCCAGTACTTCATCTAATCGATTTCTCTAAAAATTCAATAATTTCTAACAGGTAGACAAATTGAACCCGTTTCTTTATTGGTCAAATTCTAAAATCTTCTCAAAACCTGGAGTAGCAGGTAGCAATACATAAAGAAGAAAAAATGTATTAGCCAAAATTTGTTTGCTTAAATGGAAAGATTAAATAGTTGGTTTTCTGTAAATCCTACATACTGACCATTTTGCTTCTAACTCGTGCTGACTTTGGTTCCTTTAAAAAAAAAAAAGGAAAATTTTAATCAGCTGATCACTGCCACCCACTATTAAAAATATTTTTTTTCTTCCTTTTATCTTCCATCTTCTCAAAACAAATTTTAAAAATTATAAAAATCTAAAAAAAAAATTTTAAAAAGTCTGTAGTTGTATCTGTTCTTCCCAATCCAAACTTAAGTTTTCTAAATTTATTTAATAACAGGCAAAGTCCGAAACAATAAAGAAACTAGTTATTTTTTCATTTGCATTAATTACTTGCACATCAACTGGTTTTTATGTTGCTGTGCATCACTGTAGAGTGATACAGGTGTATGGCCACAAATGCAAAATGTCGTTATTTTTGAAAGGTTTTGATCTGCAACAATGAAAACAGATTTTCAAATTCTGAATTTTGTTCCTTTCAAAATTTAAGCTTCTAATCTACGATCTCATACCTGTCACCGTATTGCGCCTTTCCACATGACCTTTGATTGGTTAAGTGAAATAATGTCTACATGATACAAGCAACTAATTAATTACTAAATATCATAATAATGTCCACATGATTCAACTCATTAGGTACTAAATATTACATCTTTAGTATACTACATCAGTTATAGGGGAGACAACCAAGGCTGGCTGTTACAGCACCAGTAATTCCTAATTAAACAAAGATTAGGCTATACACAGCATCATTGGTTTAACCCTCTAATCGCAAATAAAAGCTCACAACACTGACTATAGTCTCATTTAGGCATTTAATTAAGAATTGCTAGTGCTCTAAGAACTTATCCCTATAATAACTAGCTTTGGTCTTCTATTTATCACATTTATGAAGAATTCAAAATATGATTTTAAATTATTCATTCACCTCAGAAGAATCAGTTGTCTGGCAAAACTAGTTGACAAAAAGGGGCCACCTGACATTTTCATGAACTAAATATAAAATAGAATGTCCATTTTTTGTTGTTTAAACCCGCAGAATATTGATATTTATGTAATCACACTTTCACAGAATTAATAGTTAGCATGGCTAGCTTTAGTAACAAATTTCAAATAATCTGGCACAACAGTAACTAAATTCCGAGCAAATTCTCTCCTGAAGGCATTTTCCTGTGTAGTACAGGTCAAGAATCCCTTACCTGAAATTCTGAAAACCAGAAAGCTCCAAAATCTGAAGTGTTTGGAGCACCTTCAGTTGAAAATTCCAAGTGGTTCCTGGGTGATGCTCAGGTCCTGACATGCTTGACGTACACGCATCACACACTGTAATTTTTGTGCTGTTGTTGTTGGTGTGAATACACTTTGAAAATGTTGAAAAGGCCTGCATATATCCCTATGGTACCAGTAGCCTACAATAGTGATGGCTTACCTTTCTGATGGTTAAATGAACATCTTTTTCTATGGTTTCATGCACAAAATGATTTTAAAATGTTGCATAAAACTACCTGTAGGCTACATGCATCCATATGCAGTTATAATGTTGTAAATGAACTTGTGCCCAGTCCAAACTCCCCAGGGTTAGCTACCAAATTATGCCGGTACATCTATATTCCAAAATCCGAAAAATTGTGGAATATGAAACACATTCAGCCCAAAGGATTTCGGATAAGGGGATTCTCAACTTGTATTTTCTTATACGCATATCTGTTCATGCATCTTTATCATTTTCAAATGATGAACCCCCTTTTCAGGGACCCCTGAAAGCTGCTTGAAACTCCAACTTATACCATCTAATAAATAGAAAAGTTGATTTTACATTCATAAAAATTTATCCATGGAAACTTTTTTTTTTCCACAATCTTTAAGTTGTTTTGTCTATTTTTCTATTTCTTACTGTGGCTTTTCCACCTTCCTGCATCCCTTTCACAACCAGTGAAGCAGTTGGTCTTCCTTTAACCCTCTGTTCGGGTAGTGATTGCAAACATTTGATGATGGAACCAGACCAATCGATGAGGTGGGACCCAGATGAAACACACCAGACCATCAGGAGTTGCACAACAGGAGTATTTCTATGACTAAGCCAGTCGTCTTTTACATCAGTGTGTCCTCAGGGTTAGACAAAATGTATCAAATATAAAGCAAATTTGAGCAGGAAATTGAAGGTATAGTTCTGAAAACTCCAGCTCATGGAAGAATGACCAAAACCATCTTGTAAAAGTATTGTTCAAACCAGGGGTACAAAGACCTAATGGATGTAGAAGACAACCCCCTATGACAATCCCTGCTCATGTGGACACTAGCCAAAGGGTGGTTGGTTCTGGAACATGTTATCTTTTAGAGAAATGGTCTGAAAATTTCCATTTGCTGTGACAGAAGATGCCACTCTATCACTGTTGTGGGCTTGCAGTCAGTAACAATTTGCTGATCATCAGACTAACCCTGGAATTCACCATTAATGACTACACAGACTGAAAACATGTGGTCAGAAAATTGGAGGCTTATATGGTGGCAGAATGCGCTTTTAATGTCAGAGCCAAGCCGACAATATCTTCACAAGTTTCAAATCAGCATTTGAAGCTGCAGGTCAAAAGGAAAGCAGATGTTCTAAAAAGAAATAGCCAGGATTCAGTATTTATCCCAACAGGATCAAGCACTGAGTCCAAAGAAAACATCTGCCAATTTTTCTGCTGTTCTGCTAATGACAATGAACATTAAAGAATGGTGCCATAATAGCAAATGTCAATCACCTGACTGTCAACAAAAATTATTGCTATACTAATATTACACTTGATGCTATAAACAAAATACAATGGGTAAAATATTTTGCAATACTTGCTAATGAGGCAAGTGTTGACTGCAAAGATACACGACTCAGTCTTTTGCTTAGATGGATTTGAAAAGATTTTACTGTTTGTGAACACCTGGTAGGCTTTGTATGTTGTTGCCAGCCAAACATATCAGATCATCTTGTGGATAGCTGCTAACATCTGGAACTATCTGACTGCAGGGGGGGGGGGTAAAGCTTTGAATTTGGATTGCCTCAATGCAGATAAGCAGAAAAACTTGTTTCATTGTATTTAGCTAGGCCTTCAGGAAGTCTGCAAGAATATCCTGTGTGTTAAGTAGGCTTTATTGTTTATTAAAGAACTTCACGAGCTAATATTAGTAATTTGATGAAGGAAAAGGTATGCTCTGAATTAATGACACATCAAATTCAACACTGAAACCTCGCTGACAACATGGGCAGCTTTGATGGTGGCATTACTCAGTGCTATATGAAATTATCTTATGATACCTGAAGCTCTAAGCAAGTTTCAGACTAAGAAAGGAAATCTGACGACTTGCTCACATTCACAGATATTTTTTAAAAAAATGTGATCATTCTATTTACTTTCCATGTTCTGAAATTGTATGTTCCTATGTGAAAATTTTTAATTTGTTTATTTTATTTCAAAACAATGATTGTATTTACTTTCCATTATGAAATGGCATTTTCAGGTGTCAGACTCTTCACAGGTACGTAAACAATTCAACAGTCAGGCTGAATACCTTTATGATTCACTGTAGACATTTAGCTAATTCCCTTTACTAAAATCACTAAGAAAACAAAAGTTTAAGCTTTTTATTCTCATTAACTTCTGCACTTAACATTTCAATAATCAGTTTTAATAGCAGATTATAATATTATTTAACGGACTGCCTTAAAAGAAAAGCTCCCTTTCATTTTGTCCTGCTTACAAATGATTGATTGTTGTTTTTGCTTTTTTCAAAAAAAAAAAAATAACATTTAGAAAGAAAAAAAACTTACCAGTTTTACATCTTGTGTTGACATACCTGGTACTGGTTCCTAAATTAAAAATAATAAATTTTTAAAAATTCATAACTTCCGTCTATTAATTCTAAAATACACAAAAAATTACGTTCAAGGGGCTCGCTGAATGAAAAGTGATACTGAATGCGCACTATTAATTTTTATAGAAATTATATATAGACTAATATAAAATAGAAAAGCAATTTAAAAATAAATGGATAATATTCAGTGACAGTTAGTGCTTCATAAAGAAAATTTATTATATTTTTGCTAACGCCATGTTACATCGATAGCAATTATCGATTGTTTTAAAATTATCAGAATATGTAAGAAATCTAAAGTGCGTACAATATAAGGTAACCATAATGTCATTACTAAATATAAAATCTAAGTTATCTTCCTTAGTATAAATTTATAATTATAGTACGAGATTTCTCTATTTTCGTAATAATAATAATAATAATTCCTTTTTAAAAAGACTACTTACTGTCTTGTTTTTTTTAAAATGAGAAATCTTGCATAAGATGAAATAAAAATGGTTATGTCATTACTGCATAATTAATTAAAATTAACTACAGTTTATGATCCCTCTCATGTTATATGTAATGCATGACAAAAATTCTTTTCCTTGGACAGTGCACAGACAGAGACTGGCCACCATGTGATATAAAGCCCCTTCACAACTTCGGAAGTCTTTATGAATGATAGGGTTAAAAAAAAGAACAGGTGACAGCACACGCACATGTCAACGTCCTATTATTTTGTAAGCGCTTGTACCATCATCATTCTGTGTATCAGTAACTGGTGATGGCAAAACCTTTGCTCTTCAGATGAATTTATGCAAATCTAATAAATGTGGTAATAATAATAAAGAAATAAGGTTTACTTTATACTGATAATTTTTTTTTTTTTAATTTCTTATTAAAAAAATAAAGAAATAAAATCAGTGGCACAGTAACAAATGTTTTATTTTAACCTTTTTTTATGGCACCTATAGAAAAAAAAAATTTATTATGTAATTTTTAAGTTTTTGGTTGGAAAATTAAATAAAAAGAAACAGTTGCTGCAGACCTGCTTGCTTATAGTACTTTTCTGAATAGAAATTCTAATGTTATCATTAATCATTAATTAAATAAGCAAAAAAAATCCCATTCCCATAAATTTGAAACGACAAAATAAAGAATAAATAAAGATAATGGTTCCAGTAAAGTTCAGACCAGTTTCCCTTCCCAATTCCTTGCTCTTTTCTCTTAAGAAATTTTCTTCAAAACATTGAACAAACACAAAACAAAAATAATAAATGAAAGAACCTCACACCTTATTTTTGTTTTGTTTTTCTGCTTGTGGTTTAGCTGATAGTAACTATAGAAAGATGAATGCATAATGCAGACACTTGACACGAGTTAAGAGATACTCTGTGAGACTCACAAGCTAACAGGTACAAGTCAGAGGAAGCCTCAATCTGCAGACAACCCTGCCACCATGGATAGTGGGGTCTGAGAGAACTGGTGGGCATTCAGAAGGCGGAAGTTACAGCGGGAGTCTTTGAGGCACAGGATATTTTGCTGTGGACTGGTGACAGGCTTATTGTTGAGTTCAAGAAAGATATAAAACAAACGTTCATGCACTTCCTAGATAACCAGAGGAGATAGAACGGAGAAGAGGAACGTGGAAATTAAATAAGGACAATCAGTCACCAGGATGACAAAGCATGTGCAGGGTCCTTTAGAAGCATCAGATAACATCTCTACAGCATGGAATACAATATAAGTCATTGACTGCAATGTCGCATGCCTTTTAAGAAGCTATAATTTTTCTGAAGAGTCCAGGTTTTAACCATTTTCAGTTTGTGTGTAGGGGACACTAATAAGCAAAATATGGTGTGAAATATTTTGCCATAATTGCTGAGGCAAGTGATGAAAGCAAAGATGTGCACTGTCTTTTTCTTAGTTTATTTTTAAAACTAATAATTATATCAAATTTTTAAAGAATTTCTGCTTTTGTGGCTAATCCATCTATTTTATAATGTAGTAATTGTGTTTTGAAAAAAATACTTGCTAAACAGCGAAAAGAAAAAAAACATGACAGTAATCCGTGAATTTTAGAAATAAAAATTCCAAAACTGAAGGAGAGTAACTTATGTTAGCAAGTTTTTTTAACAAAGAACTTAAAATTAAATTATCACCCATTATAAATTATATTAATACAGATTTATTGATTAGTTTTAATTATGAAAGATTAATAAAAGAAAAAAATTTGCTTGGTTTCCCATCTTCTGTTGGGTGACCACTAATAAATAAAAAGATTTTTTGAAAGTCAAAAAGTAGAGATATATATTTAAAATTAAAGGGGAAGAGAGAGAGAGAGTAAAAAATTTGATTGGACTATTCTTTAGTAGATGAAAGAAAGGAGAAAGCGATAGATAGGTAGAGAGGGGTAGAGGTAAACAGAGAAAGCTAAAGATACAAAAGAGAAAAAAGATAGAAGGGGAGAGGGAGAGAGAGAGCACAAGGATAGAGCAAAGGAGAGAGAAAAAAGAAAATAGTTATTGTTATTTAGAAAGGGTCACTAAATAATCAAGCAAGTTTAACTCATTGATATTCTAGATATCTAAACTGTAAATTTTCAGATTTATGATGTTTCAACATAATATCCTAATTCATCTTTGTTCTTTTTTCACTTATGAAATAAATTTAAAATACTAGAAACCATAATTAGAATTTAAGTAAAGTGTTGAAAAGGTTTGATGAACACTAATTACCATAGTTACAGAGTTTGCGTAGTAAGTGGAATAAATTGCTTATAGTGACAGTAGCACCATCAGCAATTTACTCAAATTGATATTTCTTTATTCAAAAGATTTTGTACGAGCTTAATGACCCCTCGTGCATAAATTAAAGTGAATACACAATTCATTTTAAAATTCGTCTGCTGTTTATTTAAGGTAAATTCAAATTTCTAAAAAAGATAAGGAAAAAAACTACTAACTCACCCTTGGGTCCAACTTTCTCTCACTTAAACTCCCCAGATTGTTGCTTGTTGTAATCAAAATCTGAATTCTCTTTTGCTAAAAAAGATATGATACAATTATTTGTATCATATATACATTATATATATTATATACACACGCTTAAACTAAAAGCTACTACAGGAAGAGGGGGCTAGACAAAGATATTGTAAATCGTTTCCATGTAAAACTTAATCTAAGGGAGACAATGTAAATTATAGCTTTGCGCGGAACAGAAGAAAAAATATTACAAAATTGTTTCTACCACAAAGTTTGTATGCATTTTTTTCAGAAAATTCAGTAATTATTTGGCACAAAAGAAAAAATAAATGTAATTATGCCGGTTTTATTATTATTATTAAGAAATTAATAAATAAGTGTGAACAAAATTAGACTTGCAACTACATAAGAGTTATCTCCCCAAACCATAAAATTACGAAAATGAGAAAGTTAATTGTTTTTTTTTTTTAAATAATTAATGTTTCTCTTAAATTTTGGTTATACACTGAAACATGACTGGAAAAATTATTATTGAAAAACTTGGCAATTTTTTTCATAACCAATCACTTGTCATTCCTAAATAACAATGCGTTAGACTTCATTGTTAGCTTCCAAGGTGTTTTTTGTTGTTTTTTTTTTATTTATTTATTTTAAGAGCGTGACGGAGCGCGCTGGGGCTGGCTGGGTGGCTGTCACAGCGATGGTAACTCTTGACCGAACACAGGTGAGCCTACACGACTAATTAAGGAACTACTAGCGCTGTAACAATTCATCCCCGTAAGTAGCGGTCTGTTCCACCTAGCTTATGGAAAACTAATTCAGACTCTTGAAGTAAACTAAATAGGTAACTGGCGATGTATCGAAAACGGATTAACTAACTAAATCCGGAGGATAAGCGGATTTAACGTGTGTTTTGGTGCTTTAAATTAAAAGTTTTAAATTTCCGTGTTTTTTTTTACGGTTATCCACTAAGCTTTTCAACGTAACAGTTTTAAAGAGAAGAAAGATTCGATTTAACTGTCCAGTTACCAATTTAGCAAACCCAGCCCCGGTCGACACCTAGAAACAGATTAGAGAATACCCCTTAGACACCGAGATCCGAACGTAGGGTTTAAACAAGGGAAGAATGACAGCAACTCTAACAATTCTAAGGGTCGGTTGTTTAAATATAAAGGGGATCTTTCTGGACCGGGTGGGTGGGTGGGTTGTTTACAGGTAAAACGGACACCTGGCAATTAGTCGGAAGTTAGCATCTACGTGATCCGTTTTCTTGTCGAACCCTCGTGCGGCTAAGGAGAGAGAGATGAAGGGTCGGGGAGGGGGGGTCACCGAGCAAGTTACCCGGGTTACGAATGGAGGGAATGCTCTTTGCCGCATACATCCGGAAACCGCTACTAGAACTCTTCGTTTTTAGATGTAAAGAAAACGGAATCGATCTGGCTAATGAAAAGCGAGAAGACAAAAAAAAAAAAAAGGGAACCATGCTGGGTGCGCCGAGCCGACCAGGATTCGAACTTCTTCTCAACCGTAACAGCCCAGTGGCTTCCTCCCACCGCCGTGGCCCAGAATGATAAATGGCGTCGCTGTAATATCATGGTACACATGAAAGGAAATCCAATAATACTGTATATTATTACTGTTAGCCCCTCCCCCCCCTTTTTAAAACCAAAGTATGTCCCCCTTCCCCACCTGAGCAGAGCGAAGTTAGTTATGGGATACTGATAATGCCCACCCATCCCCTGGCAGCATACGTGCCGTATTGCTTTCTCATGCGGCCGACAGGTGGCGAGCACCGACACACACACAGAGAGAATCCCTACTTACTGGGGTATCGCCTTTCCCGATTAGATGCCTTTGAAGGTGTCTTTTGGCTAGGCGCCACAACCCCCTGAAGATTTTCATTACTTTAAACGGCAGATGACGAGATGGGGGTTTGGGGTTGCGGGGGGGAAGAACAACAACAACAAACAGACTTCTATTACGAGTTCCTGTTTGTTGTCTTTTACGTCACACGATTGTTGATGCTTCAATTCAAGTCTATTTATTTTCCCCCGGGGATATCGTTCTTATTCCGAGAGAGAGAGAGAGAGAGAGACACTGTACATCACTCACACACCCCCACCCCACCCCAACACCCACCCCACCGCGAAAACCGATCGAGTTTAAACACGAAGTTTGTTGTTTTCTTTTACCTCAACTATTTGTAGGAATCCAGTTTTTTTGTTGTTGTTGTTGTTCTTTAAATCCCTGTCTGGTCTCGGGCCGTAAGCAATAATGCACAGGTAACCAACCACAGGCCAAAATCAGGAAAGTAGATCTGATCTTTCGAAAGATCATTGAAAAAAATAAAAACAATTAAAATTGTGACCGGAAATTTTAAGAGTTGCGTAAGAAACCATCCAAGAATTTCTGGAAGTATCCTAATGCAGAGATCAATAATCCATGGCAACCAGAATGGAATTGCAAAGATAAAACAAAAAAAAAATAAATGGAAATTTAACAAAACCTAAAATTACAACTGAAAACGTACAAAATTGAAAAAATTAGGTTTGTTAAAAAACTATTTCGGAAATAACAGAACATTTACTGGAATCGTATTAACGCACAAGTAGATAATCCACGAGAAAATAGGATGAAATTCCAAGAGTTAATCTTAATTTTTTTTTTTTCCATTTCATAACTATCACTATAATCGTTATTCATAACTAATAATCTCAATCAATAACAATAACACATAATACAATAGTGCACGAATAGATAATTCAAAGCAAATAAGATAAAATTCCAACAATAAATCTAATTTTTGAAGAAGAAAAAAGAAAAATGATAAAGTTGTTACTGAAAAAAGTTAAAAAAAAAAACAGTTTCGGAAATAATCTAATATTCAATAAAATATGAATAATGCACAAATATATGCATACTCCTAGGCAAATGGGATGAAATGACAAGAGTGCATTTCGTGCTTTGAAAAATTCGAGAATTACAAAACTGCCACTGAAAATCAAATAATTTTAATTTTCAAAAACACATTCTCAGAAACCATCCCAAATTAACCGGAAGGATCATAGTTATGCACAAATCAATATCCCAAGTCAAATTCCTTGAGAAATGACTCAGAATTGCTACTGAACATAAAGAGAGAAACTAAAATGACAAAATTAGCACTGAAAATTTGTTAAAATGAAAAAAATTTCCACATTTTTCAAAAAAAAAAAAAAGACTATTCCAGAAATGTACGAATAAATACTCCAAACCAAATTCCAAGAGTAAATCATCACATGCTCTTAAAATTGCTACTTTAAATGTAAAAATTTTTAAAAAAGAAATTTTTAAAAAGTACGTTTTTAAAACTATCTAAAAAATGGACAAACATTCACTAAAAATATCAAAATAACGTTAATATTGATTCTTAAACCAAAGAAAGGTGTTTCCTTTACTGGTTTCGTCCCGACTCCAAAGTTGAGCAACCGACTTATCTGCATATTAGTTGGACACGCTACAGGTAACTAACTAGTGATGCGGACGAGTTATGGCGTTTTCCAGAGTTAACGGAGAAACCGTCTCAAGTGTTTATCTAAGGTCAACAGATGCAGGTTAATTGTCTGCCTGTAACAGCAGAGAGAGAGAGAGAGGCAAATGCAACCATGCGTGGACCAGTTATTTCTGTTTACACCGCCGACTGGGTGGATATCTCACCGTATTACAGGGTCGAGGATGAATTAACGGTTGAGATCGTGCTGAGGGGCTTCGCGGGGTTGGCGTGAGATCCTTGGTACATCCAGCGACAGAGAGATTGGGCGCAGGCGAATCGCCAAAAAACTGCAGCCAGATTTTCCGAAAGCACTCGCTGGCCATCGGGGCGGGTCTACAAAACAATGGCAGCCGGAGAGATGCAGTTTTCGCTCGACTATTCTCGAGAGAGAGAGAGAGAGGTGATGGATACGTGGTTTAAGTGAATGTCCGCGTGTCACCAACGTCGGCAGCGAAAGCACGTGTTTTTCTAGCCTGACCAAATTCCACCACGTATTAACAATAGGACCGTGTAGTGATATGGGACTTAGCTTAATTTTAGTGAAACGCGTGTATTTTTCTCATAGTAGCTTCAATTGAAGTGCAAGTTTAAGGAAAATAAAATATTGTTTGTAATGTGGATTAGAATTAAGGTGTGAGCGGAATACGACCACGTGTTCTCGGGTGTATTTTAAACACTGCGCATGCGCGTTTTTTAAAAAAAAACGTTAGAAGCCATAACTGAAATACAACAGGTGAACAGGTACTCGGGCTCTTTCTTCTTATTCGGACACTAGGAAATTGTAAATAAAAAGGAATATTAGAATGTATAAACGACGAACACGTGTGCTGAAAGTTAATTACTAGCAAAATCCTGTCTTTACAATTATACACATGAACACAGTTTTTGTCTAAATCATTTGAAGCTAATTATCCTTTGTCAGTAGCTCTAAAAATTACAGAAGAAAAATATTTACGGTTATATATCAGTTTTTTTAAAAAAAACAACAAAACAACAGATGGACAGAAATACATTCACGAAAACGGAAGTTTTTATATAAATTAGAAGAAAATTAGAGAATTTAAATGAATAAATTAGAACGCAAACCTTTTTAAATGTAAGTTTTTTTTATATATAAAAAAACATTAATTAGAAATTATATATTTTTTATTTAAATGAATTTTTTTGTGGCTAAATTACAATTTTTATGATAATTTGCAATAAGCAAAGATGGAATATTTTTTTTAAGTTACTGAAAAAATTAGGTATTTTAAGTAAAAATGTTTAGTCTTCTTTATTAAAAAAAAGGCCAAGATTACAAAATAGGAATTTTTGTGAAATGTACCCCAATGACTTCCTATGATTAACTAATGACAACATCGAAGATGATCGCCCAAACGATGCTGGTTCGATCATTATTATTATTATTAAGGTGATGGGAAAATCTTTATTTTTATGAAACCAGAGATTTCCTCTTTTTTTCCGAATTTAAAAAAAAAATGGATAAAGAATAATACCGAAGTGGTGTGGACACTGTTGTTAGGTACACTTTGGTACACTTTGATACCGGATGAAGATCCCTCTCTTAATCTACCGGACACTAATTGTTTTGCTTTTTATTTCTGCATCAAAAGTAAATTTTCCTATCTTTCTAAGAACATGAACTAAAAAAAAAACACGTGGTGGGAAGAAAAGTATCATTAAATATCTAAATATCACGCAAGTTGGCCAACAGATTTTGCTTCATACCAAGTCCTCTCACAAACTGTTGTAGTCCGTATCATTTCATTTAATAGTATTGGAAATTCCCTTCTAATTTCACTTGGATCACCGTAGCATCCATCACTGAAGTAAATAAATAGGCAGTCTAGAAATTACATCAGTTTGACTACAGTCGTTTTCAAAGATCTTCTGTATTAGTTTCACTTTTGTGTGCATACTCAAGTACCAGTAACGTGATATTACGCAAAAATTACTAACTATATTCAAAAAGCCTATGATATTATTGACTCTCAGGAGAGTCTGTGGGGATGTGAGTTTTCAGTGTTTATCTGGCTGGTCATCAACACTCAACTGTGTATAAAATGATAAATAGAAATTTTAACATCTAGCAATAAATAACGAAATAGTTGGCACAAATCTAGAAGAATAAATACGATGGTGTGTTTCGCACACCAGTCTCAACAACGAAGATAGTCCTGGTGAGAAAGCGTAGTGCTTCGGTTATCCGCCAGAGAGCGTTGCTTTTCCTACCAGATTCTCTGTCCTGGTGAGAAAGCGTAGTGCTTCGGTTATCCGCCAGAGAGCGTTGCTTTCCCTACCAGATTCTCTGCATTTGTAGGAGGAGGGGGGGGGAGAAACTCATACAACCTTACGGTAAAAGAGCGAGAATAAACAATGCCAGGGAGGTATATCAGACCAATCTGGGCCCCTCAACACTAGCAGTTCCGTGGGTTAACCAAAACGCCAAAGTCAGCCCTATATTGTCTATGATTTGATTTATCTATTTAAATTTGCTTATCTAAATCTATGAGATGTTGAGGAGCTCTAGGGTGATGTAGGCAGTGTAGACCATAGATTACTTATGGGTGGGCAGGGTTTATTGAGATTAATCAGCATCCACTCTCTCTCTCTCACTCACACACACCGGTCGAATCTTTGGAAAGCTTCGAAATATCCATGTAGCATAACAACATCAGTCGGCTGGAATATTATCTAAGAGTCCAAAACGTGAAGCCGCCGATGTTTGTGTTTATCCTCTTGGTGATGATGATGTCACCAATCGCGTTTTCTACATTGCAAAATGCTGAATCGACACATTCCCCGCGGGGGGTGGGGGGTTGTTATATGACGTCATCGTGTTCTGCGATTCGAAATAGCAGGGCAAAGCTGCTACTGTGAGAGGAAACTGCGTCGGTAAATATTGAACAAAGGCAAGATGGATTAAGTGTTTAACAAGTTCGAACACGTCATCACACACACACACAGAGAGAGAAATATCCAGTCAACTAGTGTGTGTGTGTGTGTGTGTGTGTGTGTGTGTGTGTGTGTGTGTGTGGTTTTAAACTCTGTTGACTTACTCTTTCTCTTTGGGCATCAGGGAACCCCGAGAGCCTACGGGATGATGGTCATCATCGGTCCCTAATCTAAAAATAAAACAGTCGGAAAACTAAAGCATCTAGCCTTTTCCATATTGGTCATAAGTAAATACATATACAGGTAATATAATGATAATTGACCTTTGGGAAAAGCAAAATATCTTTCCCATTTTCCCTAATCCCCTTTTTTTTTTTTTTAAGTATAGTTCTCTAGATATTGAGTATTGGTCACCCTGCCGTGCCCCTTCAAGATAATGAAGCACTAACTGCCAGACCAGAAAATAACACTTACCGAGATCTCAAATTAATTAACCCCCTGATAGTAAACATCATTTTGCAGTATATGTATTTACTTATATTATTTGTATTTTTCTCAGCCGGTCCTTGCTCCTATCCATGTAGCCAGCGCCTTGTTTCTGTCGACTTCCGCTTTGCTTTTGTTGACGACTTCGATCTCATTTCGGTAAAAGTATTCCTGCAGCATTGCATTCTGAAGAAAACGTTTTGGATGTCGAAAAAGAAAAAAAAAGTGGGCGGGAGGGGAGAAAACTCGTCGTCTCACTCTAAGACAAAAGTACATCCTACTCATTCATGTCACCAATTTGTAATTTATAAAAGTAAATTTGTACGTCTTATTTTGCTGAACCTTAAAACAATCAACATTTAAATGAAACTATGGATTCTATGCATTATGAAATATAACCTCGTTAGGCTGGCAACATTCAAGTAACCTTTTGTTTTGTTTTCGCTGGCAGTAACGCTGTCGTTAATGTACATAAGGTCGCTTGTATCACAACAATGAGATATTTTCTGTGTATAGAATTACAATAATTTGCATCTTGAGCCGTGTCTAAGACAATATGTCAATGGAAAATAATTTATGGGTACTGCTTTTACTTACTTTCTATTGCTGACTGGAAGTGTTTACTTTTCTGGAGCCATTCAGTTATTTATTCTGCCAACTGCAGTTGCCAAGGAGATGCTCCGAAAACGCATTTGCTCATATAATTTTTTTATGGTTTCGTAAGCTTTTTCAAACTGCATGGAAACAAAAACAATTCGTTTATAAGTAATTGAAAAGCTAAAGTAGACAACAAATATCCTCACACACTCCATCCACTAAGCCAAGTGCCAACTAAGTTACTACACTACAGCAAAACTTGAATAGTTTCTGTTCTTCAGGTCACCAGTTCAAAGCTATTAAAAAACTAGTTACAATTGTTTATTTTCATTTATTTGTTAGGAGATATATATCTCTCTCTTTTTTAAAAAAAAAAGTACTTTTGTCTATATTTGTCTTGACTTCCTTCACAGAAAATTATAGAATTTATAATCATTCACGTCTGCATTTTTTCCAAAAAATTGCAAAAATGAAGTGTAAATTTTTTTTAAAGGTGGGAAGGGGCCTCAGTTACTAGTCACAGTGAACATCGACAAAAAATCCAGTTTATATTTAACACAAAAGAATCCAGTTGTACACTCACCAAATAGTTAAGGAGTTACTGCTTATTGTTGACTTTGATTTCTGGATAAGTATTGTTTTTCATTGTCAAAGTGATCCTTTTGGTTTATTAGCTACCAAACTGCAGGAATATCCTTTATTAAAGGTGATAAATAATGGAAGCAAGCGAATGAACTTTTGATCAAGGTTTCTTAATCTTAGCTAAATATAACGTTGTTGTTAGTAGGTGCTGTGTGCTGGAGTTAAAGACTAATTAATACACCGGAGGAAGTCTGAGCTGTCGTTCTTCCGCCTAGTTAAACGGAAGGTGAGATTTCTGTTCTTTTGTGACCTTGAGAAGTATTTTAAAAATGGACTTTTAATTATGACTGTTGTCCTGTAAGAAAATATCAGTTTGCGTAAACAATCAGTCTGACAATGTTTTCTACTAAACTCCAGTAAGGCTTATTTGCTCCAAATACTGACCTACTCACCTGTTTTCTCGTGACATTTTTAGAGTAATTTTCTTTTTTTTTTTTAAAAAAAAGACGTCAAAATGTCCGATTAGTGTTCTTAAATAAAATACACGTAAGTTTCAGATTTCTATTTCTTATTCGGGAAACTAGAAAGAAAACAATATTAAAATTCACTTTTTATACCAAAATAGCATAACAAATCTCTATGTTTATTTGAATTCATATGCTAGAAAACATTTCTGTTTAGAACCTTTGTCTTTTAAGGTCATTTATTACCAACCCTGCCACCAAAACACAAAATTGGTACCTTGTATCCAACATTAGTCAGACCTCATTTCAAATATGTGGCGCAGGACTTTAAAGGAAATCAAAAGACGTCTATTTTTTTTTAAGGAAAGACTAAAGCAATTAAAAACTACCAGGTGCGCTTTATAGACACCTGAGAGAAAATAAGGGTTTTATTTTCACTTTTGCACTTAATAAATTCTAGAATGATTAGCGATCAGTTAGTTAATTAACCCTAGCGGGTCTACGAGAGGATGTGATGGTCCCCTGCACATTGTAACTGATACATCGTAACCGACACCACACAAAATAGTTTCCGTTTAATTTTCAATCAATAAATTTTTATTTTAAATAATATCGGAATATATCTATACCCTTTGGTATGCGACTTATTGATTAAGGTTTCTTCTTCCAACAAGATAATGACCCCCCGAATATTCGTCTAACAGGGAACAGCCTATCTTTACCTTTTAAGCTTATGTGGAATGAAATCAGCAGACGTATAAAAACAGCAGGAAAACAGCTTTGGCAATATATTTATGCCCTACCAGCTAATTATTTTGATATATTAATTAACAGAAAGGTAGGCATTGCCTGTTAATATGAAAAGATTTTTGCTTAACGCTTAATAGGAACTTGTTTATCAAAAGGAGTTAATCGAACAAATAAATTAGATAAACGGGCAGAAATTCATGTTGATTGTCTTCACTAAAACAGCTATAAAACAGCATGGCTCGTGTCGAACCATAGATCCCCCACTAAAACAGTTATAAAACAGCATGGCTCACGTCGAACCATAGATCCCCACTAAAACAGTTATAAAACAGCATGGCTCACGTCGAACCATAGATGCCCCCACTAAAACAGCTATAAAACAGCATGGCTCGTGTCGAACCATAGATGCCCCCACTAAAACAGCTATAAAACAGCATGGCTCGTGTCGAACCATAGATGCCCCCCACTAAAACAGCTATAAAACAGCATGGCTCGTGTCGAACCATAGATCCCCCACTAAAACAGTTATAAAACAGCATGGCTCACGTCGAACCATAGATCCCCACTAAAACAGTTATAAAACAGCATGGCTCACGTCGAACCATAGATGCCCCCACTAAAACAGCTATAAAACAGCATGGCTCGTGTCGAACCATAGATGCCCCCACTAAAACAGCTATAAAACAGCATGGCTCGTGTCGAACCATAGATGCCCCCCACTAAAACAGTTATAAAACATGGCTCGTGTCAAACCATGAATGTCCTCACTAAAACAGCTTATAAAACAGCATGGCTCACGTCATACCACAAATCGCTTCAACAAAACAGTTATAAAACAGCATGGCTCGTGTCGAACCATAAACCGTTCACATTAAAATAAAGATATCATAACTAATGTCTAACCGCCCAGTCCAGCTGGCTGCTTATCGTCTGCTAAGTTGTACATACATACCTTGCCGTGCAAGCTTCTAGAATTAGCCATCGTCGGCGAGCAAAGCGACCGCCGAAGCAAGAGGATATCACACTACGACTGATATTACTCGATATTACAATTGATGACGTCACACTATACTTATTTACGCCTCCACGCCGACGTAAACAAGGTAGACAATTCCGGTGAAGAAGCGTAGTGCTGAAGTTGTCCACTAGGAAGCGCTGTCAATTAATTGTGCGCCATGTTAGGGGGCCGGCCGGCAGTATTCTTATCGTAATTGGTCACGTTAAGGGGGAATTCTCCACAAACACTGTAATTGTCGATGACTGAGCCCTTCCTGGTAATGGATCCCCACCAGTGAGCGGCGGCCGCCACCGACCTCTCTGACGGAGCTGAGCTGAGAGAGTCAGTCCATCAGCCGGATAGGGTCGGAATTATATGAATCATGGCGACCAATCTGATATTCTGGTGCGTTTTTATCAGGAGACAGAAGGCACCACCCACCACCCCCCCCTCCCTAGACCTCCTAATGTCGCTGGAAATTGTTTGTTTTCTAAACAGAAATGTAAAGCGCCTCTTTGACAGGATAAATACTGCTGCCACATCGCTGAGCGCATGGATATCATCTCTTCGAGCCTGTAGCCAGTGGTTCATGGCTGCGTTAACAAACCCTAAAAACTGCTCTCTCTCTCCTCTGGTAGTAAAAACGGAGATACCCAGAGGAGGTGCTTCCGTTTGGGTCAGGCATCCGGATAAACGAAGGTTCGGCAAATGGTTTCTGGGCTTTCGGCATCTTGTCTTGATGAGAACCTAAACCAGTGATGGATTAAGCTATTTACTTCCGACACCCAGCCAGTTATACTGAACATACGTGGCTTCGGGAGAGTGCGTCTGTTACAATGTTGGGTTAGGGTGCATTTTGGTTTTATCCCAACTTTGTGGTTATGAATGAGTTTCTGGTCAACAGAAATATTATAATCTGGTTATATTATATATATATAAATATTGACTTCACTGGCAAGTGCACACGTCAGCACCTTCTGCTCTTGTGGGTAGAAAAGTTCAGTTATCTATATACATTATGAAATTCAAGTCACCTAGTGGATTGGGGAAATTCTCATAAAAAGGAGTAAAGGTTATTTAATTTGAAAAGTTGCAACTAGAAGTCACATAAAATCTCTCACCAGCATGAGACTGAAAGTACTTTAACACAAAAACAGATTCACATCACATTGCTCTCTCTCTCTCTCAACTATGCCAGGGGCTGGAATTAACCACTAGTTCATTAATTGAAAAACACAATATACACACTTCAATGTTATTGTTACTGCTAATTTTGATCAAGTCTGAATTTTTGCTGTTGTAATTCATTGTCTGAACTGAAAGAGGGGTAAAAAAATTGTATTCGCTATAAACTGGGTAATGGGGGAAAGTCTTGAAACTGCAGCATAAATTATTTTTGCCAGTATAGTGTTTAACTGAAGCTGTGGGTTCAGAATTGAACAAAACCATCCTGGTAGGTACTGCATATTTTGATATTTCTAAAACAGCATTTCACATGACAGTTGCAAGATCATATGTAAGGTTAAGTATTAGATACATTTTATATCTATTTTTTTTCGTCTCATCACATCAAAAATATAGGGCTATATTTAACAATAAACTGAAGTTTGAGGATATACCAGTTATATTAGTAAATTTTGTTTTTTTTCCACTTTATGAGTTTAATTTAGATTTGTAAACTTCAGTAAATGCCCCACAGGTTAAATGGTTCCTCTTTTTTTGCATCAACAATATTCAGTGCTTATTTGCATATTTTGTCTTCCTTTAATAGATTTGAAGTCCCAAAACCATTGCAAAAACTGCTGGCTTCACCAAAGGAATTGGATTCACTAACCTGCTAGAGATAGGATTTGTCAATTCTTTTAATTACTTCTGTCTTGACAAAACTGAAGCAAATGCTTACTGGTCTGCAATGAGAAATTCATGGGCCAGGAATATTGGATGCTATTGTTTGTTTTATTAATAAAGAAAGGAATTCTAACAAAAATTTTTTTTTTCAAAAATGCTAATGTTCTTTTCCAAAAAATATAAACTTAATACTTAAGTGAAATATTTTTTTAGAAATAATCTTTAATATAAAGTATATCCTGTTTATAAAGAAATTTTTTTCTAATATTTTAATGCTAAACTACTTAAATGGGGTTATGATAAATGTATTTTATTTTTTACTGATTAAAAATTCTAAGTTACAAATAAATTGAAACCAAGAAAAAGAAAAGACTTAATATGCAAAAGACAGATTTAGAGCAAAAGTTGAGTCATTTTAATTAATAAACTAATTATTGCTCTCACTTTCAACCCTTTGGGGTATCATTAATCACTTTCCTTAGTTACATCAGTATTTATCTTTTTCAATATGTAAATTAACATAGTTCATCAACTTAAATCCATTTCAGGAGATGACTATTTTGTGATGTCTAGAGGCTGACCAATAATTTGATAGCATCATTCAACAGAATGGTGTGGAAAGTACCAATGTCTAGTCATGCTTCTGCTGAATAGCATATCAAATCATCTTAACTCTTGTCTCCATAAATTTTGTGATTACATTTTTTTGTTTTATATCTCATTTATCAATAAAATGTTTAAAACCAATTTTGCATCATTTTGAGGACCAGGAAAATATTTTTTTTTAAAATGTGGCAATTGTAAACAAGGTTGGAAGTCAGTTCACTTGTTACATATATAACAATCTATCCGATCCCATAGTATAGTACACTTGTATTCATTTTCTTTTTTCTTAAAAATATCAGAATCTAAAAATTAAAAAAAAACTACAGCAAAACAAAAAAAATATATATTAAATATTCAGTATAAATTTCACTGCACTGAAAACTTTCATTAACCTAGTGAAATTAAGGGGGATTTAGTTGCCTGATTGTTTTTCCTTTTATTCTTAAATTAATAATGTTCAGATTTTTAAATAATAAAATAAGCATATCTTCAGTGTATTCAAAGTCTTTTTAAAAAGACATATGAATGTCAGCTGTCTTATCTCATTCATACTGATAATAACAATTATACATTGGTATTAAGACTCATTTAAATGAAATAAAAACTAGAGAGATTAAAGGACAATAACTCCAAACATTACATCATCAGCACAATTTCAATAGTAAAAATTCTCATTAAAAATAGTTTTTCCTTCTGTGCACTGTTTAAATTACTGGCAAAAAGCACTCCAGATTTCCATGAACAAATTAAAAATTCCTTAGGGGACTTAAACATAACACTTTCTTTTAAAGGCCATCACTTTTCTATTTGACTAAAGTACCACTCAATGGAAATACTCCAACTGAATTTTTTTTAATCTATTGAAAATGCAAAGTTATCAACATCTTTCAAAATGGTAATGTATCCAATTTTTACTTCTTGCTCAATGGTGCTGTTTGACAAAAGCCATCATATTTATTTATTAAATCAAAATATTCCACAACAATGCACTCAAAATATTTATGAATTAAACCCACCCAAAGAATTTCACTCTAATACAGAACTGTGGCAAATAAGTTGAAAGTTTCTTGGTAGACTTTTTCTTTTTGAATATCCAATAATGGGTTTCCACTGCCTGAGATTGTATATACATTTTACACTTATTTTGGCAAAAAACACATTGAATTGTGATGTGAACCTGAACAAAACTTGTTCAGAGGTAGTAATAGACTTAGTTGCACTTGATTATTTCTTGAGCCCCTGGCCAAAACAAAACTTCCAGCTTTCTTTGGTTAAAGATTCTTTATAAAGCAAGTTTCACATACACAGTATCAAATGCTAGCAGTACTTAAGCTTACTTGTACTGTTCATTTACTTTTTCATTGATAAGGCTTCGTCTTAAAATATTTTTAAAATCAAGCACTTTTATATCATCACACCCTGCATTTTTACTGCACATAAAAGCACTGAATGTCTCTCTTATCAGGACTTCTGAACAATAAACCAAAAAAAAAAAAGAAATATGAAGCTTATGTAGAATAAAGTATTACTCTCTCTCTCAGAACTCAATGCATGATCGTCACATACAACAAGCACAATGCAAAAGTACAGTAATTATTTCATTCTCGGAATCAAAAGGTAAATGTTGTACTGCTTGAAATTATAGGAAATTCCTCCCACTCATATTTTTATTTAATTTATTTGCAGCTATTTATAAAATCATAAGTTTT